>OX419339.1:25884388-25959388 GCA_948470475.1 Galaxea fascicularis
CGATAATAATGTTCTCAGGATGTAGTTCTTGTATACTCTCTACGTAGGTATCCTTTCTAGAAATTAAAGGTTTTGAAATTAAAGCGGAAAGTGTCTGTCAAAACTCTTTGTCGTTTGTTTTTGTGTCAAAGTAAAATCCAAGGCATGCTGACGTTTTACAATGAAATGATGGAATAAGTACAAAGGAACTAAAGGAGAAGCTAGCAACACCTTGTATTGGTAGTGATAATGGAATTCGTATATAGTTGACTTTGTTTCAAATTTCTTTCCCCCATGTTTTGTAGCCTGTCTTCGTAATCACCGCAGGAAAACAAACAAAAGATGAGGGAGCATACACCCCTGTTAATGAGGTCTCCAGGCGTCTGCAGGGTAATGGATCGGCGGTTTTCGTGTTAGGTATTGGAAAAGAGGTTGTTCCATCCGAGCTTAATGAAATTGCTTCTGGACCTAAAAATGTATTTACAGTGGACTCATTTGAGGATTTGGAAGACAAGGTTGATGAAATCAAGAGAGGCATCTGTGTGAAAGGTATTTTATACAACTTTTCTCTTCTCTTTACCCATGGGATCTATCACTCCAGACGAAATCGATACTGGCGCAGGGCTGTGCACTAGGTTCGACCAGGAAATACTAGTTTCTGCACCAAAGGTATATGCTCGACGCTTCTGGATTTCAAGGGCTTAGAAATTTTGGGCGTCCATCTGCTTTCCTGAGAGATTAGTCTTGTGGCGGCAATTGGGATCCGAAAAAGTTAAGTCTTCAACGAGTTAGCGAGCAAAGTTTTGGTTTACAACTAATTTTTTTGACGTCTGAACTTTAAACGTGCACCAAACACCCATTATACGATTGGTGTTTAGTAAGGAACTGAATTCTTTTTTGCAGGCCACGAGTATGAGTGAGTGTTTCAGATTCCTGTTTAGCCGACAATGATATTTTCGTTGTAGAATTTTTTTCATAAAACATGGTCCACCAATTAATATATTGTGTACCTTCAAGATTTATTAGCTGTAACTTAAGCCATTTCACGTACCTCACTTCTCCTACCTCTAATTTATCTCTTTTAATTAATTTACATAATCAACAGACGTCGATGAGTGTGCAAGCCCCGAAACTAACTACTGTGATTCCAACGCTGAGTGTAACAATACGAAAGGGTTCTATACGTGTCGCTGCCTGGTTGGATACCAGGGTGATGGGAGAACGTGTACAGGTAAGTCAATGTTGTTTCCGGGTCGATTGTACTGGTGATCTTTGTGTGGTCATTTCCGTTTATCCCCACAAACAACCTCCCGGCAGTCAAGATGAGGAAAATTAAAGAATTTTCATTTCTAACTTCACGCAAGGTAGCTAGCAATGGCAGAGAGAACAGTTTTCTCTAAAATTTCCTGGGGGCGTCCCCGCACACGACTTTCTAATATGGGCTGCATAGAAGCCCTTGCCTTGGGTTCAACTTAGCAATAATTATATTTAGTTGTAATAATTTATATGCAGAATATAGATGAATGATTACATCAAAAATGTGTTCGTAGGGAAAGAAAGTTATCGATGAATTATTATCGGCATGCCGTTTGGAAAATACCTCCGTAATACCCTTTTTCTTATTTCCAGATATCGATGAATGTGCTAATCCTGAAAGAAGTGAGTGCGACACCAACGCTGAGTGTAGCAACACGGAAGGATCGCACACCTGTACCTGTCTAACTGGATACCAGGGAGATGGGAAAAGTTGTCCAGGTAACACTCTTTTCTTGTTCTTTTTAGATGGCTAAGTTGGCTTGCCTCTCTCAGCCTATACAGTTTCAGAGTGATATGCCAACATTCCAGTGATAAAGCTATGATTCCTCGAGACTTACGATTGCTTGTTAACTGATTTAGCCACTGGTGCTGGCATTATCATTGACATCGTCATTATCGTTCTCTTCTATGCTATTGTCTTTGTTTTTATTTTTAACAGACGTGAATGAATGTCTAGTCGACAATGGAGGATGCCAGCAGATATGTACCAACACCAACGGAGGCTTCAGTTGTTCCTGTAACAGCAGTTACATTCTGAAATCAGACAACAAAACTTGCGAAAGTAAACATCTTGTTTTATCTCAGAAGACTGTTTTTGATTTTTTTTCTTTCCTTTCCTTCTATCATGCCCCTGCACGCATCTATATTATGTACCCTAGTTCCCATTTACGACCGGGAAGTTATGTAATCAATGCCGTTAAGTATAATCCTTCAGCGACATACCTGCCAGTTTTGCGTTGGACTTAAAGAGAATGTTGTGTGTGTCTGCGCGTGTATGAGTGTTGTGTAGTTTTTTGTGTGTGTGTGTTTTCAGCCTGCTAAGTAAGTAACCAAATGAACTTTATTTTCGCGAGTTGACTGGGTTCATATGTGACGAATTTATTCGACTACCTCAAAGTAAACATGGGAAATTTGTGTTTTGGCTAGTATAGGCGCCTAGCTAGTGCTTTCTTTGGTCCAGAAAACATTTCTAGAAAACATTTCTGATGGCGATCCTTTAGCTGTTTAATGATGGGTACATAAAATTATCAACAAACTCATCAACAATGCTGACATTTGAAGCGCTTTCACCCAGCACCTGAGTACATTTTATTTCGTTTTTCTTTCCAGAATTTACCTGTAAAGCGGTGGCAGATATTGCATTTATCGTCGATTCATCAGGAAGCATCGGTAGAAGAAACTGGGGGAGGATGCTGCAGTTCCTGAAAGACATGGTTAAAGCCTTTAATGTCGGTCCCAACAAGACCCATATTGCCGTGGTGGCCTACAGTACCGACGCTGTATTGGAGTTCAAATTTGATGCTCTTACCGGCTCTGATATAACCGAGGAGGGTTACTATGGTCTCATAGATCGAATTAGGTTCCAGAGAGGTTACACGTTTATTGATAAGGCCCTTTCCCTTGCTAACGACGAAATATTCACGACAGGATCTGGAATGAGACCGGAGGTGCAACAGGTTAGGAAATTATATAAATGTATAGCGAATCTTAGGTATTGTCATATATTTGGGAAACTGACGCATTCATTCATCGTTGCACATTGGTTTGAATAGTTGTTGATGGTGTGACTGTTACGTTACTTGAACTTTTGTCTTCTCAGGGCTACACTCACCCGGGCTACCGAACCTCACTGAGTTTGATATGACTCCTGGGTTCCAAACACTTACAAAAATAACTGATTTGGTGATATTTGCAACATCATACGTTGCTGTTATGAGTTTGTTTTCAATGTCATTCACGTCGAGACTTTCGCAGTTTGTACCCCACAAACATACGGATTTCACCCCTGGCAATGGATGATTTGATATTGCATAACAGCAATAAAAAGCTACTGCACTTTTGAGTGTATTCCATTGAATGCAGTGGCCTTATATACTGAGGCAGTTGAGGGTGAGAAGGTGTTATTTGATGCACCGTTGCGATGGTACATTTAACACCTTTTGTAGGTTTTAATTAGTATCACTGACGGCTAGTAAGGAAGACAGGAAGGTCCATAAACGGATTTTCCTTTTGTTTTTTTGAACTAATAGTACTTAGCAGTTTTAATCTCTGATTCTTCTTGCAGATTGCAATTGTTATCACTGACGGGAAGCAAACCACAGATAGAGGTCGATACACTGAACTTTCGGTAGCTTCCCTTCCACTCAAGAACAAGGACGTGATTGTGTATTCTCTTGGTATCGGGATAAATGTCGATGCGACACAGCTAAAGGACATTGCCAGCTCAAGTAAAAACGTGTTCACTGCCACCAGCTTTTTCGAGCTCACACCAGTAGCGGAGACCATTGTGCAGAGTTCTTGCCCTGGTAGGTTCACAATGTGCTGTAAGGCTAAAATCAAGAATGCTAACCTCTAAAGCCAAGCGATATATAAGGAACAGTCAATGTTTGATCGCTTTCACTAAAAGCTGATAACTACAAGAACCATTTGCAAATAGCAAGTTCTGGTGACAACGTCTTTACGTCTGCTGGATTTGAAGAACTCACTGCTGTTGTGCAGCCAATTGTAGAAAAATCTTGTCCGATAATAGCAACACCAACACCTACTCCAGGTACAGGATGGAAATTGGTCATTTGATAAGTTACGTCTTGAATTAAAAAACGAAATGTCGGCCCGTCAAACTTTTAGCGCCATCGACTGTTTCTACGGCAAACCTGAAGTCACAAAACTCTGGTGTCACTGTTAACTGACCAGCTGTTGTAGCTTGCAAAAAGCAAGGAAACTCGATGATAAAGAGAGCATAAGCACTGAAGGAGACAAATGAGCGTTAATACTATTTCACAATAATTACAGATAGATGAACTGTGTGTAGTGAAATGATGACATGAATGGAAGGAGGTTATAATTCGTTCGGGTACCCTGGGTTTTTGTAACGGCCGGGAGATCTCTACTTTGCGTACGACTTGTGTGATTCTTGTCTAACTGTGCGAGCTCAGATCAGTTCATTTGGCAAATGGTTTTCTGTGAACAGTATATGTTTTGTAGATAGTTCTCGTTGCGCAATGTTGTGCATAGTACTTCTGTGTATATGTGGAAGATGAAAATATTCTTAAAATAAATTTACAATTGCTAAAGTCGTTTCCGCTGAATAACAATATTTTGGTCGGGGTAACATTCTTTTCTAGAAAGCACGAAATTAATTGTTGTTTGTATTGTTTCTGCAGAAGAAGTATGTCCAATACCTATGGATACCACGTTCGTCATTGACGCTTCTTTGTGTGGTGATCTTGGCAACTGGAATCGCGTGCTGAAGTTTGTCCAAAAATTAGTTACTTTCTTCGACGTGTCACAACCTGTTGGTCGTATTGCCCTTATCCCATTCAGCGCTGATGCCACGGTGGTTCTGAAGTTCAACACTTTAAGTGGAAGCCTTCTGAACGGTGATGAAGTCAACAGACGAGTTGGCCTGTTAGAGTGCCAGGGTGGTTCCAGGCGAATTGACAAAGCATTGGAGCTGGTAAACAACGAAGTGCTGAGTCGAGCGGCCGGAATGAGAGATGTATCTAGGGTAAAATGCATCCTTTTTACTAGTTTCTTCCTGGCTATCATGTTGCAAATTAAGAATTTCAATGAAGGACCTCTCAGCTTTCTTACTTCAAGCGGAAACTGTGTGCATGGATTGTACAGGTCTGGAAAACTCCTTGAAAATAATTTTGTCATTGAAAACTCCTTGAATTTGTAGGTGCAGTGCTTGAATTTTAAGAGAAAAGTCCTTGAATACTTGAGACTACAGCAAAATAAGTTCATTTTGACATCAAAAGATTTAAAAAGATTGTATTACAATCTAACATCGACCGAGAAACACTTTTGAAGTCTCAAAATATCTAAGTAACTGTGCATGCATGTTCAACAGGGTTTCCCAAGTGTATTGTGAGGCCCCCCAGTTAAGCAAACAAAACTACCAGGGGAACTTTGCTTGTCGGGTCGCTCGAAGCTTGAAATTTATTCAGCTTCTGCGCTCTTCGTTTTATTATCAAATGAATTCAAAAGGTCAAAGTGGAAACTGCATGTATAATCGGCAGTGGGAACTTAATTCGCTGTACAAAAGTTGGGTGACTGAGTTCAAAGGTGACAGGAAAAAGACCTTACGCAAACGCTGTGATCGGATGGACTCCTTGAATAAAAGTTCTTATAAAGGGACAACGTCACGACGATTTTGTTGTTTTGGATCAATTCTTTACAAAAACCGTTACTTGGAGCTTTTATTTATTCAAACAATGTTCCTGATAAACTATGAGGTGGATATCAAATTTATTTTATCAAAGAGAGCAACCCGTAATAAGATTTTTGGTGTTTTTTGTCGACATTGCATCAAAAATTGAAAAAGTTGGCCCAACCCTTTCAAGTTTTAATCCATTTTCATCCTTGTCGCATTGGTAGCAACAGGCGACAGGAAACAGTTTTAGTGTCGTAACAGTCCTAAATAACAAAACTAGACCATTAGTTTTGGATCTCAATTGACGGCAAGACATATTTTGAGCTTTAAAATATGCTAAAATAGCGTGACTTAGCCCCTTTAACCCGTATGAACCATGCGTATGTCTAAGGTCTTTTTAACAGAACGATATGCTGACAACTGTGTTGTTGGAGATTATGACTGGGCTTTTATTTGTTTCGCTCTTGTTCGGTAGCCTGTCTTCGTAATCACAACAGGAAAGCAGACAACAGACCAGGGAGCTTATACACCTCTTAACGAGGCTTCCAGGCGTCTGCAGAGTAAAGGATCGCCGGTGTTCGTGTTAGGTATAGGAAAAGAAGTTGATCCATCCGAGCTCAATGAAATTGCTTCAGGGCCTAAAAATGTGTTTACAGTGGATTCATTTGAGGACTTGGAAGACAAGGCTGGTGAAGTTAAGAGAGGCATCTGTGTGAAAGGTACGTTATACTTCTTTTTATCTGTTAACCACTATACCGAATTGATTAAAACACTTTCCTCGCAGTTTCAGTTTCGCAGGTACTGTTTGGTAGTTAATTCTGCATTTGACGAAACAGTTGACTAGAAAGTCAAGTTGTAAGTGATTATTGCAGTAGTGAAAATAAAGTCTGAAATATTAGGTTTGTGCGCAAAAATGTCAATTCTGGAAGTTCCAATGAAGATACCATTAGCGTTCCACCGCCATCTGCCGTATACACAAGTGTCACAACAATCCTGTTTGTAGCCTTTGAAAATCAAATTTGGTCGTTGAAAATCCTTGAAAAATGGTTGCATTGTATGAATCCAGTTTAATGTCTTGTAAATGGGATTTGAGCGTCGGAACTAGTTAACGGAAGGTTGTAGCTTCGACTCCAAAATTTCGAATACAGATTTTTCCAGGTTTACATGTGACACTATCAAAGTTAGCAAATCTCAATTTCTATGACCATTTTTTGTGCTGAATACGCTCAAAACCTCATTGTCGGCACCATTCATTGGGTTTTGTTGACGCTTTGTGTGGCATGGTAGTTGAGGTTGCAAATGTGCTCCGCCTTAGATTTATGAAACGTATTGTCTTAAGCTGTGGTTCTTGGATGTTCAAGGTAATCGTGCGTCAAAATAAGAAATAAATAGTAATAATAATGATGATGATGGTGGTGATATGATTATAATGATAATGATAATAAGAGTGTGGCACCAGTCTAACGCGAAGATGATTGTGAGAAAGTCGTCTCCCGTTTGTGCTGTTCGCTGAAGAGACCATCATAATCTCCGTCTGATCTTTCTTTTTCATGAAGATACTGACCTTGTGTACATATTATTCAAGCCCATAGAATATCTTTACATCACAACATACTTTTTTTGATGAGGAAGGTCGATGGAAAGAACTATAAAAATTGACGTGGACCTTCATAAAAAAGAAACTGACCTATAATTCACGTAATTATGTATAAACTGGCTTATAATTAACGTAATTTACAGACGTCGATGAATGTGCAAGCCCCGAAACTAACGACTGTGATGCCAATGCTGAGTGTAAAAACACGAAAGGATTCTATACGTGTCGCTGCCTGGTTGGATACCAGGGTGATGGTAGAACGTGTACTGGCAAGTGACCATTTATTCCTCGCGCTTTGCTAATAGCCCATGTGTTGTCAGGGCTCGAGACTAACGGCAGCCAACTAGCCACAGACTAGTAAAAATTCCGATTTGGCTAGTAGGTTTTGCGCTTCACTAGCCATTTTGGCGAGTGAAATGTCACCACTGGAAGACCAGTAGAAATCACTGGTCGAAGCGTGCAGACTTTGAAACATCGGCTGTATATAATTGGTTCACATGATTTATTGCCTCAAGCAAGAACTTAAGATTATTAAAAAGCGAAAGCATGATTGAATTTTTCGGTTGTTTTTTCAAAAGCACCAAATAACAAACTAACTGTTTGCTGCAAATGAGAAGTTAGGGAAGTTTAGGGATAAAGTTTCATGCTTAAAAAAAGTCGGTTTTCTTTCAATTACTTCAAAAACTAAAAACAAATCTGAGTAATTCGAGTGATGCCTATTTAAGATCGATGTCTGCAACTCTCCAAATAAAGTCATTGCACTTTGAAGTTGTTCAGTGTACTTTAAGTTACACACAGGCTAGCATTTATTTGACGTTTTAGTTCAAGCCCCTTAAAATCAGATTTTTTGTATTTAAACTGTTGCGATGATAAACTCATCATAACACTTTCAAACGTAAAATAAACCTATTCTAATAAGCTGATAAGGTCAGTTCTTTCATCTCTGTAATGTGGTTGGAAAAAAAGGTACTGAAACTGCTTGACAGGACGAAAAATAAAATAACTAAGAAACAAGTCTGGCTAGTGAAAAAATTGTTTTGGCTAGGGAATCAAACGTGTGCACTAGCCACTGGGCTAGTAAGCTGAAAAGTTAGTCTCAACCTCTGTGTTGTGACACAGACCACTGCGTGAAAGCGAAAATATTCTTGAGTATTCTAGACTCGAATATGTGATTGTGGCGCAATAGAGTCCTAGAGTATTCAAGGCACACACGATACGTGACGTACACCTGGAATATTCGTATCGAATATGGTGGAATACGCTCCGTTGATAATCGTTCGTGGATTTTCGTTAAAGTATACCACACATCTGTCGTGCTCCTAGATGTATGATGGCAAACCCTTTGTTAAACGAGTTTTATGAAAGAAGGTAACAGTTCAGGTGCATAGCATTCTCCTGGAAGCAAAATGTACACTTTGAATTCAAAACATGTGCGATCTGCGCGTGTATACGTTTATCCTTGAATACGTGATCTTGACGGCAAATCTACAGAATTCTAGAGTATTCATGGCTTGCACAACCATGACGTAGACCGGGAAAATTTTTATACAATATGTGGAATATGGGCATATTGCAGGAGCAAGACTGTGTAGATGTTCGTTGACCAGAACAATTATACTTTTTGCCTTCCGACGAAAGAGGACGCATTCTAATCGTGTCGTTTTGCGAATGTCCCGTATATCTTTCGCGGGTATCGGTCGTGATGCCACGCGATTTCATCCGTTCAGATTTCATCTTGGACTGGCTGGCCGACGGGCACAACATCTTGATCTGATGTGGTTGTGAACCAGTCGTGTCTCGACATCGGGTTTGTATCGCAATGCCCGCACGCCCAAATCAAAGCCGTAAAAGATCTCCATATTTCTAGGTGCTTTGCAGTTGTGGGTGTCGGTTGCTCGGTCGTTTTCTTCGCTTTTTTTTTCAAAGGTAATTGAAGTTGTGCTGATTTATTAGAAGTATCATTTGCAGATATGACTAAAGCTACTTATCAGAAAGCTGAGAATTGGCCCCCGCACGGTCAACTCAGCTGCTTTTCACAGGAGACTCAAGTTCTCACTGTTTTTCTCAAGTAAATCTGAGAAACCTACACTCTTGAGAAAGATGTGCATTCACAACTGTACCAGTACGTAGTTACTAACAATCTTCTCGCAAGGAACCAGTTTGGATTCAGGAAGTGGCTTTCCACTGTATCTGTTTTGACTTCCTTTGCTGAGGAAGTTTTATTAAATATGGAACAAGGTAAACTATGTGGGGCCGTGTTTTTGGATTTAACCAGGCCTTCTACACCGTGGACCACGAGATTCTGTTACGTAAGCTTTCAGAGACTGGTTTATGTGAGAACTCGCTTCGCTGGTTTCGTTCTTCCTTCACCGTGATAGGAAACAGCGCACATGTTGTGGGAATGAGTTGTCTGACGAGTTGCCAGTCATCCACGGGATTCCTCGGGGAAGTATTTTGGGTCCCCTGTTATTTGTCTTCTACATCAACGATTTGCCAAACGTCCTAGGTGCCTGTCAAGCGTCACTCTATGCTGACGACACGGTGATCTACTGCTATGGGTCGTCCTCCCAGGAGTTGATTGACTGGCTCAATCAAGACTTCCTAGCGGTGGCGAAGTGACTAAACGGCTAAACGAATATAGGTCAACACTAAATCTGGACAAAACCAAATGCGTGCATTGGCAGTTAAAGGAAAATAGAGCGCAAAGTAGCTCTATCTGTGTCAATTTTTGACCATTTTGTGAACAAGTCAGTTGTTTTAAATATCTTGGAATTTTAAAAGCGTCTGATTTTACTTGGACTGATTGTGTCGATTACATTACAGGGTACATTAACCAAAGGCTTGGTCTACTTAGGCGCATTAAGCATTTATTACCATTTAGAGCACGCATCCTTTTTTATTAAAGCGTTGTCATGCCCTTATTTGAGTACGCAGACCTACTTTGGGGTGACAAGCACAATGTCACTTTAATGTCTAGCTAAAAGTTTTGCAAAATAAAGCAGCTAAAATTATTTTAGATCGTCCGCTGTATTCATCTGCGTTACATGCATTAGCGACTCTGAAGTGGATACCATTAGAGAAAAGGCGTTTCAAGGGAAGATGTGTGCAGTATAAAAATGTCTAAATGGACTTGTAAACCATGAATTGACTTAAGTAGCACAATCTTAGACTCCTCAGCGTTAAAGTGCCTATAACCCCAAAATATATTTTTCGCTAAAATGTATCTTTGCACCTGTTTGAAACAGATTGCGGCATTTTTTTCCTTTTTTCACTGAATCTTGGCTTTTTATAGGCTTTAAAACAGAGCATCATTTGATTCATGACCGAGTCAGAAGGGGAGTGGGTCTATTCCTGATTTGACGTCACAAACTGATTGGCATCGCATTAACTCTTTGTAAACATGCATGCAAATCAGTTTGTGACGTCAAATCAGGAATAGACCCACTCCCCTTCTGACTCGGTCGTGAATCAAATGATGCTCTGTTTCAAAGCCTATAAAAGTCAAGATTTGGAGAAAAAAGGACAAAAAGTGCCGCAATCCGTTTCGAACAGGTGCAAAGATGCATGATAGCGAAAAAAATATTTTGGGATTATAGGCACTTTAAGAGGAATCCGGGGAAACAAAGAACTGCATTTCATGCTGTAAATGTCTTTAATTCACTTAGCCAGGTAATACGAGAATATTAATACTTTAAAAGCGACTTGTTTTTAATTTCTTAATATAATTTACGTATTTATTTACATATCTTTCTTTGCTTTCTTTTAATTTTATGTATACATTTTAGTCTTAATGTTTGAGGTCCTTTTCGAAAACCACATGTTCTGAAAATTTTTCCTCAGTAAAGATTATTATTGTTATTCTTCTTCTTCTTCTTCTTATTATTATTATTATTATTATTATTATTATTATTATATTGTTGTTATCGTTTTGTTGTTGTGCTAGCTAGTTTACATTTACAAAATGAAAGACAGAGAGATTTGTATCAAAACAAGGTCACTCCTCAGTAGCTTGTGCTCAAAATCTTGAGGTACTCAACACACAACTGTCAAATTTACTATTCTGCAATGTCAACTGCGTATTAATCAAAGGGATATGTTAGTCCTGTGTCTTCAAGCACCCACCTTCTTGATCAGAGAAAGTTGTTTGTAAAGCTGGTATTCACTGGGTTCCAATCTTAGAGTTGCTTCACGTGGACTGTGATTTGACGTTTATTGCCACTTTTCGGGGTTCTTCGACACAACAACCCTTCCCATTTTAGATTGGTGGATATTTTTATATAATGTCGTCTCTTTCTCATGTACTGCAGATGTCTGTAACCTCGCTGTTTTCCTGCTTGTTTATAGATATCGATGAATGCGCCAGCCCTGAAACAAACGAATGTGACACCAACGCTGAGTGTGGTAACACTGAAGGATCGTACACCTGTACCTGTCTAACCGGATATCAGGGAGATGGCAAAAGCTGTAAAGGTAGCGTGTTTTAAATAGTATCATTTGTGGGGAAAAGGATTTAAGGAGGGTTGTCACTCCCAGGCTCACGTTGGTGAAAACGTGATATTTCTTGTTTGTATGTTGCAGATATTGACGAGTGTGAGAACGATGTGTGCGACTCCAATGCTGCGTGTTTGAACACTGAAGGATCCTACGTTTGCAGCTGTAATGTTGGGTACACTGGAGATGGCAAGACATGTACAGGTAGAAATATTTCTTTGTGACTGTTCAGCTTTTCGTGTATCCATAAGTGGAGCCCAGGAGGCCTGGTCCGGAAGCCTGGTACGAAGGGGCGCTTTCCAGTTTCGATTATCTTTGTGTGTTTTTGGTTTGAAGATCCAGTTCAGCTTAAATTTGGAAAGATATGTTATTTTTCTCTATACATCAGTTTTTTTTTAATCTTTAGATATCGATGAATGCGCCAGCTCTGAAACAAACGAGTGCGACACCAGCGCTGAGTGTAGGAACACTGAAGGATCGTACACCTGTACCTGTCTAACTGGATATCAGGGAAATGGCAAAAGTTGTGAGGGTAATAACAATAACTTCAATGTTCGGTGTGCGCAAAATTTTAGCTGTCATCCCTACCTGTTTATTCCTAGTAAATTAAAGTATAAGTCAACAATACTAACCAAAGGAAAGTGTATTATTGAGTTAAATAAACACGCGGAGCACGAGAGAAGTGCCAAGAGAAGCGCGAGCCGTATGCCAGTGCTTCTAGCACTTCTCGAGTATTCTTTAAAATTTCTGAGTGTTTCTATTACTCAATCCTGGAGATTTGAGCCAGCTTTCCTACCCACCGGAGGTTTGTTGTTGCAATTTGTTGGCACTCTAACCCCCAAATTTTGCGTTAAGGTTTAAAATAATTTTAAATATCGATTGAATCACTTTCTTTTATTGTCGGTTTTACACGATTCCAGCGTAACATGTCCCAAGATTTGCGCGCGTACACGCTCGTGATGAAGGCTGCTCGCATTATAACTCCATGGTGCACGCGTGTGACGTAGACCGCTTTCATTGTAGGAGATGTTGCAATTTATTAAAAACTGAACTGCGGATATTACATTTCCAGCATTTTCATTGGCTATCCGGGCACAGGTTAACAGCTCATATACCCAGTGCGACAAATATGGTCAATGAACGCGTCAGCAAATAAAGAAAGCTGAGTTAAATTTTCCTCGAAACCGGCAGCCACCAGCAAAACTATCTGGAACCGGATTATGTACAAACGAAATTCAACTTTTCATTACTTAGTGTTTTAGAATTACAAAAGACCAAACCTG
The DNA here is from genome assembly GCA_948470475.1 of Galaxea fascicularis. Taxonomy (NCBI): domain Eukaryota; kingdom Metazoa; phylum Cnidaria; class Anthozoa; order Scleractinia; family Euphylliidae; genus Galaxea; species Galaxea fascicularis. Next base: position 25,897,431 of record OX419339.1, read on the forward strand.
TGCAGCTCTAAGAAAACTTTGCCGCAGCATTCATTATTGGGAATCCTTTTAAAGATCGGTGGTTTTTTTCCCTAGTAGGGAGTTTAAGCAACGAGGACGGCAACGGCACCAAGAACGCCACAAAACAATAGGTTTAATGAGCAAAAACAATGCTCCGCATGTGCGTTTTACATTTTGGTACATTTCTTTGCCGTCCTCTGGAAAACAACAACGTAAAATGACCAAATTTTAGGTTTTCCCGAGAACGTGACGGCATGACGGCAAGTTTTTACTTAACACCGTTCACAGTAATTTAGACCCTGAGCAGTCGACCATTTTAAGCTCACTAGTTTCTAAAACTCCCTGATCTGCTCGGCCGCAGTTCCAGTTTTTGTGCCACGCATATGATAAACTTAAGAAGCTATTTCTTGAAGCAAAACCAGAATATATTTCTCTTGCTCAATCCTCAGGTTTCTTGTTTCCGACCAGTTTCGGTGAGGCAATGTTCTAGTTCATCAAAATAAACTAAAATTGTGTCTACATTTTGATCAAATTCGCACATGGCGCCGGTGTTTGAGTGGATATATAAAAACTCGCTTTCTGCGACATCCACATGAAAGCTATCTGCTTTAAAGTGCCTATCACCCCAAATTATTTTTTCGCCAAAATGAATCTTTGCACCTGTTCGAAACGCATAGCGACCTTTTTTTCCTATTTTTAACAACTCCCGCCTTTTTACAGGCTTCAAAACTTCCGAAAAACCAAGGATCGTTTGTTTCGCGACCGCGTCAGAAGGGGAATGGGTCTATTACTGATTTGACGTCAAAATCTACTTTGCATGCATATTTACAAAGAGTTAATGCGATGCAAATCAGTTTGTGACGTCAAATCGGGAATAGACCCATGCCCCTTAGTGACTTGGTAGTGAAACAAACGATGCTAAGTTTAGAAGCCTATAAAAAAGTTAAGATTTGTTGAAAAAAGGAAAAAAATGCCACAATGCGTTTCGAACAAGTGCAAAGATTTATTTTAGCGAAAAAAAAATTTGGGGTGATAGGCACTTTAAGTAACGATTGAGACAATTTCTACGGAACCACTGACAATTTAATTTTCAACAGTCCAGAGCCGGTGAATAGAGCATTTTTTCTCCAAAAATAAGCTTCTGTGTTCTTCTGGGATAGTTTCACTGACTTCATTCAACTTTTACCAGATTAACGTGGCAACACATTGAAAGGTTTCCCGCTCTTTTCTCTTAGTCATGTGATCGACTAGTTTTTTTTTTCTTTTTCGGTTTTCTCTTTCTAATTTCTCATTTCTTTGTTTCACTATTTTTGATGAGATTCTCCATTAATAGGCCATTTCCGAGATCGCTTGAGCCTCTATTTCAAAGCGAGTCAAAGTGCGAAGTCTTTGTAATGAAAATGAGTTTTCGCTCATTTGGAACGCTGAACTTATTATATTACCATCACAAAACTTTCGCACTTTGACTCGCTTTGAAATAGAGGCTCAAGCGAACTCGGAAATGGCCCATAAGTGGTCATGGAGTTTTAATTAAACAATTATTACACGCCTGGTTGGTTTTTTTGTCATTTCATATCCAGCGCGCCCTCGTAGAATAATTAAAGATTCGACCAATCATCAAGGAAATTTTTATAATAGGTTTAAAAACATAATGTGAACCATCATAAAGGCACATTTAGGTCTCTGACCCTCCTTTTTTGTAACTTAGACGTTGATGAGTGTGAGAAGGATGTTTGCGACTCCGACGCCCTCTGTACCAACACTGAAGGATCCTATGTTTGCGGCTGTGGTGTAGGATATACTGGAGATGGCAAGACCTGTAAAGGTATAATTACTTTTTTCTTGTTGATCATAGACTGCTAGAAGTCCTCCTTTTCTCTAACATCCGTCGAGTTTTCATGCCAACCCTCAAGTGTTCATTACAATATTTCGTGACTTTTGCAGTAGAGGTCAAGTGATGAAGGAAACAATATAAAAGGAAAGGAAAGGAATTAGGTTTTTAAGTCACATTCTGAACGATTTACCGTTAACGTTGTCTGCAAATTCAAAGAACTTTTCTCCAAAAACCGTCCCAGACCAACTATTTGTTCAGGTCATTGCGTCATTTTTTGAGTGACAGGGTTACGTTGACTCTAGCTTTTAGACTTTAGCGAAGCGATCCGGCCATTCAACTAAAATTTCCAGAACTTTAGTCGGAAATTGAATAGGTCGGACCGGTCCGATCGGAAATTTCCCGTTCCAGTACCCCTGTGTCGTAATCCTGAAATAATATGGCGGAACACAACAACTGCCAGTGCAGTGTTTGCGGATTTATAGCCGAAGATTGATCAGTACTTCTTTTTCTCCACTGTTCAATGACTTCAGGTATGCAGCTATATCGAAAGCTAAGTAAATTTTTCTGTTTGTGAAACGGTTCATTTAATTAGCCTCATTTCGTGGTTCCCGTTACAATTCGCGCAATCAATGACAGTGATGCATGTATAATTAATGTAGGGGTTGCGTAGAAATCTTTCCAGATGATACAAAAGGCTAACGGGAGTTATACAGAAGAGGAGAAACTTGCTTTGATAATTTTGTCTGAAATAAACGGAACAGAGAGATTTGAAGAGAGCTGTTACATTTATATTTGAACCTATACAAAGACTTAATCATTCGTCATTCCTAACAAAATTAACATGCCGAGCCATCAGTTGACGAATCTGGCAATCCCAGGGGTTTCAATAAAATTTGAAGTAGGCAGCTGGTTAGAGAAGAGTAACCGACTTTACTTTAATTTAATTTCAAAGAATCTTTCTTTATTAACTTAAAATTAGCGAAAAAGTAGCCGACTTCTCTAAGCGAAGTAGCCGACGCTTTTCGTCGGCCGTCGGTACTTATTGAAAGCACTGTAATCCTCTCTTATGTTATGTTCAACACAGATATTGACGAATGTGAGAATGATGTGTGCGACTCCAACGCCCGGTGTACCAACACAGAAGGATCCTATGTTTGCGGCTGTGGTGTAGGATACGCAGGAGATGGCAACACGTGTGAAGGTATAAATACGCTTTCGTGCTAATCACTGCTACTTTAGGGATTCAAAACTCCATGGTGTCGTGGGTTATGAGAAAAAAGGGGTTGACATGAAGGATGAGGGTCGAAGATGGGCGTGTTTCGTTTCTTATTTTAAGGAATTACAGGTTCTGATTAGTAGTGGATTTCTCTTTACTAAAGGACCGGTTTGGCCGGCCAAGTGTGACTAAAGGTAAGCGCCCTTACACATGCTGCTGTTATCTTCCGTTTTTGCGTTAAATTCATTGTCTTTTCTTTTATCTGCACGCAGCTTGGGGTTGGTTCTTGATAATGTGATCTTAATTGAGTCTCGGCATCAACTTCAGTGTACTTAATCAACTTTGCGGCTGTTTCAGTGTACGTAATTTACGGGTGTGTGAATATTTTTGAAGAAACGACATCAACCTACCACCTATAACTTATCGTTGTTCATAGATATTGATGAATGCGCCAGCCCTGAAACAAACGAGTGCGACACCAACGCTGAGTGTAGCAACACTGAAGGATCGTACACCTGTAGCTGTGTTACTGGATATCAGGGGGATGGCAAAAAGTGTGAAGGTAATTAATTTTTTTTTTGTCTCATCTTTCATTCTGGACTCGGAAGAACTGCCCTTTTACGTTTTTTCGTTTCTATTGTATGCACCTAACTTGGGGTTTCTCTGACTTTTTTAATGTGATTTTGTTTGCGTTTCATTGACTTCGTTTTACTGACTTCGTTATGCTGAAGCACTTTTCTGGTTGTGACGATGCACGTGACAGAAGTGCGGGTATGATTTTTTTAAAATGTCATCCAATAACTGTGGCGTGTCTTGCGTGACACTGCTGACCGCTGGACACCAGGTCCCCCCCAGCAATGTAACCAGGCCCTCAGCATTGTGTTGGGGCGTTTCGCAGCTCGGCTTCACGATCATTAAAAGTTTTCGTTAATAGTTTGTTTAGCTGTGTTTTAGTTCTGTTGTCTAGCTGTGATGGTATTCGAACAACGCGACATGGTATCAGAAGTGAGTCGACCTCTGTGCTAGAGGAGAAGCAAGACGAATTCACGCCGAAAAGAACAAGAACAAAGCCGACAGGACAAGAGAATATTCGTATCTGATTGGCGCCATATTGTATTTTGCAAAGATGCCCGACACCGAAGAACAAGCGGCTCCTCCACTGATAATGCTGCCAGCGAATCTTCCACCGCCGAAACCTCTCGTAATCGATGATAACCTAGCCACAAGTTGGAAACAGTGGAAGAAAATATGGCAGCGTTACGAAATCGCCGCCGGGATTTATCAACAATCTGACCCCGTGCGAGTTTCGACGTTACTCTCTGTCATCGGCGAGGACGCGGTCAAGATTTTCGATACGTTTACCTGGAGAGAAGGCGAACAGGATGAGAAAATGAAGGACGTGCTGGCGAAATTCGACGAGTATTGTGAACCGCGTACACAAGTAATTTACCAAAGATATCCCTTTAATAACAGAAAACAAGAAACTGGCGAGAGCATTGCCGCTTATGTAACCGAGCTCCGCATGATTGCGAAGAACTGTGCTCACGATGGCATCACGCCCGACGAAATTTTACGCGATCACTTGGTCCTAGGCATTGGTGACGACAAAGTCCCAGAACGGCTATTACGAGTCACTGACTTGACTCTACAGAAAGCATTAGACATATGCAAAGCGGCTGAACAGACCAGTCAACAGCTAAAGATGATGAACAGTGCACCTGAGGAGGTAGTTGGTGTGGTCAGACAGAACCCGCAGAACCAAAGACAGACACGGGACTCAACCGGCTACCGACCTGAATGTCGTTTTTGTGGTTACCATCATGCTACTCGCCAGTGTCCCGCCTATGGGCAAATCTGCCGTAAGTGCGGCCAAAAGAACCACTTCCAGTCTAAGTGCCGTTTAGCCAACCCGCAAGTAAATAATGTAGAAATACCAGAGGAGGTTTCCCGAATAAGCCAAGTTGGGGCTGGCTCACGTGCGATGATCACAATGGGAGTTGGTAAGCAGTCCACTGAGAGTCAAGTAACTTTCCAACTGGATACTGGTGCAGGATGCAACCTTCTGTCTTCGAAAGAATATAAGCGCGCCACAGGGGATACGGAATTGCAGCACGTCAAGTTCTGCTCCCACAAGTTTATCAAAACGTACACTAACGAACGTTACAAAATCCTTGGCTTTGCTGACATCCCTACATGGCGCCGTGGACATGCCACCGTATTGCAGTTTAACATCACAGAAGATGACCTAGCACCACTTTTATCCTACAAAGCGTGTATGGATCTGGGGCTTATCTCGATTAACGACAGTGACGACATGTTTTCCCCCACGCAGCGAGTCGGCTCCACGACCGTCGCCCCTGATTTATTGGAAGAGTTTCAGGATGTATTTGAAGGACTGGGAGACCCTGAAATCCAGGAGTTAATTCGTGTTATTGTGCAAGGTTGGCCAGAGAAGAAACACTGCCCACCTGCTGTTCGCCCTTACTATGATGAGCGCAGTGAGCTGATTGAGTCTCGAGGGTTGGTTTTCCGTGGTGAGCAGCTGGTAGTACCTCGATCGCTTCGCAAGGACATGCTGAATCAGATACACAGCAGTCACGTTGGCATTGGAGGTTGCATTCGCCGTGCACGCGAAATATTATACTGGCCAGGAATGAGTGCCGAGATCCGTGATTTTGTCTCAAGATGCTCCACCTGCCAGACGTATAGACCAGCACAGGCTCGGGAAGAGCTGAACCCTCACGACTTGCCCTCTCGCCCATGGGAAAAGATTGCAGCAGATTTGTTTGAATTGGGACATCAAACATTCCTGATCCTAGTAGATTACTAGTCCAACTATTTTGAAGTCGCGGAGATTCACACGAAGACGGCACACGCTGTGATTACGCAATTCAAGGTGCAGTTTGCTCGCCATGGGATTCCCGAGGTAGTAATCACTGACAATGGCCCTGAATTCGCCAACGAAGCATTTGCAAAGTTTGCCAGTACATGGAAGTTCGAGCACCGAACGTCGAGTCCCCGATATCCACAGTCAAACGGTAAAGCGGAAAATGCTGTCAAAACGTGTAAAGGACTGTTAAGGAAAGCAAAGGAGGACAAGAAAGATCCCTTACTGGCAATTCTAGATTGGCGAAACACCCCAAGCGAGGGATTTGGCACCTCACCTGTTCAAAGGCTGATGGGTCGACGCACTCGCACACTACTGCCGACCTCCGAGAAGCTGCTTAAGCCTTCCGCTGACCAAGTGATGACCAGAAAGAACCTGGAAGCACAGAAAAGAGTGCAATCAACGCAGTACAACCGAGGCACAAAGAACCTGCCCCCCTTGCTGGCTGGAGATACTGTCCGAATGAAGCTTTCAGGTGAACAAAAATGGAGTCTGCACCCGTTCTCTCGGCAGGCGCTCTTATGAAGTTGAAGTTGAAGGCCGAACCTATCGCAGAAACCGACGCCAACTGCGCTCTACTCCAGAACCACCGCCCAGGAACGGTGCAAGGCAAGAACACGAGCCGGAGCAGAGCACAAGTACAGGAACGCATCCAGAAAATACCTTACTGTTCCCAACACCCGGTAAACCGGAGGAAATGTCAGAGACCCTCCCAAGTTTTGAACCAAGACGCTCTGGTCGTATAAGACGCCCACCTGTCTGGCAAGAAGATTATGATCTATGCTGAAGGAACACTGATCTGAGCGACGTTGATTTTCACTTAAACAATCTTTGAACACTTGAGACACTTAATACGTTCTAGATTGAGCACTGAAACGTTTATGTCTGTTTCTTGTTTTTGTTAAAGAGAAGAGGATGTGGCGTGTCTTGCGTGATACTGCTGACCGCTGGACACCAGGTCCCCCCCAGCAATGTAACCAGGCCCTCAGCATTGTGTTGGGGCGTTTCGCAGCTCGGCTTCACGATCATTAAAAGTTTTAGTTCTGTTGTCAGGCTGTGATGGTATTCGAACAACGCGACAATAACAATCTATGACTTATCGTTATTCACAGATATTGACGAATGTTCCAGCTCTGAAACAAATGAGTGCGACTCCAACGCTGAGTGTAGCAACACTGAAGGATCGTACACCTGTACCTGTCTTACTGGATATCAGGGAGATGGCAAAAAGTGTGCAGGTAATTTAGTATTTTTTATCTCTGATCAAACATTTCTGAAATCACCTGTCACTCCTGGTACCCTCCCAAAGCTTATTGTGGCACAAGTGACGTGAATAGTTGAATTTTGCGATTTTGCGATAATAAGCCCCTTACAAAAATTTTTATCGCCTTGTTAGCTGAAAACAAAAAACAAAAAACCTTCGACGCCTTACAAAATTACCAAGCGGAGCCATCAGTTGCAAAATTTGTTAATCCTTCTTATTTTGCGTTTATTGACATGTGTTGTCGAGTGCGTTTCTAATTTAAGATATGTGTGACTCCAATATCCAACTATCTCCCTTTTATGTTTGATTGTCTTTTCGTTTGCGTTCAACCAACTTGTGGTTATTTTTTAATATTTTTATATTTTGATTTTTTTTTTGCGTTTTATGTGTATGGTTTTAGAGAAATGCCATTGAACTACAATCCTTTATCGTTATTCACAGATATTGATGAATGTGCTGAGCCTGAAACAAACGAGTGCGACACCAACGCTGAGTGTAGTAACACTGAAGGATCGTACACCTGTACATGTCTAACTGGATACCAGGGAGATGGCAAAAAGTGTGCAGGTAATTCGGGACATTTTTTTTTTTTTGGGGGGGGGGGGGGGGGGGTTGATATAACGTTCTGGAATCGTATACCCTTCCAAAAGGTATGGAGGCATAAAATGCGTGAACAGGTGAATTTTTCCATCCTCTACAATCACAAGTAATCCCAATCATAAGTTCCTAACATATTAACTTAAGCGCCTTGCAATACTAGAAAAATGTGGAGCTATCAGTTTCCGAATTTGGTGATCCCCTCTGATTTTACGTTCACGCAGATATTGACGAGTGTGAGAATGATGTGTGCGACCCCCACGCCGGGTGTTCCAACACTGAAGGATCCTACGTTTGCAGCTGTCGTGAAGGATATACCGGGGATGGCAAGACATGTGAAGGTATACAAAAATGTGTAATGGTGTAGTTTGTGCGTCTTGGGGGAGTAGAGAAAAGAAAATCTGCATGAGTAGGGAGATGAATTTATCCTGGTTACCTTGGCGAAAGTTATTGTTATTGTGGGAATGGAGTCGCTTGATACCGTCTCACTGACAACTGCCCCTCTTGAACTTATTTAAAATGAATTATAATTTAAGGTGAATATTTTCTGTTCTTTTTAATTGGGTGGCTTATCCACCCTGTTTTCATTGAAACTGAGATCTCGTTACATCTGGGCCCACCTGTCTCTAGCATTGAACATAACACTAAAACACTGCATTCCACTGTAATCATTTCTTGTCGTTATTGGCAGATATTGATGAATGTGCTGAGCCTGAAACAAACGACTGTGACGTCAACGCCGAGTGTAGCAACACTGAAGGATCGTACACCTGCACCTGTCGTACTGGATATCAAGGCGATGGCAAAACGTGCACAGGTTAAAATGTTTTGCTTAACCCTTTGACTCCTGAACATTTTGCCCAAAATCACCTTTTGCTCATCGAGTCGTTTTCTGGTCGGAATCTGGCCAAATAGAACCCAAACTGCCCAAAACTTGGCTTACTGGTCGGACGTGTGGCACACTTCTGGTCCTGATGCTGAATTTGAGCTTTGGAAGTTCGGGCATGCGCAAATTTTTGGGTGGAAAAGTTTTACTACCCCCTCGCCTTCCACTTTTCGTCCTCTCTCCTCCCCTTTTCTTTTGCTGTTGTTGCCTCACTTTCTTTCCCTCTTGCTGGGCATTTCGTGGGCTTTCTTTTGATGGGAGACGATTTAGAGAAAACGTTTAGCATCATAGGATTAGATGTAAGGAAGTGCAGGTGGGTAATGGAACAAGATTTTCACTCAAATTTTGGGTTCGAAGTCACTCGGCTTTTTTGTGTTTTCTCCGGCCTATTTGGTAGAATCGTGCACAACCGGGTATGATTTGAAAGATCTTCTCCTCCTGCACGTGTTACATGGTAAAGTAGTCTGCGAGCGTTAAAACTGATGACGTCACAAGTGGTACAAGGGACGTGGCCCTGTGCGGCGGGTTTTGGCGCGCGTAGGAGTCAAAGGGTTAACCAATGGCACTCACGGAAGATACAATGATATTTTAAGCGGTTTTCAGCCTTTCAGTGATCGAAATAAATTTTTAACGAAACGAAAATGTAGTTATGAGAGGCAATGGAATGGCACCACCATTCGGATAACATTGTGGAGTGTTGTATATTCTCCGGCTAACAGCGAATTGTACCGTATCCGTAAAAGTTAAAAGTGCGTCATTAATATGGCGAAAGAACGTGGGGCCATTTAACGATTTTAATACAGGTAAATTTGTAACGAACAGAGAAGGACACCAAATATTTTAGACTTAAATGAAGTTAGTATTATTTTTCATTTCTCAAGACAGGATTGCAGTTTGCATATCGTTATCATTTCTGTAATAGATAAACATCTCCCAGACATTTTTAAGACGAATAGTGTTAGTGTTGTTCGAACCAATTTAAAAAATCCTTACAGACGGCGCATGCCCAGTGTAAAACCATTGAGCAAAAATCTGTTTCAGTCATTCAAATGGGGTAAGATACCTCCCTTTGTTCTGAACAGGACCATGCCCTCTACCCATGGCTTATTGGAACATTCTTTAAAACAGCGATCACAGATTCATCTTTTTTTTTTTTTTTTCAGAAAAGCTGTATATATTTTATATTTTTATGTAATGTCTTACTTACGCTCGCCTTACTCCACTTACAGATATCGATGAATGTGCTGAGCCTGAAACAAACGAGTGCGACACCAACGCTGAGTGTAGCAACACTGAAGGATCGTACACATGTACCTGTACATCTGGTTATCAGGGAGATGGAAAAAGCTGCACAGGTTATTAAATACTGTATTTGATTAGTGTTAATCACTTGTAGCTGTTTTATCTGTTCACGATTTCGTATATCAATTCAGTGTTTATCCAAGGAAACACAGTTACCGCTATGATGGAAGTCGGCATTTGTAAATTCTGAGCCAAAGATTCCGAGAAATAGTTGAAAAATCACTGACAAGTTCGATTGGGAAACTACATACAAAACTGTTTCCTTGCATTCGTAATCAGTGGGTGATGTTATTGAACTAGGAAATTCACGGTCAGTAGCTCAGAGCCATTTTAATTTTTTTTTAAACGTAGATATTGACGAGTGTGAGAATGATGTGTGCGACTCCAACGCCCTTTGTACCAACACTGAAGGATCCTATGTTTGCAGCTGTCGAGTAGGATACACTGGAGATGGCAAGACATGTGAAGGTAGAAATACGTTTTTCTTGTTCTTTGGGTGTCAGTTCGTGGAGCGGACAAAGTGTGGTGCTGGAGTTAGAGAAAGAGACGAACCATAAAGCAAACGAAAACAAAGTTACACGAAAGTCTGGTTTTATCAACTGAGACGATAATATAAATTGGCCACCGTTAAGAGATTCTAATAGCTGTCGTTTCGAGCGTAAGCCCTTCTTCAGAGCGAATCGAGGAATTATGGGTTGTGTGTACCGTACCGAAAGATGACGCTACACTACTGGTGGGAACATGGTAATAAGAAAAAATAAGAACAAATTAGTTGAATTAAAAGCATTCGTGGGTGCCGATTTTTTGCGGCTTTTCGTGTTACCTTGATGTAGGGAAAGGCTGCAGGTCGCCATGTTAGGCTTGGAATGAGGGTGCCAGACAATTTTTTTTCCAATGGGTCAATTCCCACTGCTCCCACAAAACCATCAGATTGCAAATGTTCTGTTACTTTGCCGGTTCATGTAGTTGACTTTGTATGGTTTTCACCTGAGACCCTCCTCTTATTTGAAACACTGTTAGGGAGATTAAAATGTCGAACGATTGGTTTTTACGCGCTTTTGTCATTTTTCTCAATATCGCGACGGTGGAATTTGTTTAGTATGTGTCAGTGACAATCTGTGGATAGCGGCAGTGGTAACGGTAATGGCAGTTTAATTTCAATGATATGGATGATCGAGTGTGGTCTGTAGTCAAAGTCTGAGTAGCTTTTCCACTTAGCTTCTTACACGGTGTTACTAAAGTTGACCATGTTAAGATGGGAAGTGATACCAACCACGGTCTACCATATAGCGAAAATTGTGTTAGGGGTGTGCGGCCTGTAATGGTTGTTGTTTTGCTACAATATAACGAAGACACTTGTAAAACTTTATGGGTCCACACTGTTCAATTTACCTCTCGATGGCAGTTAAGAACAATGAAACTTGTGAAAGGGCACTAAATCAAGGTCCCCATAATTATGTAATGAGATGTGATTATTGTTTTGTTCCTGTACGGGCACGTTCTCTCGCTTTGATTTGCCGATTTAGTTCTTGTTCTTCCGAGTGCTCATCTCTGTTGTCTGCTTTTCTTGTTTAGATATCTTATTCCACCTAAATGCATAACCCATTTTAATTCTCAGATATCGATGAGTGTGCCAGCCCGGAGACAAACGAATGCGGCAAAAACGCCGAGTGTAGCAACACTGAAGGATCGTACACCTGTGACTGTATCACTGGATATCAGGGAGATGGAAAGAACTGTACAGGTGATCAACGACATTTACACTGTCCCGTGCATGTCTGGTGATCACTAGCATTTGTTATTTATCAGTCAGCATTTGTTACTTCAGTACTGTACGTTATTATACAGGGCTGCAAATATATTTTTCTTTCTTGTAAGGACACAAGTCATTTTGTATCATTATTTCCTTATTATTGATATTCGTTCGGACATAACGTCGGACCAAAGTTAAGCCATTTCGTGGGACATTGTGCGATGACCGACAGTGATTTGCAGCTCTGTCGGTTATCACAACACTATCTGACTGTCAGATCCATGCAAAACGGAATTTATACGGATGGCCTGATATTTACTCCATTGCGCCGCTTTCAAGGATTCGTCCTCGAGTTAAAAATTGACCGAGGCTCGCTCTTAGAAGGAATTAAGGGCTCACATGAACAAATGTTTTGACTTGATATTTCTCGCTCTTTCATTTGATCTTTTTGTTTTGTTTTGTTTCTTTTTCTTTTTTTAGCCATTTTAATCAAACCAAAGCAATTTCGCAGAACTCTTTGTAGAAATAGTTTTCTAACATCTTATATCAAGAGTTTGTCCGCCACAATAAGACACGTTGTCACTTGTGTCGATTCCCGGCCTTGGCGCCATATGTTGGTTGAGTTTGTTGTTTGTTCTTCTTCTGGTCCGAGAGGTTTTTCTCCGGTTTTTTCCTCTCCTCAAAATCCAACATTTCCAAATTCCAGTTCCATCTGGAATGCGCGGACATGTTTGAACGAGTACCCTTGAGCTCTTTGGTGTTCGGGTAAACCAATTACATTTTACATCGCCATCTTAGTTAAGGGTGAGCACAAGAAAACAAAGCAAATGTAAGTACTTGTTGCCAGACTTTAAACCTCGCCAGCCCTGTTCAAATTTGCCGCATTTTTTTGGATGTCACTAAGTAACATACATTTCTACAGCCCTAATTATCATAACAATCTGAATGTTCAAAAGCGCTTTACAATAAAACAGATTTTAAAAATAATACTAGGATGTGATCTCTTCAAATATAGAGACCAGGTATAGGCGGATGCACATATCAGGGTCGTAAGAGAATTCTCTAATGTAATCTGATTAAGTTGGAGGTGTACGTGTAACCCTGTCTAGCAATGGGTTTCCCTCCAGAAAGCGCAGAGCTATGATAATAATGATGCTTATTGTTAATTTCTCCTTATCCTTCAACACAGACGTCAATGAATGTGAGAAAGATGTATGCGACTCAAAGGCACGATGCTTCAACACTGAGGGATCCCACGTTTGTCGCTGTCATAAAGGATATACGGGAGACGGCAAGACATGTTCAGGTACATGAACAATTACGCTATTGCGATGAATTTTACAACTTTCTCAGGTGACGGCCCCAGGAGTTGAACTTTTTTTGGGCCTTCTAAAGAAAGAAGAACGTGACTGGAGACAAGAAAATAAAGCCGAAACGAAAACTAGTCCCACAGTTCGTGTCTGCTATATTTGCTTCAACTTGGTCGTTTTCTGATCTGCACATTTTAGTCAGACGCTGGCTTTTTATAAATTGGAAAGACTCTTAAGCCTGGTTCACACTTGCGACATAACGACATAACGGGAAGGTCCCGCAAACGAAAAAAGTACCTCGTGTTGATATTTTATTTCTCTAGTGTGAACAACACATCATAACGACATAGTAGAAACATAAGAACATGAACATATCGACATAAGGATAAAACTGATCTTTTCTTTATGTCGTTATGACTATGTCGTTATGTCGCTAGTGTGAACCAGGCCTTATCAAAATAGTCAATGGTCAAAAGTGTATTACATCGACAGACGTTGAGACCTAAGCAAGTGTACAGCCAATAGAGCAATAGTGAAAATAAAGCCTGAAATAAAGTTAAGCTTGTGCGGGAGTCGAACCCATGATCTCTGCGATACCAATGCAGTGCTCTACCAACTGAGCCAACAAGCCAACTGGGAGCTGGCCATTTTGTAGGTTCATAATAGAAACCGTGAGTGATGAATAGATGAGTGTGAATATATGAAATCATATCTTTGGACTGCAAATTAAGGAATGTAGGTGGTCATCATCGCAGTTTTGAACACTACTTGAGCAGTACTGAAAATGAAGCGTGAGAGGCAAACTTTGAGAAGTTAAGAAGTTTCACCGCCCGGCCATGATATTTTTATTCCAAATCACTGCAGCAAGTGACAAGGGGAATGTCTGAGGTGGTAAAATGCCGAAGAACTGCTGTTAAGTTGTGTTTACAATGATTTTGAGTTTCTATAATTACTGAAAAATAACGTAAAATCATTTAATTTCTGAAACAAGTATTAGCGTGTTGATAATTGACTAAAAGGTATTTTTCGTTCTGTCATACCAACAGATTTAAATGAATGTCAAGTAAATAATGGAGGGTGCCAACATGTTTGTACGAATACCGACGGTAGCTTCTCGTGTTCTTGCAACAGCAGATTCGTCCTGCAGACCGACAAACAGACTTGTAAAGGTGAGCATCTTCATTCTTTTGAATTTAAGCCCTGGCCAAAGGGGAAATGTTTGGTGACCAAACATCTTTTACCGACTGGCCAGCTTGTTTGATCATGTTTTATGGTTTTTGATCGTGTTTGAACTCCATCAAACATTGTTTGTTAGGTAATTTTTTAGGTAATTTTGGGTCGTTTGGCCAGCTACAACAAACATGTTTTGCTCGGGCGTGCGAGATGCGTCCTCATTCGCTTGTAACCACAGATACCGCGTTTTGTTTACACGTCAGTTTCAGTTGATTAGAGAGCTTTAGCAACGACGAACGCGACGCGACTGTTTGGACTTTGTTTGATAAAACATGTTTGAACCGTTTGGCCAGGGCCTCAAACATTAACATGTTTGGTCACCAAACATTTCCCTTTTGGCCAAGGCTTTACTGCCTTGCTAAGTATATGTTGTGGTTGTAAAAATAAAACTGATTACTTTCAATCTACAGGAAAACATCCCTCAAACATGACGTATTAGATTGTTTTACCCCTTAAAAGCTACAACAGGACAAGCATCACAAGGATGTGCTCTCCTTGTGGAAAGTCGATTTTAGCATTTCCTGTACAAAACGAAGTGAAGAAGGACAACTACGGATAGTTTGGCCTTCGTGTCCTTGCTACACCGAAAATCACTTATTTACTCAATTTTTTTGTATCTTTTCTCCACAGAATTTGTCTGCAAAGCCGTGGCAGATATTGCCTTTATTGTTGATTCATCGGGAAGCATCGGTAGAAGAAACTGGATGAGGATGCTGCAGTTCCTGAAAGACATGGTTAAAGCCTTTAATGTCGGTCCCGACAAGACCCATATTGCTGTGGTGGCCTACAGTACGAACGCTGTATTGGAGTTCAGATTTGACAGGCTCACTGGCTCAGCTATTACAAAGGAGGGTTACTATGATCTCATAGATCGAATTAGGTTCCAGAGAGGTTACACGTTTATTGATAAGGCTCTGTTGATGGCTGATAGAGATATATTTACGAGAGCAGCTGGAATGAGACCAGAGCTTCCTCAGGTATGAAAACGAAAAAATGTCAGACCGTTATCAGTGCTCGAACAATAAGCCAATTGTTTTGTGATATCGCCGTTCCTTCCTTTCGGTTTTTTCCATTGTGTGCCCGGAATGAATCTTCGCCGCCCGAGAGAGGAACGGAGAAAGGGACGTCTCCGTAATTAACGCACGCCCGTGCTACAATGTTGTTCTAGACTTTGCTAGAAGTAACTCCAATTTATTGTTTAGTGCCGAGGATAATTTATGCAGCACAAGTTTACCTCGGTTTTTAGTGTAATAGAAACATGTGTGGCTTGTTTGTGGTATGTTTTGTATGTCGCTTACTCGTTCGCCGAACCTAAATTCGAAGCGAAATTTATGGAAAGCCGTTGCAGCCAAAAGCTTATCAAGTTGTAAATGCTGATCCAAACGGCTTTTTCTATCATCGAGTTACAAAAGTTACATGGTCAGTTTTAAAAATGCATGGTCGAATTCTGGAGAACTATGGTTGAGTTGCTTAGGGAAAGTGTTAGTTCTCGCTAGCGAGTTTGTAATTTTTCAATTTCTTGCTAGCGAGTCTTCAACAAGCGAGTCGATGCTTGTCCCCATGTTTTTCAGTTTTATCCAAGAAGGAGAAATCCTGGGGATGGCACGAGGTGTTCGACATTGCAGATGGAGATACTATCGATGAAGAACTTCACAGTTTCTTTTTTACTTTTTTAATGTCATCAACACCAGTACTGTGAAGTACTTCATCGACGTTTGCCATGTTGCAGTACCACTGCATTCACGAGTTGGCTTTGTCATAGTAGCCCTTTGATTTTGGATGGCAAACCTTAACCGCTTATCATGTGGTATCCGTCAAAGCTGATTATAGAGTACTTTTCCCCTAAAGGATATTAGCATTTTTCAGTCTCACAGTGGCACTTTTCGCTTCTTTTGTTTTCCTTTGCCTAGAAAACTCACAGCACATCGCAAGCTTTTCGGCTGCTAAGTCCTCGGCTTCATCTTCGTTCTTCGTAGTAGTGAAACGACTTACATAGAGTGTTTTGACGGCCAGGCAGTAAAAAATTAAATTAAGAACCATTCATTGAATTAAATCAAGAAACTAGGATGAAATAGGGCATGAATAAAGAAGTAACCTCTCCGTGTTTTAGCTCTGTGCGTCATCCCAAACCTTCAGATATTCGTCGAAATGTTCCGCACAAATGTACAGAGCCCAGTATGGATCTGCCATATTGGCGTACCACTTGGGGACACCAATATGGCGGCCGGAAAGAGTGTAAACATTTGGAAGTTACTTTGGTTATCTAGGTGACTCGTTATCTGTAATGAACAAACAGTCATTTACATAAACCCTCTCCCTAACACTTAAGAATTTGATGACATCACGTGAAAACGCTCTGTTTAACAAATTGTCATTTGTCCTTATGTCCATCTGGCTCTGCACTCTCATTGGCTGCTGAAGCTCGCCAAACTCTCCCAAAAGGGGTATGGGGTCACGCCTCTATCTTTTTAGTAACTCCTTTGTGCTAAATGGGCCTTTTCAACACGCTTTTTATGTAATTCCTTTTGTAGGTCGCAATTGTTATCACTGACGGCGAACAAACCACAGATGGAGATCAATACACACCACTTTCGGAAGCTTCAACCGGACTCAAAAGCAAGAATGTGGAAGTGTACTCTCTTGGTATCGGGAAAAATGTCGATGAGACACAGCTAAACGACATTGCCAGCTCAAACAAAAACGTATTCAAGGCCACCAGCTTTAACGAACTTACACCAGTGGCGGAGAGCATTGTCCAGAGCTCTTGCCCTGGTAGGTTTAATTTCATTCATTTACCACACAAGAAATTTACTATGTCACTCATATTACAATTATTCTTCCTTTCACATGATTCTACTTTAATAGCCTTTGACGAGTCTCCTGTAACGCAGTGGTAGAGAATCTGAACTTGTAATGGTAGGGTCATAGGTTCGTCTCCCATTGGGAGCATGATTGTCCAAAGCAACTATGTTTTTTGTTTTTGTTTTTGTTTTTTTCAGTGCCAACACAGGCACCGACAGTACCCACGACGCCAGGTAACTAAGTATCTCGATATCTTATCCCATAACTATATATTCTTGTGCTTTTACATATGGCTGCTTTTCGAGCCCCATATGGTTATTTAGGGCAGTCAGTACTTCTTCGTTTTCTTGTATTTATTAGTTAAACTAAAATGTAATACTGGGTACAATAAGGTTGTTGTTTTTGTTGTTACGTTTATACAATACGGCTCATATTCTTGTGACATTCTTACAGGTACAGTGTTTTTTCCTTTTACTCGTTGCACTACCTACCTGCTCGTGGTACTACCTTCCTGGGCAATTGTTTTGTGTTTTAAGTCCAGATTGTAGTTCAAAGCCAAAACACAGAGAACTCTTTGTAAAATGTGTCTTGGAAACGCGAATGTACTAAGATCATTTTGTGATTAACTTTATCGTACTATTATTTCTCTCTAGCCGAAGACGTTTGTCCTATTCCTATGGATACTACTTTCGTTATTGATGCGTCTGTGTGTGATGACCTTGGTAACTGGAATCGCGTGCTGAAGTTTGTCAAAACGTTAGTCACCTTTTTCGATGTGTCCAAACCTGTTGGTCGTATTGCCCTAATCCCATTCAGCACTGATGCGTCGGTGGTTCTCAAGTTCAACACTTTAAGTGGAAGCCTTTTAAACGGTGAAGAAGTCAATAGACGAGTTGATCTCTTACAGTGCAAGGGTGGTTTAAGGCGAACTGACAAAGCATTAGAGCTGGCAAACAAGGACGTGCTGACTCAAGAGGGTGGAATGAGAGATGTTTCAAGGGTAAAAATATTTAAATGAATACATCATTAGGGTTAAGCTGTGTCTAAATAGTTGATCATTCATTGCTCTTTAGGCGTCGCCTTAATTAAGCTTGTCTCCATCTTGCTTGACAGCCTGTTCTTGTTATTACGACCGGGAAGCAAACAACCAATGAAGGGGCATACACACCTCTTGAAAAGGCCTCTACTGGTCTCCAGGGGAAAGGAGCAGCTGTGTTCGTGTTGGGTATAGGAAAGGACGTAGACTCATCCGAACTTAACCAAATCGCTTCTGGACCCAAAAATGTGTTTACAGTTGACTCATTTGCGGCCTTGGATGACAAAACGAATTCAATAAAGAGAGGAATCTGTACATTTGGTATGGTTTGTAATGGTTTATTTTATGATTGAATGTTTAATGTTAGTTTTACGTAGCATTTTAAGTTTGAAGATTTCAGCGGCACAAGTTAGGATTAAATTTTTTCGTTTATTTAAATTTTTGTGGATTTTTTTTTCCGTTGCAAGACACGAAAAAGTTGGTAATATGCTATCTGTTTCGTTGTTAAAACGCCTTTTTTCTCTCTTTGTTTTAGTGCGCCCTACAGAACTGCCTGTCACTACACCCATCCCAACAGGTAAGCCAATACTGAATAGATAATTTGCCCTGATAACGGGTGATTTATCCTTCAGTTTCTGAGTTGCTCGTAGTCAAGTGACTCCAAGTCAAGTGGCACCGTCCATGATATATCCTCGCGTTTTGCTTGGCCTAAAGGATATTGTCATTAAGGACGCGCCAATGACGTAAGGCACAATAAACAGTTAAAAAAAATAGACAAAATTATTCCATTTGAACGTATGTACTCTGATAACGCACTTATGTCACCAAAACGTGGGGAGAGCATCGGTAATGCTGCGAGCCGCAGGAGAATTTTTACCTGGGGCATGGTCTATACCTTACTGGTAATTTTGCTTCTAAGCTATTTCTAAGCTACCCTCTACCGCCAAATTACGGCGATTCTCAAACGGGTCCCTTTTCATCTCCGAAAATGCCATTTTCGAGGGCTGATTTCACTCCTTCGCTTCTTGTCAAACATTTTGTGTATCCGCTGACCAGTACAGTGCATGAAACTACGCAACCAAGTTAGTATCATCAAAATGAAATGAGAAAAGAATAAAATTTTGTCACGATACACAAAAGACAAAAGAAAGATGTACAAAAGGGGAGCAACTTGGTTTTGATGATTGTATTTGGGATAAAGAGAAGGACATTTAAAGAGGGCTGTTACACTAAAATTTGACCCGGCCACCAGACTTGTCGTGCGTAAAATGTACGCAAGTATCTCCACAGGCGGCCCAGACGTTGTTTGTGCAGTATTGCGTTACGTTTTGAGCCATTTAAGAGAATGTATGAAAATTGTTCAAAAATCGCCCTAAATTCAACTTGTAGTGAACGATTTAACTAAAAGATATTTACTTCAGTCTGCATTTGTGTTATTTTGAAGTCTTTGTGGCAGCTGAGTCGTTCTAAAGTCGTTCTAAAGCCATTTTGACGATTTAAACTTTTCCAAGTTTGCTTCCCAGTAAAGAGAAACGAAAGGCTGGCGACCTGTTCGGCCGACGGTTCGCACTCGAAGCTCCATAAATTCCACTAAAATGCTCGCAGCTCGCCAAAATTGCCTCACGGCAGCCGTCGATAATTCTTCTTTCTAGTTGCTTCGCCTCGGATTCCAACGTGGTGAGTTTCCCGCCGTTTTCGGTGTAATTTCCCTAGGGACCCTGATACGGTTCAATTTGCAAAGAGCAAATTGACCTGTGCCTCCCTACGGTTGAGGGCGACTTTGTCGTGATGGAGTGGTCGCTAAGCAAACGATTTTGAAATCCGTGGCCGAGGTAACTCGTTACGGATCGAGGCGAAGCAAAAATGGGCAGCCAGCGCTCGAAAAGGAGCGTTTTGGGGGCGGATAAGATAAACCTTGGAATCCGAGTGCTCATTCAGTAGATTTTTTGGAAGAGAGATTCAAACAAAAAAGTCGTCTGTTCACTATTATTTTTGTGTTTTGTCGTCTTTTCCCTCCAGAATTTGTCTGTGAAGCAGTAGCAGACGTGGCTTTTATTGTCGATTCATCGGGAAGCATCGGTAGAAGAAACTGGATGAGGATGCTGCAGTTCCTGAAAGACATGGTTAAAGCCTTTAATGTCGGTCCCGACAAGACCCATATTGCTGTGGTGGCCTACAGTACGAACGCTGTATTGGAGTTCAGATTTGACAGGCTCACTGGCTCAGCTATAACAGAGGAGGGTTACTATGGTCTCATAGATCGAATTAGGTTCCAGAGAGGTTACACGTTTATTGATAAGGCTCTGTTGATGGCTGATAGAGATATATTTACGACAGCAGCTGGAATGAGACCAGAGCTTGCTCAGGTATGAATACGAAAGAATGTCAGACCGTTGTCAGTTCTGGAACAATGAGCCAATTGTTTTTTATATCGCTGCGACCGTTTACTTCTTTTCGATTTTTTCCATGGTATGTTCGGCCACCAAAAAACAAATCTAGTTTCATACACGACAGTCCTCAAACCACCACCACACATGCCGAATAAATAGCGTCCTGTTGTCGAAACCGTGCTGTGGAACATTAGATGTTTGATTCTTTACATTGTCATTATAGTGCTCGACAGTTTTCTTAAACAAGGCATTTCATTGTGAAGGTTAAACTCTTCGCCAATTGATGAGCTTGGGAGCTGGGGCCTTAAATGTTGCGAGCAGTCGCCAAAATGCATCGTTCCACTGACCTTGCGAAATAAACCACTTAACGGTGGGAGGGGACAAGACCAAACTCCGCAAAACTTCGCTCAAAGGACGAAGCAAAGGCTGAATGAATCTGCAAAGATTCGCAAAGGCTCAGTGAATCCGCAAAGATTCGCAAGCAATGCTCCGCAATGTTCGCCAGAAGCCAAGCACATGTAATCAGTCCCTGTAAATTCTAGCGGCGCCCAACCCTTAGTTGCTTGGACAAATGAGCAAGTCCGCTCACAGCATCGCCTTGAGTTTTACCTGTTCTAAATGTGTGACTCGACTTTCGTAGGACAGTGCCCAATAACTAAAAGTAGAGCGAAGTATATATTGTGGAAGGAAAAAACAAATTAACTACAGGTTCACCCCTACATCGGACTCACAGAGAACGACTTCAAAACAAGATACAGAAACCACACCGCATCATTCCGCCACGCTAAACACAGAAACTCCACCGAACTCAGCAAGAATAACTGGACCCTCAAAGACAACAACATCGAACACTTTATTTCCTGGCGCATTCTCTCATCGCACTCGCCGTACAACAGCTCAATCAAAAGATGTAACCTCTGCCTCAAAGAAAAATTCCTAATCATCCGCCGACCCAAACTATCAACACTAAAGAAACGTAATGAACTCGTGTCTTCTTGCCGTCACAGTAACAACTAAACTGTCAATTTCGCGCTGCATAAATTAGACTAGTTAGACCATGTATATCAGCGATGGTAAAGGTTATTCTCATTAAATCCCCTGATGAGTGGGCGACCACGAAACAGGCTTGTAGGGGTGAACCTATAGTTAATTTGTTTTTTCCTTCCACATAATTCACCTAATTGATTACCACGTTGCCAGCGTGGTTGTCCTGATGGTGTAGTGGTTATCACACCTGACTAATAATAGGGGTGACGTAGGTTCAAATCCCACTCAGGGCAAATTTTCTTTCAAACATTTATTCTAATATGATTATTTGGGGTGTACGAGTTTAGTGGTTATTTCACATATAGTACTCCTGAGTATATATATATAAAATAGCCTGTATCCTTTGTGGATCCTTCTTTGTTGACCTTGTGGGCCTTGTGTCGTGTAGGTTGCATAAGGAGTTATAGGCTTCCACTGGAAAATTTCCGTCGATTACCGCGGTTGTCCCGATGGTGTAGTGGTCATCACACCTGACTAGTAATAGGGGGGACGTGGGTTCAAATGAAATTTTCTTTCAAACATTTATTCTAAGGAAAATTTATATACCAATACTTAACATGCTTATCTCCAATTCTTCTCGCAGATTGCAATTCTTATCACTGACGGCCAACAAACCACAGATAGAGATCGATACACACCACTTTCGCAAGCTTCACGCGGACTCAAAAACAAAAATGTGAAAGTGTACTCTCTTGGTATTGGGAAAAATGTCGATCAGACACAACTAAACGACATTGCCAGCTCAAGTAAAAACGTGTTCACTGCCACCAGCTTTCTTGAACTCACACCAATAGCGGAGACCATTGTGCAGAGTTCTTGCCCTGGTAGGTTTACAATATGCTGTAAACACTAAACTCGAGAATACTAACCACTAAACCCAAGCGCTAAAAAAGGAACACTCAATGTTTGACCGCTTTCGCTAAATGCTGATGACTACGAGAACCGATCTGTGACTTCAAACGGGCGAAATGGAGAACAGTAATCAGAATGTAAGCAAACTTTCACAGACCCAAACCTCGAGGCTAACCTCAAGGGGGGATTGGGATTCCGCCTTTTGATAGCGCCCCCCACTCGGTAAACACAGTACTGGTATCCTGATGTGGAAGTAGTGACGTCAAGAATTTGAACCTATCTGATCAGGGGCGCCCAACCAGCCAAATCAACCTTAAGTTTTAAAAAGGCAATTTTTAGTACCGCATGGTGATTGAAGCTTGTTTAAAGCGATGTCTCCATTAGCTAGACGAATTTGATCTGTTTGGTTTCCTTAGCTTTAATTTTAATTGCCCGAAAATTTTAGGGAACAAAATCTTCCTTTGAGAAATTGCTAGCTGAAGTGAACGTTCCACGAACTTTCTAAGGAACTATTTGGTTTCCGAAAATGCTGGCTGACGTTGTTGACTGCCAAAACCAGCAAATATGAGGCTTCCGAAAACGTTAGGGACTATTATTTCCCCATTGTAAATCTTTTAGGTTACGTTTCATTTAAGAAAATCTGAGTGCACTCTTTGATCGACGCCGAAAACCCAAGGCGAACTACCCATTTACCGAAACATGTTGCTGGGTGCGCCTGTCCGATGTACTTTCTCCTCTGAGAACTTGCAACGAACACCTCAAATTTTGAAATTGGATCGGTGTTCAAGACCACGTCTAGCTTTTCTTTGTTCTGTTCTGTAATTGAAATAAACAAATTAGTGCTTTGCTTTGGGTTAAACATAAATAGCTTGCGAAGAGTTAAGAAGAACGAATATTCAGTCAATTCATAATAGCTATTTTAATATTCAGCCTTCAGAGCACGGTGTCTGAGCTATTTTGCAACATTTCATTTTTCAGGGCGTTAGTGGAGTACTATTGAACAACGCTCTCAAGCTGCTAAAAAGGAAACCAAGCCAAAGAGTTTCGCGTCAAAACTACGGCCGAAAAACAAATGCTTCATCATCACGAGAACTGAAACTGCATATTTTTGTTAAAGTTTTCACTTAGTGAGTTACGAAGTTGTTATTTTCAAGTGAAAGTTAAAGTGCACTTCATTATTTTTATCTTTCCTTTTACTATGCATTAAAAAAACATTATACGCTAATTAATTAGGATTTCAGGAGTGGTAAATAAAGAAAAGAGACACGAAAAGATGTGAAAGTTACGCTGAATTTCAAAGTTGACGTTTGTGTATTGTTCAAGCGTCGTAAGGAAAAGAAATGAGTGCAACGCTCTCTATTGGTGAAACTCAGACCTTCAACTCTTACATCCTCTCATAAGAACTGTTTATAATGAGTTGGGGGATTCACGCCTTTTGCTTCTCGTAGTAACTTAGCACAAATGAGGACCGGTAAGGAAATAAGTTCGTAAGCAGCCAACATAGCCTTTAGAGTACGTACTTAAAGCAGTAGAAATAAAAAAAAAAAAAGAGCTAAGCGTTTTGCTTGGTTATTTTCTCTCTCTCTTTCTCTTTCGTTGTTGCTAGCTTGCGTGCAGACGTTGGATGTGACTGAATTAAACGCTAGTTAGTACCGTCTGCGGATCAGTCCATAATGTCGTCTTCCACAGACCACTGTATGGATCGGGCATATCTACTCAAATCTGATTGGCTCGTTTCTCCGGAATTCGAACGCGCTATGTAATTGGGCACCCAATCAGGTAGCGTGTTCGAATTCTGGGGGGAACGAGTCAATTAGATTTTAGTAGGGAGACGGTATCGTGCACTGATTCGCAGACGGACTTAAATTGTGTTTAGTTCGTTTGCAGTGCAGGCTAGTTGTTTGTCGTTTACTACTAATGTGGCCAAGAGAAATAATCAGGTTCCTGTGAGCCAGCTCATGGATGAAGAACATTGCAACACTTTGAGTTTACAACAATTTTATTTTCTAAAAAAGAAAGGAAAAGAAACCTGTACATTCGTTTATGTTTTGTAGGAGCACATCCTTTTCAGGCACACCTCTTGGTAAAAGAACC
Organism: Galaxea fascicularis; assembly: GCA_948470475.1. Taxonomy (NCBI): domain Eukaryota; kingdom Metazoa; phylum Cnidaria; class Anthozoa; order Scleractinia; family Euphylliidae; genus Galaxea; species Galaxea fascicularis. The sequence continues at coordinate 25,921,934 of OX419339.1, forward strand.
GTAATATTTTCCGTAAAATCACGCAGTTTTAATACCCCTTAACATCCACAGACGCCGTATGCATTAATGTAAATTACATTCGACCAAATACCCCAAATGTTTTGTTGTCTGGAACTTTGACAGGCGTAAGTAATTTGAACCGGAGATTTTAAAGATAATATTCAAATATGGTCGCTTTGTTAAGAACTATAACAGGCAAGTTAAAGTTTCTTACTGGTCGACGGCTCATTTCAAGTTAGTTTTATAAACGTTTTTAATTTCTGAAGGCGAGATAACATCAAAATATTTTGTGAAAGTCCCGAGGGAAATTGGTCACGCTTTACAGGCACGATGTTTTTAAGCGATTCGGGCACACAAGTTCAACTTTTGCTTTGTAAGGGGAGGTATTCAATCTATTTATGTTTTGTGCTACAGTTAACTTGACTTTCCAAATATTTTTTTGTCCGAACAGATTAGCTGCCTGTGAGACCAAAACTTGATCCTCGCCTGGCAAATAACATCCTCACAGAGAAAATACTTGTATGCTTGTGTTATTTGTTTTTTTGACATAAGTGTTAGGCGCCGACACTTTAACTCTTGAGGGAGTGGGTGATTTTGAAAAAAAAAAAAATTCCTGCAAGCGCCTGTCGGAAGAAAAAAAATTGCGTGCAGTACAAATGTAATATAAAAAAAATTCTTGCACTGCTGTAAGAAAGAGAAAAAAAAATGCTGCAAAGCTATTTCATCATTCCGGGGGGCTTAATAAAATCCCAGCAAAACTGCAACCATTCTCTTCCCTTGCTCCCTTTGAACTCTGGATTTGGTGATGCTGCAGAATTATTACTTCATATACGCAACAATTATTAGAGCTATTATCAATTAGTCCATGCTCAACTTACTTCAATTTTGCTTTCACATTTGTTTTGGAGATTTCAGTCCACTTTTAAATTGGTAACTAATGATTCTAGTAGCAATTACCATGCTGTGAGCATTTCTGAACTGCTTTTTGCTTCTTTTTTTAATTAAGAAACTAAACATTTTTACATCTGCCCGTAGTAAGGGACCGCGCAGACCCGAAATTTTTTGGGCGGATTAAGTCACTATTTCTTTTTGCCTTAAGTAAACCAGCTCTGTCTTTAACAAAAAAGTACATTGCATTATTTTTGGTGTTGCGTTTTTCTCGTTCATGTTTCGACTCGATTATTTGATTGTAGTCACCGATCGGAAGTAAGCCTCAGTATTACTGAAAAATGTAACGTCAATCACTTAGGGCAAAGTGACAGAGATCGGAAATGGGGGATTACGTTCAACCAATAGGATTAGTTTTTATTACAATACGTGAATGATTTCTCTGTAATCTAAAAGAGGTACGCGTGCTAGTGACTGCTTGTGAATGTAGTGAAAACCTTGTGAAATCCAGTGAAGGGAATACAAATTCTCAAACGATATCTTCAAGTGTGGTTTGTTGCGTTTAGCGAACGGGAATTTATCGTGATCTCGGGACTTATCAATTGTGATGGCAGCAGTCGGGAGATTCCCAACATTTAATTTCAAATATACGGACCTCTTAGGAAACGCTGCCTTTTTCTGATTTGTCCATTTTTGTGGGTTTTCTCGTAGTGAACACGGCCGGATGAAGCAGTTTGTCGTTAGGTTTGTTCCTAAACAGACGAAAAATGATCCATTTCTATCCATTTCAGAAGACTTAAATTTCAAATTTTCTCGGGGGAGCATGGCCCCGGACCACCCTAGTTGCCTCACGCTTCCGCGTTCGCAATAGCACCTCAACTCGAAAATCCGCTCCGCGGTCCCTGTTGGTGCATCACTTAATAATATGACAATATTATTATGACGTAATATGAAATGAGTGTAAAGAATGACTTTCCGAAAACATAGCTATACAAGAACGATTTTGTATAGCTTACACTATTTTTAGGTTTTGCAGCTCCATATTAGGACTAGTACTGCAATAAGTACAATGTAAATGTAAATACATTTTGTAAATGTACAATGTAAATACGATCCTTTTTTGAGGAAAAAAGAAATCCTGCAGAGAAATGAGGATCGAGAGAAAACATATCCTGCAGAGCATTTAAAAGGGAAAAAAAGGTCCATTTTCGCTGCTCTGAAGATTTCGAAGTTCAATTCACACAGTTTGTGTTGTTTATCTTATGAACTTTCCATTTTCCAACTCAACAAAGGTCTAAAGACAGAGCAGACTTGAAAGAGTGATGATTTATCTCGTCTTTGAGCTCATTTTCTAGCACTCACGTGACTACCCCTGTAGTTAAAAGCCTGCTTAGCAGCCTTAGTTCGGGGCCTTGGTACAAAAACATTGTTCGAGGCACCTCGTACGTTGTAGGAATTAACCCTGGAGGTTGGTTTGAAAAAGATCTTTAAACTCTTAGGGTAAAGGTTATGAAGAGATTTGAAAACACTTATTACGAGCTGCTTAGACCTGCAGATACCTTTTTACAAATGGCATCTACTTGGGCTTGCCACCCCAATGCCTCGTCAATCTCTCTTCCCAGATATCTATCGTTAGTCACCCGAGTCAATTGTTGACTATTAACAGTGACCTTTAACTCACCACTTAAGTGCCTGAGTCGATAGTGGCTTCCAATAATCATATATTTTGTCTTTTTGACATTTAATGTGAGTTTATTAGATTTCAGCCACTTTTGAACCTCATCCAAGTCTTTGTATAATTTTTCTTCAAGAGTTGTGAGGTCACAAGCGGAAAGGGTAAGCGAGGTGTCATTCGCAAACATGAGTACAGATGACGACAGTTCAAATTCTTGAAGGTCATTTATATAAATAAAACAAGGGTCCAAGTACAGAACCTTGTGGGACCCCACAACTAATAGGAAGATAGTCTGATAGAGTTTTATTAACATAAGTACCCTGACAGCGATTTGAAGTATGATTTGAACCACTTAACTGCATGCGGGTCGAGGCCATAAAGTTGCAGTTTGTTCAACAATATGCTGTGGTCAACCGTATCAAAGGCTTTCTAAAGATTTAAGAAGGGTACACTGTTAATTAGGCCATCGTCAATATGAGTACCAGTTGTCAGTAGCTTGAAGCAAAGCAGTCAAAGTAGAATGCATCGGTCTGAAACCATGCTAAGAACCTGCCAACAAATTATTGTTAGTTAGGTATTCATATAGTTGTTTGAAAATAACCTTTTCGATTATTTTACTGACAACTGGTAGAAGCTGCGTCCACCAAAACCATGGTTTTGGGGGACGCTGTCACAAAATTAGAGACGTTTGTATGGATTTTGAGCTATGTTTCAAGGTCCATAACTTGGTCTCTGTTCAATCTAAAAGAATCAAACTTGGTCAAATGACCAATCTCCATGTTATCTTTCATGTGATGGTGTCAATTTATCGATTACTTCAAAACTTGAAACTCGCCCCAGTTCCCTTTTGAATTTCGGAACAGCCAAGTACATGAGTGAGAGAAGGCACGATTTCAGGACAAGCTTCTTTAATTTAAAATCCTTGCAGAAATACCATCGAGGCCCGTAGCCTTGTCGACTCGAAGGGAACTCGCCAAGCGATAAATAACACTGCAGTGACTCAATCAGCATAAAGCCAGAATCTTCTGGCGTAATGTAGTCCTCGAAACAAACCAGAGACCAAGAGAACTTTGGGAATATTATCGGCTAACCTACAATCCTCGACAAAACTGTTGAGAAAATACACCTTATTCCAAAATGTCTCCCATTCTAATATTTTCTTGTTTTTATTCAAATTGGCCCTTGTTGCCTCGTTCAAGGTAAAATATTCTTTTGAATTTTGCTCTTGGGAACGAGGCAAAAGGGCTTATTTGAATAAAAACAAAAGAATCTTAGAATGGGAGCCATTTTGGAATAAGGTGTATTGAGCTCCAAAGCCTCTTTATGTGGAAACACTAACAACCGTGTTGTTTGTTGAAACAGCGCAGTGTTAAACCACGCTCCGAACTCGTTTTGGTAGACTCATTAGACAGCACAGACCACATGTCTAAAGGACTATGATCAATGATTTTTTTCTCTTAAATTTTAATAATTTGTTTGTTTTCTTTTCGTTGTTCAGAAAGCTTTAAAAACATGAAATATATGTCGTTTCTTCCTTACAGAAGGGAGATGACATGTATGCTACCTTTTCGTTGACCATTGTCTTTTACATTAGAAATACTCCATTAGCTATTTCTCCTTTGATAAAAATACGTTCGCGAGGCCTAAAATGTTTGATTTCCTTTACTTCATTTGCGCTCGACGAAATCTAAGCTTAATTACTATGCAAAAACATACGGGAGGCGATGGGGGAGGGGGGAGGGTGGGCGGTAGGGGTGGAATTCGTTGCTAAATGCTCCAATCTGTGGTCAAACGAGTGAGTTTCTTGTGAAGAACTCCTGAGGATATGAAGTGCCTCAGGTTGTATTGTTACTAGGAGCAGAACCTCTTGCATGTTTCTAAGCGACACTATTTTATCTTTCGAATCGGTCGCTGGGAGTTCTCAAGACCAATAACTCACGAACAAGCATGAAAAGTGAGTCAAAATATAAAACATAAAATCACGAAAATTTTATGCAAAGGCGGAGCGCGGAGACGCGCGCTGAGCACAACTGGTAAGCTAATATGGTAACCAACGGTGCGAGAGATTTTGGTTTGAGTTATGACGTCACCATAAGACCCTCCGTCCGACCATACGCGATATAAGCAAAAATGAAATGCGACACTCGAGATATGGGCAACGGGCGTGTTTCGGCAGGCGAACAAAACTGAAAAGCGGAAAACAACAAGATCTTTTCATGGGGTAGCGGTTTTGCTTTTTGAAAGCCACGCAGATAGCACCCGATGGGCTAATTTTTTCCTCTAGGAGAAACTTAAACTCGAAGGGAAAAAAGCCCATCGGGTGCTTCTGTATGTATCAAAATCTGACAGGAAGTTGTTAAAAAGCTGCCATGATGATAATTTCACGTTTTACTGAAAACGTTTAAGGTCCTCGTTCAAAGACTAAACTGTAAACAACAGCGGCTGACTTGATTACTTTCAACGAGTAAGAATCCGCGTTGAGATGTTAAGAGCAGCGAAATGGATTCGCTGACTTGGCTATTTCATGGTGTACTGGTCTGCGAGAGAAAACCTCGTGTGGTTTGACAAGGTTGTGATGACGCTGTCTTCGAACGTTGCTGTGTAACTAGGCCTTTCCCGATTGTACTAGTAAAACTGGCATTTTATGCGCCCAGCAATTCTCGTTTTACCCCCCAAAAATGCTCAAATTATGCTCGATTCTCAAAGTAATGCTACTTTGGTTCCAGAAAACGCTTTGTTTTATTTCATGCAAAACATGCAAACGTGCTTATTATCAACTGAATAAAGTGAAAAGTGCTAAATTGCTTGTTTATAAAACGTCTGATACAGCCATCGTTGAAGGGACTGGTCTATGCTCTCCGTCAGAATTTCCTTCTATGAGCTGCACGTTTCGAGAAGACGGCGTGGGACTGGCATACCCCATCTTGTTTGAGCAAGCTCTGAAAATTAACCGCTGGCCACCTCGGTCCAGACTTCTTTCGACTCAGTTCATTCTTCAGTTACAGAAATCCTTCTCTCAAACACAAAAGCAAATCATCACAATGCTTTTGAATTCTAAAACTTAGCTTTTAAAATCCTTTGAGTGCTGAAATTTAGATCAAAGTTATGCAAAATGCTAAATAACGCTAGCAATTCTTTTTAAAGTGTTAAAAAGAATGCTTGTTTAACCAAATAATGCCAAAAAAGTGCTAGCATAATCAGGAAGGGCCTATGTGTAACCCAGGAAGTGTTTTGCCATCGCGGTTAAAAATCCTTAATTGAAGAAGCTTCTTCTGTGGACATGAGAATTAACGGTAAAAAACAGTCAACGCACCTAAGGATTTGTATTTGCTTTGCAAAACAATTCAACGATATTGTGTGAAATGACGGCTGGTGTGTAGCTATGCGTTACGAGTGATTGTTGACTGACCTAAACTGTCAGCAGGTTCGTACTCCTTTTTTTTTTCTTTTATATATACGCTTAGCAATTTGTGTACCTTACTACGAGATTTGCTTGTTGCTCGGAGGCAATAGCGCCCCGAACTTAAAAATGCATTTGGCGCACAAAACCACTCTTCTCGTGTGACGTCATCAACAGGACAACACCCAAAATGTCTTCCGTCGCCATTTTGAATGACCCGTAGTCTGCCCCGTATTGCGAAATAATGTGCGGAGGGGAGAAAAGAGGTTTCAAGTGTAGTGAGGGCTCTTTGCTTACTTTATACATTTTACTTGATGCAGTACCTCTACTAATTGTTGATTTACGAGAAAATACTCGAGATATGAAAAAAAGACACGTGTAAACAAACTAAACAAATCAGCATTGAAATCAGTCTCAAAACAAACCATCATTTGAGCCGCTGAAACTCGGAAATTAATGTACATCAAAAAAGAATACAGCATCAAAGCCTTCAGTCTAAATATAGAAATTTACGTACATTGAACTTAACTAGATCCAACCAAACAATATGGCATCAGAACCAAGTCAATCTCTAACAAAACCCACATTGGGGCCGACTACAATAAGGTATCTTACAGCAAAAAATCGCCGTAAACCACTCAAACTAAAGAACCTTTTGGCCCTTTTGCTGACAAACGTAACACTGCTGTTTTTGATTTGTGCTATCCTTTGCCCTTTCCAAGCTACATCCTGCAATTTTCCCCCGAGCTAAAAGCCAATATGGCTCTTGCTACTTGTCTGCTTTCTACAATTTCTCCGAGAAACGTCGAAGAAACATGCGCATCGTTTCTTGTTATGCTATAATGTTTTGTTGTTTTCGACCCGCAGTGAATTGCTGCCAGATCCAAATCTACGCGCGTCCTGTTCTGCAGGGAATACCGCTCAGCTCATCAACTTCTCAGGGAAAAAAAATCGTTTTTCTTGACTCCCAAATTATTTTTTAGGGTACTCCATTTTAGGTAATCCAAGGGTATTCCGTGGACCAATACTCTAAGTTTTGTCCTCTTCCTTCACGACTTGTAGTCAAAGCTTCAGATGTAGTTTGCAACATTTATAATTGACCGAAGTCAAGAATAAAACCATTCTCAGTCAACTCTTTCCTCAACGAAAGATGGAATTGATTTCGCTCGAATGTTTACGATGTCATTGTGAAAAGGAAATCGACCGTAGTTTTCTAACATCTGCGCTTTTATGGATCACAAAAAGATTACGCCATGCTGAAATGTGGAAAACAAAGAGAACAAACTAGTTTTCTTCGTTTATGAACGATGTTTGGTTTTTACAATATTTTTTGCTCTGAGTTATCTAGAAAAAAAAAGTCGATTTTGGTTTGATATTAAAGTTAAGATGTCACTGATACATTTTCGAAACTTTGTCACTCAACCAAAGCACGTAGCCGGTTCTGATTTTGAGATGTTAACCCAGACATTTCTTGATTTATACCATTTATTTTGAGATGCAATAAACCTGTGATGAGGCAATAGTTTCCTAATAGTTTATGTTGATAATCATGTCGTCCGTGAACCAGAAAAGATATTTCGAAAATTTACGTTTGCACGTGATTGATGATGGTGGTAATGGCTGCCTGGCAAGAAAGTAAAATATAATGCACTGCGCATCGCTCACTGGTTTTACCAGTTTGAGCACTCTGGCATGACTAAATGGTACCACAAGTGTGGTATCATTTGGGGTGGCTATATAGCCTTACCTTCATCCCAGCATCAGCACTGCACTGATGAGGCCCAGAAGGCCGAAACAGTACTGTCTGCAGTTGGTTATATATATATATATATATATATGTATATATATATATATAAACATAATCAAGAGAGGAGTCCTGGCTTGAGTCCATGCACTGATTGTAGTTTTTCGCTGTGAATGCCAATAAAGAAATAATTGTATCTCCATGCCCAAAGTGAGAGGAAAATATAAAGAGGAGCAGTAATAGTAATCAAAGATTGCGGCCGGGAGCATGATGTCCTCGATAGCTGTTAAAACAAGTTCTAGCGATACCTCTCACAAAATTGTTGAAACTGATCTTCAAATTAATTTGCGCATATGTTCAGTCGAATTTGTTTCTGTTTGGGAATTGTTCTTTTTCTTTTCATTTAGACTGTAGTCTTTATTAACTTCAGTCCCAAAATTTACGTTATAGGCTCTGTTTACTGATCTGTCAATGTCACTGTCGTTATAATTAAAAAAAAAAATGAAAGTACTGATATTGCCACAAAGTACATAGATTGGTTTTCAAAAAGTGTCTCCGTCAAGACGAACAGTTTTTTAACCAATTTCTTATCTCTGACTGATCAATGCCTTTGAATTGAATTCGTGGGATTCGTCTTAGAGGCAATAAACCATGTGACCTGTAAAATCAAACCCTGAGACACACTAGAATAGCAATCGTCAAGATAAATTGTTCAAACCCTCTCAAAAGCTGATTTCTTTAACCCCAACTGGAAGCCAAGTTTGATCAAGTAATTGCAAGCTTATGAACTGGCGTCATCTGTTATTCATCCCTGCTGTTGATTCACACTCCATTGCCTAGTTTAACCATAACAATGAAATGCGACGTGGGAACCAAACCTTAATATTTTGCGCGATCCTGTGCGTTTGATACACGGTTTTTAATATAGATTCGAGGCATACAAAACAGCGGGGCGCCTCTGTGAATGAAATTTCCGACGAAAGGGTTCATAGATGATAATAAAAATTTTAAACAAAAGATATGCAATGAAACGCTAAGATATGTTTGAATTTTACGGATGTTTCTGACAGGAAGGCTTCAGTTAACTATTTTAAAACTTCTCTTTTGATGTAAAAGTAAACAGCGTATAATTACCGCAAACGTTGAAAATACACAGATCGGAAAGGCAATTACGGGAGGTGACAAGCAGCAGCTGTTGGCGTCTTCATCAGTTCACTAAAACGGATGAAGAAAGTCATCAATTTCGACGATATTAATCTGGAAACGATCACTCATACAGCTAGTAATTTAGATTTGGAAACTTAAATCTATGCACACTAAGAGGGTCTTGAGCGACCCATTACATTTACATCACTCTGCTAAAGTATGCCATGTCGTGCAGTATGTGTTACTGAAAATTAGCGGAATTTTGGCTCGTTGACTTTGTGTCGACAAGAGCAGGTTAAGTGCCGTGATCGGTGAATCTTCCTGCGTTACTCGTTCCGGCTGGCAGAGCTACGAGGGTAAGAGTTGTTTTCAAATCCTCTCCTATGTGCAACACTAAGGAGATAGCCTTAGCTATCATAATATATTGCATAGAGATTCTCTCGATTATTCTGGGAAATGCTGTTGCTATTATTGTTTTCTGGAAAAGAAGATTCCGTTTGAAACGCACATGCTATCTGATAATAAACCTGGCAATTGCCGATTTGATGGTCGGAGTCAGTAACATTGAGAGCGTAGTTGGGGAAATATGGAAACTCAGCTCTTCAAGTTGCAAATCACATTGGAGGAATTATGTCGTGCTAGATGTACTCTTTGAGTCCGCTTCCATTAACTTCCTCGTTCTCATTTCCTTGGAACGACTGTTCGCCATAGTCTGGCCATTTTGCCTCAAGGCAACATCGACAAGAAACTATATTTACAGCATTGGAACGACATGGTTTATATCGGCACTGGTGCCTGCAGTGAAGCTGTTACTGGTTTTTAACCTTATAACGGAGGGAACGTCATCTTGGTTAGTATCGGTGCACTTGTGTGGTTGCCTACTATTGATATCTTGCGCCTATTATTTAATTTGGTTCTTTTCAAGGAAGCAAGACCCAAGGATTTCCGTGAGAAGGCAAGAGCAAAATAAAAAACTAGCGAAGACCCTCTTCATTGTAACAGCGTTATCTCTAACTTTATGGCTGCCATTTACAGTAGTTCACGTCATGCGTTTTGACGTCAACATTTTTCATCCCGGATCTGTCCTTTTTGACGTAACTCAGTTTCTTCAAATAGGAAACTCTTTAATCAATCCCATAATTTATTGCCTAAGAATGCCCGAGTTTAAAAGAGTTTTGATAACTATGTTCTCTGGAAAAATCTTACAAGGGCTACAGTATTCTGAACGTCAAAATTTCCAAGAAACTAAAGAGGTCATTTTGCGCAATGTATTGAAGTTCAACTAAAAATAGCTCCAAGGGTGAAAGGAGGAGAACATTACTTAAGGTTACTGCAAACGTTCCAGTGCTAGTTTTGGCCAAAAAAAATTTTTTTAGCCGAAAGAAAGGTCATTATTAAAGCTAACATATTCCGAAAAGATGAAAATAAAATCTCAAATCGCACGCGAGTTATTGACAAAAAGAGATTTTTTAATACAGTTAATAAACCCTCAAGGTGTCATAATCCCCAGAAGGCGTGAACTCCCCTGCGAGTTTTTCGCGGCAACGGTCCTATTTCAACTAATTAGCATTTTCTGTTTACGCTCGAGTGTTCTTGTTCTTGTGGCGATCGAAATTATTTTCGTCGATATGAAACGTTCTAAGAAAGAGAAAAGTCCTTGGGTTAAAACTAAAGCAAAAACGGGACCCAAAAAGAAGAAAAGTGGCGAATTTGGGGATGAAAAGAAGAAAATTATCGCAGACACTGACAAGGGCTCATGGTTTGATCCGCCTTCACAGGTCGGCGAAGAGAATTCTGGCGATGAACAGTGTAGTACTTCATCCGAAAGTGTAGTGGGAATCAGTGGAAAAAAATAATGGGGACGAACTTGCCAGAAAAAAGAAAAGTTATGAGAGAGCCACTTCCAAGAACAAGCCAGGATTATTCTTCGTCGTCGGATTTGTTTTTATTTTCCCCCATTTCATGACTATCCTGTCTAAAGCGTGCGTGCAGAAAACGTGACCAAAACTATAACTTTCCCGCGAACTCCAGCGGTTCCGTCATTTCATTGGCTGGCGGCTTTTCATGTTGACATATCTCTCTGATAAGGCGTGCCATGTTTACAAATCTTTGGAGAGCGAAAACTCGCATTCGTTTTTCGATAGAGTCATTCCTCTTTAAACGAATTTATAGGGTATGTAGAATTGACGGATTTCCATGAAATTTGGCCAGAACTTCCACTGATGACTAAGGAACAAAAGTGTGTCGGCGAATTCTTTTATTTTAAATAGTTTTCTCGTGGCGACCTCTGACGCATTGCGTTTTGGGAATTGTTCGATGCTTGAACTTGACAGTTCCATAAAAAGATAACCAATGAAAATACAGGAAAATGCTGACACGCTTTGAGAGATTGATGCTTTGTGATTAACACTGCACAGTTATTTTGCATCAACGATCACATTTGATACCCGATAAATTCGACGGAAGGTCAATCAGTCATTTTGGCTTTTACCGGCTTCTGTCGCCTTATGAAAGAAGTAGCCAAACAGAGCATTATTTTTTTCGAATTCTATATTTCATAACCTTTCTATTGATATATAGTTTGTGTGGGTTTTCTTGAAAACAGCGCGAGTACGAATTTTTTTCTGGAGGACACCCGCGAAGGTTTGCAGTAACCTTAACCAAATATTCCACGGTAGATATGTTGTAGTTAAACAAAGCATAATTTATTTATTTATTCATTTATTTATTCATTGAACTTAGATTGATGAGTGAAATTAACATTAGCTTGGAAAAAGTGTTTTTAACACTCTACTTCACAAATTGTAAACAAGGCTTATGGAAACTATTCTTTAATCCCAAATATCAACATGTGTAATCTTCCAGCTAACAGTTCTCAAATATTTCATTATGTTACATGAGAGATAAAGAGAGATAAACCGCAGTCCGAAGACTGAATTACGTGTTTAGTTACAGAACGAGGAAAATATTAATTTGGAAAACTTTAAAGCCTTAAAAATGTAGTCTAAGCTATCAATAACGGCTGACTTATATAATTACGAATTGGAGCTATGCAGGGAGAATTTGTATTAACGCGAACTTATCCTTTTGGTGACCATTTCATCGTATTCTCAAATTATATATAGCGTATCATCTCGAGGAGGATAGCAAATGGATTCATAGTCCAAGTTGAGGAGAAATTGTTAACGAGAGTTAAGGGAAACCCAACACTGGACAACTTCTGGAGAAATTGAAAAACTGTAATTGCCGTGAGCGGGATTTGAACCCACGTCCCCCTGATCACTAGTTGGGTGTGATAACCACTACATTATTAGGACAACAATGCTGGCAACATGGTTGATAAATCACTTAATGTGTGGCATTTTCTTTACTTAACTGACTCTTACATTGATTGCCCTTGTCCGCCTGTGAATCACATGTTGATTCAGCGTTATCACATAGAAAAACTGGCCCTTAGGGAGTACCACGGAAAAATGCCACATCTGGTATGGCGAAACTCTGGAAATATATTTGAATGAGGCAAACTGAGTTACTTGGGTCCCCGTAAACAACGTGATAATGTGAGTTGACCTTGACGTTATATGCTTTTTTCAAATAACGTATGCTCAAAAAACAAGGGTGCTTCCAGTTATCCCTTTGGCAAGTCATCGCTTTTTACCCATGTCGTTTTAAAGTGGAGGTCCGCGCACCGAAGGCGCGCTCGCAGAGCACCACTGGTAAGAAAATATGGTAACCCCCTTATCGATCTGAGAAATTTTGGTTATGACGTCACCGTACGTTCGTACGTCTGTCCACCTCTTTAATAGAGACCAAAGTGAAATGTGACACTCGAGCCGTGGGTAACCCGCCTTTTTCGGCGGGAAAATAAAATAACAAACTGAAGACAACAAGAGAAGAAACGTATGATCTTTTATCGGTAGCAGTGTTGTTTTTTTAAGAGCCTTTAAACATTTTTATTGAAGGTAGAAACTCATACTAGAAGAAAAAAGGCGCATCAAGTTCATGTGCATATCTGACAGAAAGTTGTCACAAAGCTTAGTGTCAAGTAAACGTCACGCTTCAATGAAAAAGTCTGAGGTCCTCTTACAAAGACTGTAAACTACATGCGCCGCCTACCTTCATTACTCCTGTTTTGTTTTGTTGTTGTTGTTTGAACCGGTGAGAATCAGCGTTTGGATGTTAATAGGCAGGGAAATGGATTGGCTGGCTTTGCTATTTTAAACTGTCCGCAAGTTAGTACTCCGATTTGTCTTTTATACGGACATTTATGTCAAAATTGATTAAAGCGATTTGTCTAGGTACTACGAGTTGTATGTTTTTTACTTGCCTTGTTTCTCCATTTTCTAACGTCGAAGAGACATTCACATCGGTCTTTGTTTTCTTATGTATCAGTCAAATTCAAGAACGCCCATCCCCTCCCCACTACGGGCATACCCCGGGCATTCGATGAGAGGTTAGCTCTGTATGGTGGGGAATTTCATGTGAAACGCAGCCAGCCTGGTCTGGGATTTGACTATCGAGAAAATGTTGGCCAGCGGAAACAAAATAGAGGATTACGTGAAAAAGGCTAAAGCAACACGACTGAGAAAAAGGCCACAATAAAACAATAGCGATGTTTCTCGTTACGTCACCTATTGTTATTAATGTGCCAACCAGAGGTTTATTGGCCGTTGAAACAACACATGCTATTGTTCGGTGGCTGGCAAATTTGAATATCAAAAGAAATTTGACATCAATGTTTGTAAACAAGAAACATCGCTATTAATGCCACAGGATCTCCCGGCAGTGCCTGAGACTGTGAAAAATACATTAAGCGTGGGTTTGCTGTCGAAATAGTTATTTGCTTGAATGCGTTATAAATAGATAAATAGGGTATTGTCATTCATGATTGCTGTATATTGAGAGAGCTCGAAAGTGCGTTTTTAAAGCTACACGGACAAAAAGGACTTTACATCAGCAATTTCTTCATCTTGTCGTGGGTTATCTTTTCCGTTTGAATTTTCAGTGCGGACATCTTGCAATTGATTATTTCTTGTTTATTTGTGCTGTGTACATTGACGCAAAGTTTGCATTTCAAAGCGCGCCACAGTTTGAATATTATTTTAAGAATAAGAAAAATAAGCCATGAATCACCTGCGACATCTGAAAAACTGAATCGATTTCGTTCCACTTTTTTTAGTCGATGTTACCCACTCCTTTGGGTTTTTACCATTTCGTTTTTCTGTGGAGTATTTTGGTTTGATAGATAAGATTTCACTGATACAGTTGTGAAAATTTGTGACTCAGCCAAAACAGTTACAAAGCGTCAACCTGGGACTGTTAACTTACATTTAGTGATTTATACCATTTATATTGAAATTTACTGAATCAGATGTAAGACGTTTGTTCACATAATCATCATGGTAGTTCCTGAGTCACAAAGGAAAATGAAAATGCGTGTATTGCTGTGGCTGTGCAGCAAAACAGTGAAAATTATCATAACAATAAAGAAGTCCTTACTAAAGTCCTGGCTCGAGTCCTGGCATTGATAGTAGTTTATCTACAAATGCCAATAATATATATATATTTAGGCAAGCCTAAAAGCGGAGCTCCACAATTATTTGCTAAATATTAGCTTTTACAGATAAATTAATATTGCAATGCCACAGGACTTGAGCCATGACTCCAGTAAGGACTTCTCTATATTGTGATTACACATATATACTTTTTACTGTTTTGCTGCAGAGCCAAAGCCACCATTCAATCAAGTGCAAACGTAGATTTTCGAAATATCATCGGGCTTTGTGTCACAGGAACTATAGGATTATAATGAGCAAAAACGATTAACAAACTTTTCTTCATCACAGTTTAATTACATGTATCTGATTACATTTCGATACAAGTGGTAAAAATCACTTGACTAGGTTAACAGTTCTAGTGTCCCACTATAAACCAACTTCACAACCGACATGTATCGGTGACATTTTAATGTATCAAAACAAAATATTTTACAGCAAACGTGCGATGAAACCTCAAAGTGAGCTATCTTCAACACCGCCCATAAAAGAACAAAAGTACTTTGCTCGCCTTGTTTTGAACATTTTGTGGTGTCATTCTTGTGATCTATTACAGTAAAGACGATAGAAAGTGCCGTCGATGTCCTTTTTACAATAACATCTAAAAACGTTGAGCGAAATCGACTTTACTTTTCCTTGAGAAAAGTGACTGCGACAGACTGATCGAGCATATTATTTTTGCAGGCAGGTACAAAAGGAATAAACGAGCGAAATCGACTTTACTTTTCCTTGAGAAAAGTGACTGTGACAGACTGATCGAGCATTTTAGCCATGATCAACTCAGGTGATCAACTGCAATTATCTAGTTATGTTGAGAATGGTTTTTATTCTTGACTTCGATCATGCCGATCAATTACAAATATTGCAAACAACAAACCTTGACTACAAGTTGTGGGTGGTATTATTTTTGACATCACTGTTAAGGGACTGTTAATGATAACATCTGACTCAGGATTTCTGAAAAACATTTTTCAGCCGTAAACAGACCGTCTAAACATTGAACAAAGGACGAAGTTTTTCCTGCAATAGCCTTGAAAATCTGCAATTTTTTAACTAACAACGAGAATTGCTTTTGAGGGACTGTAAAGCAAAGAAAATGTGTTTATTTTCTACCGAAAGATTTAGATTTTACGGACGTTTTGATAAGAATTCCTTTTAAGTATTTAAGTAGCCTATTGGGCCTTTTCAATGTTTTCCCTTGTAGAAGAGTCTAGAACCTTCTAGCAAGACGCGTTAGCAAGATTCATACCATATTTGTAAGTGTAACTGATGTCGTTTTTACACGACAACGATTGCGTCATTTTTTCACGAAAAAAAGCGCATTAGCAACTTACGTTTACAATTAGTTGTTGCAAGTAAGCCAAGCCAACTCCGGCTGAAGTTTCTTCAAGTCTCAAGTTTTTTCTTCAGCCGTAAGTTTGATCACGTTTTCAGTTAAAAGTTCGCTTCAAGTTTTAAGCTACAAGTTTCAAGTTTTCAAGTTTCAGTGATTACAAGGCAACACCAAGGTACTTATTTGTCTTTGTTACCTAATTAAGCTTACGCGATTCTGTATCTTATCTTCGCTTTAGTTATGCGTTTGTTAATTATCGGATTTGTTTAAATGGTAATTTTAATCGCTGTAACTGTATTTTTCTTTAGTTTTCCTTTTCTTTAAATTTGTTGCGAGAACTGTATTTGCTATTTGTAATTAAGCGCGAATTTTATCTGTAGCGTAAACATTGCGTACGTTTTCACCACTTTCTTATTTAAGCTGGTTTACGTTTGAAGTTGCAATACTTTTTGGCCTTAAGAGTACTAGTTTAGTTGTTGCAAGTTTCTTTGAACGTGTATTCAGTCATTTAAGGGTTTTTCATACGTATTTGTTTCGTCCGTGCGCTACTTGTGTTTCTAGATCTTTCTAGTAAGTTCCGTGGTGTCGCGAAAGCACACGCGTAGCGCCACGACACATCGTCCAGAATGCAGCGACATATCCGGGACCTTGACAACGGCTCCGGCGGTAAATTTGAAAGTTAATCAACCAAGCGGGCTTAAAACAAAAGAGAAATTGCTCCGAAAAAGTCGAATAGGACTTGCGTTTTCCAAGCTTTCGTCCAAACTATGCAACATTTCTCAGTTTTAGCATATGGCTTTTACAGAAGAGAGTTCAATGGAAAATATTTTACCATTTTCGACTTCTTAGTGCTTCTATAAACTCTGGCTATTTTAATATGAAATTTGGCCATTTCAGTCACCAGTTAGTATGGGAAGTCGCAATGGTTCACATTAAGGCTGGATTTCTCTTGAACTAATACCCGAATATCTGTTTTAGCATGTGGTTATGACAGTCTAGCTATTTCGGAAGCTTCACATAAATTTTCGTATGATTTTGACGGTTGGAAGTTCTGGCTTTCGCGGAATTTCTGAAACGAGTTCTTATCTCTCTCACGGTTTTGCCTGTGGTGAATCCCATGAGAACACAGTCGACTTATTTCAAAACTCCCGCGAGAATATTAATATTTTCTTAGCTCCGCCTCCATAACCAATAGCGCGTGTGGCACCGCAATTAATCAATCAAATCTGAACTCCACCACACAATTACGTTATAAACTCTGAGACTGTTGTGAAATGTTGCCGGGTTTTATTTCCTGCTTTTACATATTACACACAAAGTAATCTGACATAAATCAAAGCATCGTTACAACTCTAACGCGCTAAAAGAACTTTCCCGTATAACATGTTCTTATAAAATTTTGAAATAACCGACAGCTTTGTTTATGCGTAACCAATGACGATGCGTATCCTAGTCATTTTATTGCCGCACATTGAGCGCTAATCTACATACAGGATCTTCTCTGCCACTTCAAGTGTGTCACAGAACCACTCGAGAAAAGTTCGACTTCTCTGTTTCTAGAAAATGTGCTCCGTGCAAGAAATGCAACGCATTGATCGGGAGCTCTCTTCAGAGCTCGTAGAATCCCCGATCAACCCTGCTTTCTTGCACATGTCTGTGCCATTAATCAACGGCTACAGTCCGTTGTTTTATCTGCAATTAAACGGAGAGGCTCTTTGGGAATGGAGGAAGCTTCGCTACAGAACAACTTGTCCAGGATCACTGGGTACAGATTGTCGTCCTCTTCTCGCACGCGCGTTGGTATTGCCGTTTATAGCAGAGTGGAGTACATCGCCAACAAACTACGCAACACTAAGATTAGCAGTCAACGACGTCGAACGTTAAAATCGCAGTACTGGTGTTCCATTGCTGTGCATCCAACCGAAATTGTTCATGGTCCAGCAGAGGTGATCAACGGGCTGAAAAAGAACGAAGAATTGCTAATTCAAGAAAATCAAAGATTAAAAGACGAACTAGAAGGTAAGAACTTCGTCTCAAACCAGGTTCGTTTTAAATGAGAAATACATGCACAAGTTCAAAGATAACACTCCAATTCTGATATAGAAATGTGCTAACATACAACAACTGCTCAAATCTAACTTAAAAACCGGGTTCTGAGAAATGTTTTTTATCGTTCACAATTTTTTCTTCAAGATAAGGCATCACAGCTTTACGATGCTATGGCCCAGCTGAGAAATGTTTCTGAACAGAATGGCCATCAAGGCAGGAAAACCGAAGATGTTGGTGAAAGACAGCGACAGCGACATCTCAAGGAAATAAAGTAATTTACTTTTCAATTTTCTCATAACTTTAGCCCTTATTTTGTTCATAGTTTGCATGGCATTTTATATGACGTCAATTTTCTTCATTTACTAATACACTAAGAAGAATGTTTCTTAAACATAATTAAAAATTCAGTGGCATTTAAGGGTCCTTGAAACTTTCTTACCAAGAGCATACATGTAAAATACATGCATGGTACTGTTGTCATGAATGTAAGTCAAACTAAAGTATAAAATTAGACTGTAGAGGTTTAGAGACTATGTCCTTCATCAAATATGCATTTTGGGAAGAGTAATACAGTATATCATTTTATTTAGGGTGGTATGTGCCTCATGGATTTGCACACTGAATAGCTCTTATCCTATCTCATAGCTGCACAATATTTTCTTTGCAGAGAGAAAGAAAAGAAAGCACTGTGGTTTGCTGAAACCTATGGGCTTGTTCCCCACTCTCTCAAAATGGAAGATGCAACTGGTCAAGAGTTTCACATAAACTTAACTGATGATAAAAATCAAGGTACAAGGCAATAAGTTATACAACATGGAATGTTGTTTTGATGATTTGAGTTCACTTTGCATGCTTGAACGTCACGATTCAAATACCTAATCATGCAATTTTGGTATGCGTCAGCCACATATCAGCAAGATTCATACATTTAGCAAATTTCCCTCAATTTACTTGTATTTTTGTAAAATTTTGCTTAGAAAACTAAGCTCTACTTGAATAATTTGACAATTATTTTCCAAACTGTCCTGATCCTTAGCAAAAGCTGTGACACCACATATATGAAGGATACTGTTACCATTAACTCTTTTGTTTGCTTTACTAGACAAAGTAAATAGCAGTTTTGAAAGACTCGATGACGAAGAAAAAGAGAAAGTGAGGACAATTGTGTACATTATGGACCGATTTTCAATCTCTCTTGAGGGATATCACGAGCTTACACAGGTTGACAAGTCCCTCCCAAGAACTCACCTTGTAGAAAGCTGTACAAAGGCCATGGATCGGAAGTGGGCCATCACACGAACTCCTGGCACAGCCCAAGGTGCTGAGTTACCTTTCAAGATTCTCCTTGAGAAAGAAATTAGAGAACATGTAAGTAATCTTATCATTTCTTCTTGTGAGGCAACAAATTTATTTTTAAAAAAATCCCCACAGTCATGTTACTTTTTCTGCATTTCAGCAAAAAAACCTTTTCAAACAAAAAAATTAATCAATAATTCCCAAATTTTGGCAAGGTCTCATTGAAGTTGAAGTTTCAGTCTGATAAGTAAATAGCTAAGTTTGTCTTTTTATTTTCTTGCAGCTCAAGGAAAGCAATGATCAAGAAATCAAGATAAAGATTTCAGGAGATGGGGCAAAAATGTCTCATACCAGCAATCTGTTTGTTTGCTCATTTTCAATACTGGAGGATGGGCAATGCTGTCTGTCAAGTTCTGGTAAGAAAAATGAAATAAACTTAAATAAGCAAGATCAACTCGTACAAAAGGAAAGTCCTATCAAAATGCCTGTAGTACATATGTTATCCAAAAACAGCATTTCATCACCTGACGTCAAAATGACTAATTACATGGTTTAGAATGGCTTGATCTACATGTACCGGTACCTATACCAATATGTTCACCATCACTCTAACCTACAGGTAACCACACCATAGCAGTAATCAAGGGTAAAGAGGAATATGAGACCCTAAAGTCCTCACTTTCAAATGTTATCAGTGATGTCAACAGCCAACTAAAGTCATAAAGGATTAGTTTTTTCCGTTAGCAAGATCAGTTGTTAATTCACCACAAGTTTCTCCAAGTTTAACATTGTTCTGGTGACCAAGGCAGCACCAAGGTAATTATTTTTTATGCTAATTTAGTTTGCTTACATAAGCGGTTTACATCTTCAGTCACTTAAGTTCAATTTTATCGCTTATGAATTGTAAATTTAAGACTTAAGGTTTTAGATGGTCAAGTTGTATACGACATCGTTTTACCGTTATTTGTAAATCGATCTTAAGTTTTCTCTTTTTATCTTTGTAACTTTTAAGCAGGTGAGATGTACTTATATCCTGTTATTTTCGCAAGCTAACTTGTAATTTATTTGTATCTTTAATTTTAGTTCTCACGGTGTTTATAGAGTTTTAAAGAATAAAACAGCAGTTTGTGAACTGACGTTCCCCCAAATCACTGGAGCAATAATGATGTTATGGCGATACTTTCTTAATAAACATTGACATCAGTTGGTGGACGTGTTATGCTAAAATCACTGGAGCTATAGTGAGAACTTGATTGCATCTCAAGAAAATCGCCCAAGAAAATCAAGAAGTCCCGCCGACAAAGCGACAAGTGCAGTGGAGCGTGACGTAAACAAGCAAGAATCAAAGGACCAAGCACAGTCAAGGAAGAAGGATCAATCAGGATCAAAGGAGTAAATATAAGTTTAATTATTTGAAGAGGTGTTCAGTTATGAACGCTAAGTATTAGAGACATTGTCTGAAATGAGACTTTTTCTTGCTGCCTTTCGGTAGCTTGTGGAGCCATCAGTAGCAATTTCTTTTACTGCGTAAATTTAATCTGAGGTGCTCTATTTAAGGTATAATTGAGGTTAGATTATTACACAGCACCTTTCTAGAGTGAAAGTAAGTTTATCATTAATTTTACGATATCATTGTTTAAGAATTAAGGAAGAGTTTATAAGCTTATTAGTTAGGACTTGCTAAGAATGTCCGATCATCAAGGAAATTCTGCAAGGCAGCCAACAACCGAGGATAATCCTATCCGCGAACAAGACGATTTAATCGGAGGTCCATTCGAAAAACCCATCGAGAATGGGCAAACGTTCCAGCAACAAGACCAAAGGGAAGGAGAGATATCAGACGATCACCTCGAAAAGAAATTTGACGAAGTTTTCGAGGCGTGGGAATACAAAGCCGCAAGAGCTGAATCATACCTGGAGTCGCAGCTGCCAACATCACAGACAGAGAAAGACGAGAAAATCTCCAATTTAGATCATCTCTGTGAAGACGTTCACCAAGCTTACGAGAAGCTGCGGCAAGTTCAACAACCAACACGAGAGACACTACGCAAAGTAGACACTTGCGATGCTGTGACGCGAAGCCTTTGGCACAGACTCCAGCTACAGTCTTCCGCAGAGGAACTGCCACATAACGATGAAGATAAAGGTTCAGTCCAAAGCAAAGCATCCCTTAAGTCGGGAATCACCAGACGTTCAAACGCATCATCCTTTCTTTGTCTAAAGAGGGCCGACGCTGCTGCAGAACTAGCTGCAAAACAAGTTGAATTCGAAGCTCTACAAGCGGAGGCGAAGCACAAGGAAGAAACAGCCAAAATAGAGGCAGAGCTTGCGAGGAGAAAAGCACAGCTGGAACAGATGGAGTTGAAGAAGCAAATTCAAATAGCAAGCGCCAAATTGACGGCTTATAAAGAAATTGAAGAACTTCAAGAAGCAAACAACACAATCTCGTACCCAGAGCCCACGTGTCTTTTGGCCAGCGCCAGGACACGGAGCTCTGGAATAATCAATTTCCATAACTATGATGATTGGCTACTCGATTTATCAAACTGCTCATGCGTAAACTACCGGAAATACAAATGTTTGTAAACAAAATAAGACCTGAATGAGGACAGCTGAGCGCGAATTTAAATGAATATAGCGGAGAAAACTCCAACTAAACTTGTAAACACGAAAATTTATCGCTGCTGCTGTAATCCCTTAGGTTCTAATGATCGCCCCATTTCACTTTTCGGCGAAAAGTCCAAAAGGGAAGCAATCATTGAAGGATACAATGAAATAATACTGGTCTCGAAGGAAATGAAAACGACGGATTGTCACAGTTTGTATGTGGGTCTTGTGTTCGGAACATTGCGACGTTTAACGAATTCAAAACTCTCTGCAGAGAGTCCTATAACAAACAGAAGGCCTACCATTTAGAATCAGGGAATACACGCGTTCAAAGAGGGGAACGAATCTTGAAGAAACCCCATCAAGTCCCACGGTATCGCCTTCAGTATCGCACGCAGGCAAGACCAGACCATTTAGCAAAACCACCTGCAAAGATTCACCTGGCTTGCCAGTTTCGGTCCGCGAACTCTTCCACCGCTGCTCTTATACCAAAACAAGGAGTTGATATTCTTTCTGCCTCTGAACTCCACAAGAACACGGTAAGTTACAAATTACCTCCTGTTTTATATACCAATAAACAGAAGAGAAATCTCCAGTTGCATAAATGTACGTACACAGTACACGGGTATTGTAATTAAACCGACAAATTATGCGGATACATTGTATTTCCATTGTGTATCATTTTACATTGTATTAAATGTAAAATTTACCTTCGTGGCCAGAATCCAAACAATTACAAACAATTCAAGCAATTACATATCTATACCAGGTTGCTGAGCTTCCTGCTGCAGGGCCCACTGGGGTTGCAGAAACCATGATAAAAATACCACTCATTGAGAGTTGTGTGAAAGCTATCATGCTGCAGGATATTGATAGTCAGTGCCAAAAACTGTGTCAGAAGAAAGAAAATCCACGTATTCTTCGAATGACAAAGGACAGTGAAAAGGAATTAAACAAATTTCAGTGGATCTCCATTCTGACTTAAATGAAGGAAAGAGCCCCTGATGTACTGGACATTTTGTCAGCTGTGGCATTACTTCATGTGAAAGCAGATGGCAGCCAGATACCAAGGATATGTACTTCCTATAGTGTGCTTATGAATTGTAAAAAGCTATTTCAACTGTATTTTTTCCTAAGCCAACCTGGACAGTATGTTTGCAAACCTTGCTGTTCAAAATACAAATGTCTCAAATATACAATTTGAAAGAAAATCACAATTTGATTTAGACCACTGTTTCAATAACCGATCAGCTCCAGAGTGGTTGGTTCATTGGAATTACAATCAGGGATGATGACACAATAGTTATTAATAAGTAATGGCACTTACAAGGTTGTTCTTACATTTAGATTGTGCCTGAAAGTAGCCCTCCCGATGAGCAATCCTCAATTCCCTCCTCCTCACTTTCAGTTTGTCCACCCTCAAAATATTGTTTTACATATCAACAAACTTGTTGTCTATTAGTAATCCTGCACTGTGATTGGTTATATATGCTACAATAGGTAGACAGCCCACCTAGTAGCACCATGTGTAACAAAAAGTAAACAATTTACCTTACTTCTCTGAATAAGTGTTTGTACGTACATAAATTGTAAAACATGACTTTCTAGCTTGTTGGTTGATTTCTAACTAGTTGGTTGATACTAAAACAATTTAGACCCTTCAATCTCATGGGTTACTGAATCATAGCCCATTTGAGCTACAAGTCTAATTAATTGCTCTATAGGCACAGCTATAAATTTACTGCAAGATACTGAGTGACAAATACAAAAACAAGATAAAAAAAATTAAATTTTTATTTTACTGATCCATACAGAAACAGGAAGTTGCCCCTAGTACAGAAAGTCAATGCAGTGGTCCTTGGTTCTGGTCATGCATCTAAGAAAATGGGCTTTTGCATAATATAAGTAGGATTCAATTCTGTCATTCCCTGACATTAAACATCTAATAGCTGATGCCCTTCCAACAATATTTAGTTGACATCATGTAAATACAGTGTAGTAAGTTGACATCGAAACCACCTATCGGTGAGCTCAGTTGGTAGAGCACCGGACTGCCGTGCAGGAGGTCACGGGTTCAAACCTCGACTGGACCAACACTCATGGTCTTCAAATAATTTCTGGAGAGTCCTGTCCCTCATGACCTGGCACTGGATGTGCGAAAATTATCTGAGCATTTTGTCGAAGGTTCAGAGCTCCGTGTTGGGAATCGGAGTCACTTCTCAGCAAATCGAAGATGCAACCCAAACTTTGGTATATGAGATACTTGCGAAAACCAATCGGTAAAACCGCTAAAACATCTCTTTTCACCATCACAACCGCTTTCAAAATGTGGTACTGCTGTTTTTTCAAAGCCAAATTCGACTTTCCTAGCTTTTCCAGTGCGTATTGAATGCCTTCGTGGAACGCATCCACATCGACTTTACCTCTGTACGCCATGTTGTAAACAACGGCACACATGCGCCGTGAAACCGGAACTCCTAAAATCTTGGAGTCTGAAAATTGATTATTCCAGAGCTCCGTGTCCTGGCGCTGACCAAAAGACACGTGGGCTCTGGGTACGAGATTGCAAACAACAGTGAAGAATTCGTTGACGAAGACGATCTCGTACGCACGCGCACCAGTACAAGATTATTCTCCTTCCCAGGGCCCGCGCAATCTTCTTCCAACCACCCAGCTCAAGTCCACTTCCACCGCCCAATCAGCAGGCTCAAGGGGCAAATAACCATCAGTCTTCCCGTCATGAACCTCGTTTGGATAATCACTTTCCACACTACCAGTTTCGTAAGCAGTCTATTAATCCTACAACCGGTCCAATACCACGAGCAGATGGTGCCATGGCTAGTGCTGCCGCGATTGCCGCTGCGATCACCGATTCATTAAGTACGAGCCGCCTTCCGGTACCTGAGCCAACGACATTCAGTGGCGAACCCATTCAGTACTCAGACTGGAGGTCATCCTTCCATGCCCTCATAGACCGAAAGGGCCTACCCCCAAGCGAAAAGATGTATTATTTGAAGCGATATGTAAGCGGATCTGCTCAAGAAGCGATCAGTGGTCTTTTCTTACAAACCTCTCCAGAGGCCTATGAACGTGCGTGAAGATATTGGATGAAAGGTTTGGTCACCCCTTCGTAATAACAAAAGCTTATAGAGATAAGCTACAAAGATGGCCGAAAATAAATTCGAAGGATCATCAAGGCCTCAGGAAATTTGCCGACTTTTTATCAAGCGTCGAAACAGCAATGCAAGTGGTTCAAAGCCTTAACGTCTTGAACGATTACACAGAGAATCAGAAGCTGCTCACCAAGTTGCCGGATTGGTTGATTGCACGATGGAATAGAGAAGCCCATAAGCATCTAACGGAATACAAACTCTATCCAGACTTCAAGACATTCGTAACCTTCGTGACTGAAGAAGCTAACCTGGTATGCAATCCAATTTCTTCCTGGAACGCCGTGAAAGAGGCTGAAATGTTGGATAATATGAACAAAGGACACAAGTTATAGGACGTCAAGGAGAAGACTATTCTGTCTACGGATACAACCGAAGAAAATTTTAAGAAGCCTAAGGGAACTCCACGACAACAACTGTATTGCGTATTCTGTAAGAAGACGGACCATCGTTTGGATGTCTGTTCAAGGTTCTGAACGGAGACAGTCAAGGATAGACTTACGTTTGTTAAAGAAAACAGACTCTGCTTCGGGTGCCTAAGGAGAGGGCACGAATCCAGGGATTGCTAAAGGAGGTTATCTTGCTCAGCATGTTATAAGAAGCATCCCACTTGTCTCCACGAAGATAGAAATAGCCTAGAAAGGAACGAAGACCGACGCGAAGAGAAAAAAAGAGAAGAAAGAAGACGGAAATGAAGTCGGATATCCAAGCGTCCACAATTCAACTTCGTGTACCTCACATGGGGTCTCAAGCAAAAGCACCTCAATGATAGTTCCCGTGTGGTAGTCGGTAAGCTCCAAACCTAACAAGGAACTCATGGTTTATGCAATCCTGGACACACAAAGTGATGCTCCGTTTATCTTAAAGGAGACCTGTGACGAGCTTGGCACAGAAACAGAGCCAACGAAACTTCGGTGGAGCACCATCACCACCCAAGAGCTGCTCGTCGACAGCCAAAGAATCTCAAACTTGCGAGTAAGAGGGTATAACTCAGACCTCAAGATCCCTATTCCTACAGCATTCACCAGAACCATGATTCCTGCAGACGACTAAATCCATACCCACTAAATCCACCGCGAAGAGTTGGGATCATCTGCAGTCGATCGCAGACGAAATGCAAGACCTGTTAGACTGTAGTGTTGGACTACTTATTGGATGACTGTTCGCAAGCCTTAACCCCGAGAGAGGTTATCACAGGGAAGTCCAACGAACTATATGGGGTACTTACAGATCTCGGTTGGAGCATAGTTGGTAGCAGTAGCGCGAACAGTGGGAGATCATTTTGCAACAGAGTCGTGGTGAAAGAGATGCCTGTTGTAACTATGAACGATATCGTGCGAGTGCTCGAGTCAGACTTCAAAGAGAACGGAAACGCTAACATGGCCTCCCAAAAGGATTTAAAGAAAAAAAATCAGAGTTGTTTTTGACTGCTCAGCGAAGTTCAAAGGAACCTGTCTCAACGACCATCTACTCAGTGGACCTGACTTGACTAACAGCTTGGTGGGTGTGCTGCGTAGATTCAGGAATTACCCCTATGCTATAACCTGTGACGTGGAAAAGATGTTTCATCCGTTTTTCGTATGCGAAGAAGACACAGATTATTTACGGTATCTCTAGTGGCCGAACGGTGACATTAACCAAGAGCCTTAGGAGTACAGAATGAAGGTGCATTTGTTTGGAGCAACTTCTTCGCCCGGTTGCGCCAGCTACCGCTTCAAACTTATGGCAAGTCAACAGAAGGAAAAGTACCCTTTAGCAGCCCAGTTCATTGCGCATGATTTCTACGTAGACGATGGATTGTCCAGTTTGGAATCTGCAGAGCAAGCTAAGGAACTGATTCGAGGAGCTCGAGAAGTTTGTAAGAGTGGTGGTCTGCGTCTGCACAAGTTTGTTTCAAATGATCGATCAGTAATCGAATCGGTACCAGAAAGTGAGAGAGCAAGCGACATCAAATTGGATCTGCCTTCCGAACCACTTCCAATAGAGAGAGTTCTTGGAGTCCAGTGGTCCGTGGAGTCAGACTGTTTCGGTTTCTCTATCATTCTGAAGGATCAACCCCTGACTAGAGGAGGGGTGCTGTCAACCGTAGCGTCAGTCTATGACCCCCTTGGTTTTTTAGCCCCTTTGGTGCTGAAGGCAAAAAGAATTCTTCCAGAGATGTGTCAGAAGGGCATCAGTTGGGATGATCCTCTGCCAGACGAACTCCAACCACGGAGGGAGAAGTGGAAGCTAGACCTCCTGCATCTAAAGGAATTGAGGATACCAAGATGTTTTGAGCCAAGGAATATAGGTCAAGGAAAGACGTACGAATTGCACAATTTTGCTGACGCTAGTACATTCGGATATGGACAGTGCTCATACTTGAGAGTGAAAGATGAAGACGGGAACGCCAATGTCGCATTAGTGATGGGAAAATCTCGTGTCGCTCCATCGAAGATAACCACAATACCAAGACTAGAGCTTACAGCAGCTGTTGTTTCAGCGAAGGTTGGTGTCATGATAAAAGAAGAGCTGAACTACGAAAACCTCAAGCAGTACTACTGGACTGATTCAAAGGTGGTACTTGGCTACATCCACAACGAGGCTAAGAGATTCCATACGTTTGTTGCCAACAGAGTCCAGATTATCAGATCTAACACCGATCCCAACGAATGGCGGTACATCGACACCAACAACAACCCCGCTGACCATGCGTCCAGAGGCCTAAGCGATGAAGGGATAATGAGATCTAATTGGTTCAGTGGACCCGCATTCCTCTGAGAGAAAGAAATACCGCTGAATGAAGCGGAAGAAATTCCTGGCATTCAAATTGGAGATCCAGAAGTCAAAACCACTGTGCTCACGACTACAACCAAAGATTCCTTCAGCATCATGGACTGTGTTTCAAGATATTCCGACTGGGACAGGGCGGTTGGAGTAGTTTCATATCTCAAGAGAGCCTTCAAGAAGAATAAGCCGATGGATGCTGAAATGTTCATCCTCATAGAAGCACAACGCACAGCCTTTAAAGATGTAATCGCAAGATTAAGTAGCCAAGGAGAGACCCGCAAGCTCACGAAGAATAGTCCTCTCCTCAAGTTGGATCCTTTTCTCGACAATCATGGATTATTGAGAATTGGTGGAAGATTGGAGAAATCTACCCTCCCGTTCGAAGTAAAACATCCCATCATCTTGCCAAGAAGTTCTCATGTTACGAGCTTAATCATCGATCACTTCCACAAGAAAGTAAAGCATCAAGGGAAGGGAATTACCATGAACGAAATTCGCTCCAATGGGCTATGGATCGTATGTCTCTCCGCCGCAGTATCATCACATATTCATAAGTGAAAAAGGTAAGAAAACAAAGAACGATGCCGGCGAATGTTTCTTCGGCGTTTCTCGTAGAAATTGGAAAACTAAGACAAGTAACAAGCATAACCCGTGGTCACAGAGTCAAGTCACCATTTGTCATATAAAAGACACAACAGCAGTTCTAACCTGCCAGTCAACAAATTCATCAATCCGAACACAAAGCTAAATCAGAAGCCGTCATTTCACACTGCAAAAGTACTCATTTGCTAAGCAGATACAAATCCTTAGCGGGCCTTGAAGTTTTTCACCGTCACTTTGTGTTACTTCCCGTGTCCACCAAGGAAGCTTCTTCAATTAAGGAGTTTTAGCGGCAAAACCGTCCAGTTCATTATTATACAGCAAAAGTCAGCAATCAAAGACAGCGTCTGCATTATTAAAACCCTGCGAAACCACACCATCTTTTCTCTCGAAGATCCGTAAACTATAAAATAGCAAAGTCAGGCAATCCAATTTGTTCCTCTTAACATCCAAAGGCTGATTCTCATCGGTTTAAACAAAAACAGAACTGAGTAGTCAAGGTAGGCGACGAATATTGCTTACAGGACGAAAAATTAAGCCTCGTTTTGGCCTGGATTGAGCGATCCAATTGAAAACTAGTACCTGATCAGCAGTCAACTTCAAAAAAACAGCTGACCTCGACAGCTCATAACTTGAGCCCGCAATATGGTCACGTAATACTGGTCAGCGGATACGTTGTTTTGACAGGTGTCAATTGACCATAACATTTATGTCTGATATCAAAGATGTCTGCTGTAAACTAGATGGTCAGCTGGAGTATGGCCGCCATGTTGGATTATTATTATTATTATTATTATTATTATTATTAGGACATCATTAATTATTGTGCGACGTCGTCGTCGTCGGTCGCGCCCACGAACAATACCGCTAGCCAAGATTACCATGAGAAAAGCAGTTGACGGGTTTCTCTAGGTATGGGGCTCCGCTTTGCGGCCCTTCGGACCGCTGGAGCTCCGCTATAAAATCGTTTTCATTAAATGACATAGGTGATTCCTTACATGGCGCATCCGTACTAGAAATAGGGAGTTTAAGAAACGAGGACGGCGACGGCAACGAGAACACCACAAAACAATGGGCTTAATGGGCAAAAACAATCGCTCAGCACGTGCGTTTTACATTTTTGTACATCACTTTCCCGTCCTCTGCAAATTTTCAGTTTTCTCGAGAACGTGAGCGCATGACGGCAAAATCTTCTTTCTCATTTCCTTACTTTGACGTCGTTCATGGTAACGCCAGCATTTTCCAAGTTAAACAAATTTTAATGATTGCGAGAGAGTTACAAAAACGAGAACTTATATTTTTAAATGACGTTCTCGTTGCCATTGCGCGACGGCAACGAAAACGTCATTTCAAAATACAACTTCTCATATTTGTAACCCTATCGCGATTATTGTATGAAAAATGCAAGAATCGCTTTCAAAAACTCCAGAGTGACATGTGGGTTATTTTCTGTTATCCCCTGAGCCATCTCAAGAGGGGAGTTATAAAACCTGACCCAACGTACTGGTATGGTTACGCCTTCTGGGCTGAAATTGGGTGACACTGGCATCCATTCCAGAATGGTGAAGACGATTTTAAAATGCTTGGCTATGGCGAGGGGCTACAAGAAAAGAGAGAAGCGTAATGGAGGAGACAGCTCAAGGGTGACAGCTTTGAGCCTCAGTCTCCGAGAGGGAATTAGACTCCCTTTCAAAAGTGTCATCCCAGAGCAAAGCGAAAAACAGGACACTTCACGCCGGGAACTGTACACGAAAACTAAACATCAGCCATAAGGTAAGAAATAAC
This sequence comes from Galaxea fascicularis, assembly GCA_948470475.1. Taxonomy (NCBI): domain Eukaryota; kingdom Metazoa; phylum Cnidaria; class Anthozoa; order Scleractinia; family Euphylliidae; genus Galaxea; species Galaxea fascicularis. Next base: position 25,951,951 of record OX419339.1, read on the forward strand.
AAAACATCTCATGCCGGAAAATATGCGAACTAAACATCAGCCATAAGGTAACACGTAACAAAACATCTCATGCTGGAAAATATGCGAACTAAACATCGGCCATAAGGCAACAAATAACAATACATCTCATGCCGGGCCACAGCCACCATTCAATCAAGTGCAAACGTAGATTTCCGCGAAATATCATCGGCCTTTGTGGCTCAGGGACTACATGATTATGAGCGTAAACGATTAACAACCTTTTGCTTCATCACAGTTCAATTACATCTGATCACATTTCACGGTACAAATGGTAAAAATCGTAAACTGGGTTAACAGTCCTAGTATTCCACTTTTAGATCCAACTTTACAAACGGTTATGTGCTTCGGCTGAGTCACAAATTCTATAAACGTGTATCGGTGGCATTTTAATCTATCAAACCAAAATATTCTGCAACAAAACAACATGGTAAAACTCTAAAGTGGGTGCTCTTCGACACCCAGCCATAAAAGAAAAAAAGTACTTTGTTCGCCTTGTTTGAACATTTTATGGAATCATTTTTGTGATCTATAAGACGATAAAAAAACTGCCGTTGATGTCCTTTTTACAATGACATCGAAAACCGTTGAACAAAATTAATCGACTTTACTTTTAATTTCGTTGATCTTTTTGAGAAAAGTGACTGCGACAGACAACTTTCTGCCATATTTGAGACACATGCACTTGATGGACTTTTTCCTCGAGTATGAGTTTCTACCTCCAATAAAATGTTTTAAGGCTCAAACAAACCAACAACTCTTCCTATAAAAGATCGTAAGTTTCTTCTCTTGTTGTCTTCAGCGGGGCGGTTATTTTATTTTCCCGCCTCAAATACGCGGGTTGCAGCACAACTAGGGAATCACATTTCACTTTGGCTTAAATAGAGGAGTGGGCATATGGACGGTCGTACGATGGTGTCATGACCAAAATTTCTTGGATCGATGGTCGGATCGATGGATTACCATGTATTCTTACCAATGAAGTTCTGATATTAAAGGCGGTTGCACTCATAACATAAGGCTCTCACCTGCCAAACACGCTAATACGCAAACATCAAGATGCTAGTTTTGCAAGAACTATGTTACGTTACAGTCTAGGTGAGATAATAATAACAACCCTTGCTGTATAGTGCCCTTTCAATGTCCAAAACTTCGTCATCTATTGTGATATATATATATATATATATATTTTTTTTTATGATAATGATTTTTTTATTGATTTCCACAATCACACGTTTACAAGTTTTTTTTATAATAAATAAAATTACAAATCAATTAATAAATGGTTCAACCATACTGTTTGAACCAGATTGTTTTATTCAATCATTCATCAAGTAATCTTATTTCCTCAAACATTTTCCATTTTTTTAAGAGATCCAATCACAATTTATTGAACATATGAAATAAATTTCAGTTAATCAACAACTCTTGTTTCTATTTTGAGCTATGCGCTTTACCAATCATCCGTTCATCGACCTCACGTGAGAATCTTGAAAACCACCCAATCCGAGCGAACTCAAGCATCCAGATACGTGGTTGCTAAATTTGGCCACTGTCTTTTGCTCTCACACGAGATAGACTACAGTGCGACATTTTGTCCAGAATATTTTCTATTCCCTCCCACCCACCCAAAGCTCTAGCCCGCTCATGGGTCTTCGTAATAATACAGTTTGCTTAAGGTTTTTCCAGTCATCTAGGATATGTTGTAATACAACTTATTTTGTATGGCAACATCAGATTTACACTTAGGTTGTAATGTACACTATTAACTAAACACCTGGCATAACATGTAAATCTTGAGAGTTAAAGCCCACCTTTAGTTAGCTTAATTGATGTGTTAATTGTTAAGATGAGCAATGGGACTCTTAGGATAAGTATCTCTTTTGAGGATTCTTTGTGTACACTCGATTTCACAGTACCAAACGAACATGTATAACTTTTAGAGCAATTACATACCACTTTAGACATGCCAAGCTACATGTATTGAAGGATCATTATGATTCTCAGAGACATTTAAGTCTGTTACTTACCTGAACGAACTATAGCAGCTAAGTCACTCGCTTAGGTCTGTTTATGTAGATTAGCACACTCTGCCAGTCCAGTAATAGATACTTGAGATCATACTTTTTTATATCGTTACCGTACTTTGCAAGTTCTGTTTAGGTTGGTCAAATAAACACGGGAATGGGGATGAAGTGCTCCTCTCGTCACACTCTTGCCCCCATAGACTCGATTTTCGGAGGCCAACTCCCTCCAATTCTACCCCCTGGAGTAAAGGTAGTGGAGGCCCACTCCCTCCTCTCTACCTAGGAATGTTTATAGTGGCCCTGAGGGAAGGCCTACTCCCTTCTCTCCATCCACTGTCTACATCTCCTTGGGATATAGGTTTTGTTTTCTTGACACTCCAGGGGTTCATGGGGCTAAAATATTAACTGAGCACTCTGTCACCCACTTCCCCATTTTCAGCCACATAAAGTTGTTGTTGTCCTTATTTTAAGAGAAGCAACGGGAGGTTGATTAATTTGATTTGATTTGAAATTTGTTTAATATTTCTTTATCAAAATTTCCTAAAATGGCTTAGGGAAGGTTTGAGTGCTCTACAACGACAAGTCAACACATATGATTTTTCTAGGATTGATAGGTATGGGTGGATTGAAACTGAAGGGATGCTTTCTTTGGGAATTCGCTTAATTAACAGCGCCTTATACCCCATTTGTAAGAACGCTATTCTTTTGGATAGATCTTTGCGTTCTTCGCACGCACATTTTCAAGCATTTGCAGAAATCAGTCTTGTCTCTTACTTTTTCATTGGACTGCTTCAAGACCTTAAGACTGTGCCCGGCAATGACAACCACATTTGAAGTCGAAGTAAAAAGGCGCGTTTACACTACAGAAATATTTGGGTCCCGACCCGTCAAAAAAGTGGCGCGGACCCACAACTTTTGTAAAGAAACTCCAGTATTTCTTTACAAGAATTATGGGTCCGTACTACTCTTTTGATGGGGTCCGTACCCACTTTTTTCTGTAGTGTAAACGCGCCTTTAGTCCTGACTGTCCTGACTGTTTTCTCTCAAAATGGCTTTACGTCCTTTCAATGATCTTGAGTAAATGCAGTTGTAATAAGTAAAATAGACTGGAAAGCTACACATTATGACCCGCATTATAGTTAATCTCATAGAAGGCGTAGTATCTTCTCAGTCAAATTTCACTACCAACTGTCAAAACGTATTTTCTATCCTGTTTATCTATTATTTTAAACACCAACCGTAAGAGCAGGAGTCTTTTTTGAGATTCGTATTTCACTGAAAGGAATGTGGGAGTGCCGCGCCAGACATTCTTTTAAAAGTTTGGTTTACCCGAGGTTACCCTAGTTTGTCTTTTCTCGTCGCAATGGAAACATTAGTTAATTTCAACCATCGCTAGCTTTCTGGAATAACTGCCTCCAGTTATACTGATTGATTACAAACCTCTGGTGAACGGAAATGCTTCTAGTGCACAGAATACTTGCAAAGCACTGAATGAAAGAGTTCGCTGCCGTGACAAGAGTCCACGTAACGCAAGTAACGCGTACAGGATGTTGCGCATCAGAAATCTAATAACATCCGGTCAAAGACACACAACACATCAAAGTGGAACCTCAATGGTCATCTATCATGTGCGAGCTTTTCGCTCTGAGAAATATCCTTTTCGTCCTGTCATTGGGAATATCTTGTAATCATTGCCTAGGTAAGTGCTTTGTGTTATAGACAGTCTTTTTTTGAAGGGGATAGAATGTTGTTTTAATAGTTTTGCAAGTGACAGGCGGGAGAGAGACAGAGAGAGCACTCGATGCCTTTCACGACATGAGAGGTGCCGACTGAAACAAATGGCTTTCGTATGGATTGTCCTAAGACGCCAATTTGACCCATTACTTAAATAAAACTTCACGATAAGGTAGAAAGAGGTACAAAATTTTTAAGCCGTCCCTGGATTATGATGTTCTATCATTTTAACTACCGAGGGCCATTGTTTCTCCTCTCTCCAGACGCTCGCTCCGTGACGACGGATCTGATCTTTTGTCTCCTGCAGCTAGGCTAGCTACAACAAGGGCAACAGACAAGATATTGATACAGCATGCCAGGCTCTTTAAGGCATGAATGATGATATTCTCCACTGATCGATTTGCTTTACTACTGGCATGATTCACACTGTATGAATCAACAAAACGGGTGATTAAGCGGATTTTATTGGTGAAATGTAGGGTCGAACGAGTATGGACTGGCCTCAATGTCAGATTAGCGTAAACATTGCGGCGAACGTACGTGTTTATGGTGCTTTGTGTTAAAAAAAGGCTGTTTTGTTAAACGATAAGCATAACTTACGTATGCCACACGATTTATAATTAGAATTTCAACTGCCCACCAACGATTGTTACGGAAAACACGCGAAACTACTCGTATAAATGGTATCGCGAAAATTTTGGTTTTATCAACGGAGTTAATAATGTAAATTGACCACCATACTGAGATTCTAAAAGCTAACGTTTCGAGTGCTGGCACTTCGTCAGAGCCGGCGAATCGAAGAATTATGGGTTGTGTGTGGTTTATATCGGAGAGGAGGTGGACCGAGGTGGAGGTAGGCTATTAGTGGTAATATGGCAACCTGAAAAAACAGGAATACATTTATTTAGTTAAATGAAAAGCGTTCGTTAATACCGTGTATGCGGATTAAGGTAGATTGCCGATTTGGTAGATGAATTTTTGTTCTAGATTCTTGCGGCTTTCCGTGGTACCTTGATGAAGGGAAAGACCGCAGAACGTCATGTGTTGTTTGGAGTGGTTAGGGAGATTAAAATGACAGGCAACTGGCTTGGATGCGTTTTTGTCATCCTTCTCAACATCGCGAACTTCAAGCACTTAAACATTTTTTTTTAACAACGCACTGTTAAGAACCAAGCTCGGAAACGCTAATCTGCCTCGCGCTGAACTAGTTTTAACGCTTAACTCTTTTTCTCTCGTTGGTAAACAAATTAATGGTGTAGCGATGGGCACAAGAATGTTCCCATTGGTCGAGTGCAATACAATTAATCCCAAATAGTATTCCGTAAGAGTACCTATTAAGTTTCCATGACAACGGCGCGTGAACACAGCCAAATGTTGCAAATGTTGTTGGACGTTTTGACGAGTGAAACTTGGCGAAAAGAGACATAAACTCAAAGGCATATTACTCGCCATTCTCTAGAATTATTTGTTGGACTACGTTATCAGATTATGCGATAATTTGCAAGTTGCGCGACGCTTTAAACAACTCGTAACTTTTGTTGAGCGAACTATAAAAAAAAGGTCGCACAGCATTCTCATACAATTCGTGGAGAAAAACCTAGAGAAAAACCTGTAGGAACAGAGTAGAGAACCAACAAAGTTAGCTTACTTATGACCCCGAGACAGTCTTGAAGTCGAATTTGGAACACATCGGTGGAAGGCGAGCGCTCTCACCACTGCGCCAACCCTGCTGTCCTGCATTCCGAATCTTCGAATGCTTCGAATGAATCTTTCGAATGCTTTTTGCTATGAGAAAGTACCTTGTACTGTATACAAAGGGATGGATATTTTGAAGTACAAAGTGAAAGACATCTAGAAACACAGTATTGTTTACCAATAAAGGCCATAATTATAGCGTACGAAACTCCCAAGTCATCTAAAGACAACATGTGTTTGCTGCTTTCTTTTATTTTCAGGCAACAGAGTGAAGATAATACAACGCTTTAAAAGGCAAAGTGTAAAAGAAGGAAGGTGTCCATCCTGGGCCGTCATAAGAAACTGTTCCTCTCTGGAACAATGCATTTGGGATAGGGACTGTTCCGGTAGTCAGAAGTGCTGTAAAAGCACATGCGAGACACGCTCCTGTTACGAACCTATTTTACGTATAGGACCTAATGAAGGTACCTTCATTTTTTTTATAGAAATTATAAGCCTCAAATCTGGGCAATTTTGTCCGGACGTCTCCCTTTCTCTTATTCCTCGATATTCCAAATAACATATAACACATGCCCGTTAAGGACCACCAAGTTTAAAAATACTCTGTTCGGTAAAGCCAGTGAACGATGTAGGAAAATGGTGGCACAGTGACTCTTTCCACCGTCCAATTCTTTGCAACATGCTCTTTCTCCCGCGTAAAGCACAATGCAAAATATTTTCTTAGAAGGATACGCGTCTAGTATGGAGGCATATTGTAAAGAGCCACGCTGTAATTTGACGAGCACGTAGGATTGGATGGGTCAAAACACAAAAGTCGAGTAAAAATGACTGCGGTACACATACTAAACAGTGCTCAAAGTCAACATAGCCTAGCCGAGAGTGAAATCTAAAAATATGTACATCGCAACTGAGCCTGATACATAGACATGAAGTGAGCAGTGAGTTTTTTCAGGACTTTCTTGAAGCGTTTTTTGTTTGGTCAAGCGACAAAAACTGGTTTGATTTTTCAGACAATCGAGTCCCACACTTGGAAATTAAAGTTCCTGGTTGTTCATCCCCGGTAAATTTTCTGACTTTAATGGGAAAATGGCTTAAAAGGGCCTCTGTTTTTTCGAGTAATCCTATAGCTCTTTTGGACCTGTATTTTCACTGGTACTTATGACCTGTAGCCTCTTTTGTTATCGGGACTAGAGGTATTATTTGTGTTGTGTTATGGCGCGCCGTTTGTTTCAAAATTATTTTTTTGGGTTAATCCTCAAGTTTTTGCTTTCGTTGCACGACTAGTGTAGAAACACATACCCTTAGTTGTCAAACGCAGGCACTTTATCCTTCTTGATCCAACCTTGCTTGAAAAACATTTCAAACTGCAGTATGTTGATCGCGTTACTCAATCAGTTGCAGTAGGTTTACGTGATAAGATTTTGTTGTCGTTCGTTCAATTCTCAAATGTTATTCAATCAGTGACCTTAACCAGTTGTGCAGGTTTTACTTTTACACTCCTCGATCAGTTAAGCGAGTTATTCAATCAGTTTCTTGTTCGGTTGTGCACACATAACTGCATCAGTTGAGTGTATATCAATCGATCAGTTCTTAAATGTTAGCCGATCAGTTATACGCACAATTCTCGATCAGTTGTGCGTGTTATTTGATCAGTTGTAAAACGTTATCCGATCACTTCTACGCACTAATATCGATCAGTTGTGTGTGTTCTTCCATCAGTCGTACGCACAAATCTCTACCAGTTTTGCGTGTTATTCGATCAGTTGTAAACATTATCCGATCAGTTGTACGCACCATTATCGATCAGTTGTGCGTGTTATTCAATCAGTTGTAAACATTATCCGATCAGTTGAACCACAATTATCGATCAGTTGTACGCACAATTCTCGATCGGTTGTGCGTGTTATTCAATCAGTTGTAAACATCATCCGATCAGTTGTGGGTGTTATTGGATCAGTTGCAAA
>OX419339.1:25964388-25976888 GCA_948470475.1 Galaxea fascicularis
TTGAATAACATTTGAGAATTGAACGAACGACAACAAAATCTTATCACGTAAACTTACTGCAACTGATCGAGTAACGCGATCAACATACTGCAGTTTGAAATGTTTTTCAAGCAAGGTTGGATCAAGAAGGATAAAGTGCCTGCGTTTGACAACTAAGGGTATGTGTTTCTACACTAGTCGTGCAACGAAAGCAAAAACTTGAGGATTAACCCAAAAAAATAATTTTGAAACAAACGGCGCGCCATATTGTGTCATGTATTGTTTCATTCTCTAATCACAGACCGCGTCTTGTTAAGGATACAGGGTCTCTGTTTTTCCAGAGGAGCGACCTCTACAACAATCATTCCTATTTGAGGATTAACACCACGTTCCTCGGCACGTTACTCCCTACGTTTTCGGTTTTTGGGTAAATTTGAAATACTGTAAAGTTGGTTGTAGAAAACCGATCAAACCAGTGGTGTTGTGAACCGTAGGATATTATTTTGTTCTCATTTTGACAACTATTTTTAATCTACTGATCGGTGTTGAATGCCAGAATTAAAAAAAAATTACATTGTACTTAAGTCATTGATAGAGTTTTCTTTTGGCAAACATTGCGCATGGTTGTTGAAGATATATCAGGTCTTATAGATATACAAATTTAAAAAATAATGCCGAATTATGTTTCAGATGCCTGCCCAAGAGATGATGCGATGATAACATCCCATAAGAAGAAATCAGATTGTGTTCGTGTAAGAACTAGGTTTTGCTTCAAGAGCAGCTGCAAAAGGTAGGTATAAAACTCTTTGCCAACGTTTTCACGTTCTAGTACTTGATCTGTAAGTGGAACAAAGGAAGTGCATTGAATAATCATTTCAATAGCCTTACGATCCCTTGATATACTCAATTACTCACAGAAGTAGAGGTGGATAGTGGTGAATATATATCGATCCGCAAATCGCAGAGGTCAATAAGTCCAACTATTCACCGATACTAACGAGAGTCTGTGCCAAAGTTTTGTATAACCAGCTTCAGTAAAACATTCTGATGAAATATAATGCTACGGGAAATATAAATCTTTCCACCCGAGGCCGATCTTTTAATGACCGCTGTTTGACATTCCTTGTTTCAGGGTTTATGGGTGATATTTTTACGTACATGAACATGTTTCATTTTTATCTCTTTAGTCTGGCTAGTTCACTTAAATTAAAAAGGCATTGACAGATCAACGTCTACTTTTAAATTTAGATGCTGTTTCCACTATACTTCGTGCAATCCACAACCGGAGCTGCTTACGTCCAAGGATGAATGTCGAAAAGGTAACTTTGGTTTGCATAATGACCACCACTACCACTACCACCACAACAATAATACAACTATACTTCTATTAGTACTATTACAACTTCTCCACTACAACTACCACAACTAACACCACCACTACTCCCACTACTACCACTACGACTACCACTATACTACTATTTATTTAGCAAATACTCATTCCAGAGACAGACTTTCTTAGATCGTATCAATGAAATAATGCCTAATGTAGAAATGGAATCAACCTCGGAAAGTATAAAACTTCTCATAAACTCTAACACCTATCTTGCAAATAAGCGACAAGTAGTAATGAAGTTTAATTCCCCATGTATGGATAAACGTGATACATTTTTGTTGTCAAATGAAAGTGATGTAACTTTATAACACAGTATGATATTAGAGTACTGTTAGCCTTGTTTTGTTAATAATTACTTATGCTTTTGCAAATGCTGCAAAATCTTGCGGTCACGCAAACAAAGCGATTTACTGCTACTACTGCTACGAGGACGAGGACTAGGACGAGGACGAGGACGAGGACGAAGACGAGGACGAGAACGACTACTACTACCACTACCACTACCGCATACCACCACCACCATCTCCACCACTACTACTGTTACCACGACGACGGACCACCATCACTAGTTACTACTACCACTACTACTACTGCTACCACCACCGCCAAGCCGTATTCGTTTACCTCTTAACAAATTTATAGATTCTTTATTTTAGCCATAAAAACGATTCTTTTTCCCCATAGTTCTTTGTTCCACGAGAGTTTGTAGGGTTCCCGGTGAAGTCTGCTTGTTAGACAGGTTTAACCATCCAAGGTGTTCCTGTCGGGCAGCATGCCCCACTCCACTTCCAGAAGAAAATGTCTGCGGGACGGACGGTATTCCTTATGATAGTGCATGCGAATTAAACCGGACAGCTTGCATTTTGGGCACAAGGAACATCAAGATACAAAACTATGGAAATTGTCATCAGAGTAAGTGTCTCCTTCCAGTCCGCTCCTGTGAAAAATATTGCATTGAATTTCATAAGGTCAGAAATTTATTTTACTGCAATTAAGAGAGCTGTTCAAAAAAGAAACTATATTTCTGCTTTTAAACTTGTGACCTGTTTAAAATGCTATAGCATCCATACAACACAGTGACATTAGCAGGAATCTTTACTACGTTTAAGTTGACAGGGCAAAAGAATTATAATTTCTTTGAAGTCAATTGCACCCCATAGAGAAATATTCACAGGGAAATTTATTCAACAAAAACCACTCCGTACGGCCAGTTCAGGCAGAGGGCTGACGTAGAGGGGACCATGAGAATCAAGGAGAAATTAATGACGTTTTGCTCTCTGAAAGTGTAATTTATTGAATGTTTAACTATTGAATGATTTGATCCAGATGGAGTCAAGGTTAAAGTAAGTACAGCCCATAAAAAGAAACAAGTTCTTCCTGCCTACAGACAAGGGGAACTCACCTGCCGGTTTGAAGGAGATCCGGTCAGCATCACGTGGCAGAAAGTTGGACTTCAAACGTTGCCAAACCGAATGGTTCCACGCATGGACAAGTTAAATATCCTGGATGTAGACATGCAAGATAGTGGAATCTACAAATGTATGGCGTACGATGGATTTTCAACGGCGGAAGCAGCCATTAATGTTACTGTTAATGGTAAGTGAAAATACTGGCTGTCTTCATCGCATCTCATTCACCATATCTCTAGATCAATCTAGCAACGAGTCTCAGTAAAATCGCGATGGAAACATCTTTCTGGTTGACTCAGTTTTTATCCATATTAGGACCTTCTTCTGGCGGTGAACATAAATTGCCTGTTAAAGACTGCTTAAAGCCTCAAAGCATCGGTTACTGTAAGCGGTATGCCGTTCGCTGGTACTATGATGGTGAAGCTGGTGTCTGCAGACCATTTGCATACGGTGGTTGCGGTGGAAACAAGAACAACTTTCCGTCGCAAGAGGCATGCAGCTTTGCCTGTAGTCACGCAGGTAAATAACGACAGAAAAACATGCCAGCAGCTCGTTAACAAATGTTAACAAGACGATATACCTGCATTGGTCGCGTTAAGCCGGGCAGGCCAGGAAAAGGTCATGTTCGAGAAACTGCAGCAGAAGTTAGTAGGCGCTTTAATAACAGGATTATTTGGTGTCTAGATCTGTAGCGTGCTACATTGTGCACGTGCTCCGTCGCTAGCTGGCCGGTTTTGCTGTTTAGAAAAAGGGAGAATTTTATACGGTTTAGTTAAAAACATATAATTGTATTGTATTTACAAATTTGCACCACACAAAATTATATTCTTTTCCAAATCTCAGCTTCGGGTTTATTCTTAAAATATTCTTAAAATTTCACACATTTCAGCCACGATATTCTTATTAAATAGAGTGTATTCTAGTAAAGAAGGTAAATCTGTACACTTATGTATTGAGAATATTAATGAGGAGATCATTCTAAGGAATGTTTAAATTAGCAAACGAACATATGTTTCGGTTTTGGTCTGCCCGCTATAGCTGGAGATATCTGTAACTTACCAAAGATCGAAGGCCCTTGCAGAGGTTTCATCCTACAGTGGTTTTACAACTCAAACTCATGGAGATGTGAACAGTTTGTTTACGGAGGGTGCGGAGGCAACACCAATAGATTCAGCACTAAAATGATGTGTCAAGAAAGATGCGTAGGTATGCTCACTTAGCTTTGCAACAAACATTTCACAGATCATTAACGTTCACGGCTACAAAGTGCTTTCTATACCGTAACTAAGAATATTTACTCATTTTTGCATCGACTACAATGAATGTTTTCCTTCGTCAAAATTAAGGACGTTCCCTTTTGTGTTGTTGTGCGACGGAAAGCCCTGATGTACAGAGCAAAAGGAAAGGGTAATCCTACTCTCCTCCCCCCAGGTTGCCCAGTCCTCAAATTGCCTTAAACTGATGTTATGAGGGAGCTTTAACAATGAGGACGGAAACCAGAACACCACTAAAACAACAGGCTTAATGAGCACTTTGTACGGGCGTTTACCATTTCTTTGTCGTCTTCTGCAAAGCAACAGAACGTAAAATGACCTGAAGTTTAGGTTTCCTCGAGAACGTGAGCGCTTCTTATTCTTTTTTTTCTTACTATAACGCCGTTTATGGTAGTTAAACCATGGACACTTCGAGTCAACATATTCAAGATTGGAAAAATCGCGAAAGAGTGGCAAAAACGAGAAGTAATATTTTGAAATAACCTTTTCGTTGCCGTCGCCATCCCCGTCGCTTCCCATTGCGCATATTACAACTTCAGTAAGAAGTGTGTTGTTGATGCAGACGATGGTGCATCTACTTTAAGGATTATATTTTCAGACCAACTCACGTAGTCCAACCTACCGCTATTGTTTTGCGTAGGATGTACTAGTATAATTTGTCTATCTAAATGTCCCATTTTCCTAATGATCAGTTCCAGGTGAATTGTGGATAGATCCAGTCCTATGTTGGGAATAACGGTCAAAATTACAATTTCAAATCGGGTCCTAAAATGGCTGTTTGCCCCCACAAAGGACTGGGTCTACCCGCAATTACTGGCAAAATGGTGTATTGCGAAATGGCAGTTAAGGCATTTCAAATAATACCTTTAAACAGCTGAACCATCTGCGAACAGTCCATGCTTACAACAACAGCTTGAGGCCAGACGCAACAAACACCTCGGTGTGTTTGTACCAAATTGTCGTCCTGACGGGGAATACGAGAAGATCCAATGCCACAAATCAGTTTGCTTTTGCGCAGATGAGGATGGAAGAGAAGTACCTAACACAAGGGTTTCTCGACATAAACCTCTGGACTGCATTGAAACGTCACGAAAGGTTGCAGGTGAGAAACTAAGTATATCCGCTCGTCAAAGTTTTTTGCTGCAAAGCAATTGAAAAGCTTTGTTTAGCCCTATTTTGGAACACATACGGAAGAAACGACTTCACGCTGTTAGCGTTTCATAAGTATATATTAGAAATAATATCTGACAAATAACTCTGTCTGGCATGTTACCAAACCACTCAACGTACACGTTATTTGTTACGGGACATGGTATATTACATCTTATGTCGTAACTAAAAATGGGCTTAGTTTTTGGCCTTTGTAATATGATGTCATTTTAATCAATTGTGAACTGCATTCGTTATATTCAACGTATTTACTTAGTAAAAAATAGCTAAAGTAATCAATAAAGGTATGCATAAACAAGGAGGAAAGAAAGAAGGAAGGAAGGGAATTCTCACAATTAAGGTTGTCTCTTTGCAAGGTTTTACAGCATGTCAGATAGCGCAACAGAATTCCACCGACTTATCATTTGGTAGCTCATATCCCATTCGATGTAAGCAAGACGGTAGCTACGAGGAGGTGCAGTGTAGTGGGTCAAATGGCTACTGCTGGTGTGTGGATAAAAATGGAGTCAAGCTTAATGGAACTGAGACTAGAGGCGCCTTAAAATGTCCTGCATTTGGTAAGTCTGGGACCCTCATTGCCTATAAAATGGCACTTCACCTTGGTGATGCTGTTTTTTACCATTTTGTTGCTAGTGTTCTTTGAAAAACCACTTTTATAGTAATCATCATTCTGTTCAGTCGAGTCTCATTTCCTTATTTGTTACGTTTTTTGAGGATGCGTGAACAATGTGTAAAAAATTAAATCCAGATAAAATTGTTCCCGGTTTTTTCTAAAGCGTAGTCTTGCTCCCCTAGTTTATAAGGGATTTTGCAACTACCTGTATTCGTTGCTGCTTTTGTTGCTGAGATATTTGTATAAGAGTGCTCGTCAAATGGAAATAACATTCAGAAACGAAGACAGAGTTTTTGTCATTGCAATAGAAATACCACAAGACATGTTTATATGTAACGAGGATATCTCACACAAAAACAGTTGTCTTCCCTTTGGTTACGAAAGGGAGCCACTCTTGGCAACCTACCTGGCTATGAAATCATGCGTCGCGTTTACAAGAGATTGAATTGTAGGCAGGCTTATGATGTTGTCTGAAGACTGTCGCTCTCTGCGATTGTAATCGATCGTCCCCCTCCTCTTATCTTGTTTGATCCTGCTCGAATTTTTCATTAAAGTGAAGGAAAGCGTTCTCTAGTTTGGCTCACAGTTTGCGAACATCACTACATTTCAGATGACCGCTTGACACTCTGTCAACGCCAATACCTAGAAAATTCTAGAAGCCCGCGCCGGGAACAGGAATATGTTCGGTGCCATGAAGATGGGAGTTTCGAGGAAATCCAATGCAATGGGACAATATGTTTTTGTGTTGATTTACAAAATGGGTGGATTGTGAAGGATACTAGCATAAGTGCGTTGTTTGGAGAGCCGAGATGTGGCGATACAGGTAAGAAGAATACATAAGGGAAACATACTAGTTATGCTATGCTCTCTGCTAAAATACCAGGGAATATCGCAAATTCACTTGCACATTTTATTGGTATACACACGAGCCATTGTGTATGGAAACAAAACATAAAAGACAAGTGAGATGTGCATAACTATTTCATATCATGAAACACACTCTTGGAAAAATAACACCACACAATCAGTGTGGGGCATTGTAATTGGCTGTATCTTCAATGGCATAATATGAAAAACTGCATACAGTGAAACACAAAATGCAGCAGAAGATCTTACCAATTATTTAGTTTTACGTTGTTCGGAAAATGAAGACATGTCATTGATTATATCGGTGCTAAAACAGTCTGTAATTAAGCTGAATGATAAATTATGGAATTTATTGACTCAAAAAACAAACAGCAACTATTCGCAGGCTACTGTAGATAGAAAAAAAGGTCTCAGTGTCAAGTGCAATAAAGTCTCTGGGACATACATCCTGGTATCTTTGTTTGTGAGACAGTGTAAATGTAAAGTAGTTACCGCTAAGGCACGCGTTTGTCAGAAGCACAGAGACTGTAAATGGCTTCTTGCTGTTGGTACGCATACCTACGCCAGTGGCTCGACCTGCAGTGACTTTTGATTAGCGCATAACTTCAGCGCATCACTTCAGCGAAAAATTACCGTCGTATGTAATTATCTGTTTGTCATTGTAGGTTATGGCCTTACGCTTTGCCAACGAATGCATCAGGAGTCCCTGGTAAGTACTTTCAGGGACATCTACGTACCACAGTGCACTGTCAATGGGAGCTTTGTAGAGATCCAGTGTTACGGACCAAGCAATGAGTGTTGGTGTGTGGATCGACAAGGCAGAGAGCTGCCTGGAACGAAAGTTACAGGGCCTTTGCAATGTGTAGGCGTAGGTTTGTATAGCATTGATTTTTCTCACATTTATGATGTTTAGCACTTTGAGGCCTTGTTGTTAGTTAGTATCTCGAGTCAAAAAAGGCATGAAATATGAGTCATCCCATCGTTTTTTTTCCACGCAAAGGGAATCTTTTGTCATTAGCGCATTGTACACATGGATTCTACTAGTTTCAGCTTGGGATGAAGGGATAGCGGTAAAAGTGACGTTATCGATAAGAGTCGGTGATTTATGGTGTGGACTAGGACATACCATTTTTTTTTTCACACAAACTACTCTTAATCCATGTTGTCACTTTTCGTCCAGGTCCACAAATGGGTAAAGGATAACTGCTTAGCTTAAATTAACAGAATAGCAAGCTTCCTATTAAGTATGATGCTCCTAAGTATTAACTCTAATATAATTCCACTGTAGCTTGATAGTTAACATTCATCACACTAAAATGAGTTTCAATTTTAAGCAGAAGCTATGCAAAACTATTTGTCACAGAGGCAATTGCTTATAACGCTCCAAACTCAGTCTTCATGTTTCTTGCGTTGTGCTTTCGTGCTTCGCAGTTGTCCTTATTTTTACTTTCCGTGACCAATTTCTGTTTATAGTAAAATCTAAAATTTGCTTCAGGGCTGTCAGTTCTTTACAGTAAACGTTAAAGGTCTCTGCTGAAGACAACGCTTGGTTTTACAATTATAGTCCTTTGTCTTGCTGATAGAGGGTATGGTACAGTTTGTTTCCTCTTTTGAAACTGAGCTCCATCTTTGTGCCTTGTGTCATTTTATAGTAACATTTGTATGCAAAATCTAACCACCACTCTCCCCACACCTATCAAAGGTAACTACTATGGTTTATGTAATAGGACAGCCCTTAACTGAGTGTCAGAAGGAATATCAGAAGAATTTACGGAGTTTGCAGCCTTTCTTACTTCGCTATGTCCCTCGGTGCTCTGCGGATGGCAGTTATCAGCAGGTCCAATGTGCTGGAGGGGCGTGCTATTGTGTCACTCCACAAGGAAAGCAGATTCCCGGATCAAAGACGTTCAATTCAGCTAGACAACCAAACTGTACAGAGCCAGGTAAGCTGAAGCATTTTCCCGGATCTCACAAAGTTTGTCGTTTAACTGACTCGACACACACGGTTATGTTGGCGCTGCGCAGGACTAAAATGTTTGTTTTAGATAGAAACAGATCCATGTGTTACATGTACGCAATTCTAAGAAATATCATACAGCAGAGGGTAGACAGAAATTGCGTTTTCGAGCCTACAGGTCTTCACATTTTTATGTAAGCAATATTTTTTAACTTGGCATTTGCAAAGCGCTGGTAAACTGAAGACAGCTAATGTTAGGAGCATTTGAATTGAAACGTACCATTCGCCAAAACTAGTGTGTGACTTTATACAAAGCTAACCCGAACTATTCTCTGTATATTTTTCTTATTGTTAGATTCAAACATCACCCCTTGCGAAAAGAAACGTCGGGAAGCTATTTTCTCTTCTAAGAAGTTTATTCCGTTCTGCAAACCTGACGGAAGTTGGTCAGAGATTCAGTGTGAACGTTCTTCAAGAAATTGCTGGTGCGTGGACAGCGGTGGGAAAGAGGTCCCTGATACCAGAAACAGAAACCTTGAGAAGTGCCCTGACTTCGGTTTGTAAATATTCACATTTTATAGCTAACCAACCGAAGGGCTCGACATTCCTGTACAAGGACTTGATGGGGACGGAAGATCCACTGGGGACATTAAGATGTTAGCTTCTTAATGTTAATCATAAGCAATGCTCTTCAACTTCAGAATACAGTAAACCACTTGTTGTGCTAAATTTGTGTGTACTAGGTTTGCAGTAATAACCACGTTTGGACTTAAATGCGTTAACTCCCCTGTGACGTCTATTTCTCTATCTCTTCCTTGGTGTATTTAGAGCAATTTTCAATCATGTGGAACGTAACTCACTTAGTTTGGTTTTGATTTACCTCGCTCTGTGACTGGTTGGCAAAATTCGAGAGCTTTCTCATCTAGTGAAAACCAAAAGACAAAACAAACCAAAAACGAAAAAATTCGTGTCCTGCTTACTTTAGGTTTCACAATACTCAATTGAAAAAAGACCTCTCATTACTCACAGATTGCTTCCAGTTCTCAGGGAAACTGAGTCCCTGTAGGAGGAGATTAATGAACCTCTTAAAGAGCACACATCCAAGCAGACATCCTCCATGGTGCCGAGTGGATGGTTCTTATAACCCAATGCAGTGTTATGGTTCATACTGCTATTGTGTTCAGGAGAATGGGAACGAACAACCTGGCACTAAGATCAGCGTGGTTGTGGGAAAACCTGTTTGTACTTATACCAGTAAGTTCATTCATAAAATGAAAAAAAAACCAGCATGGTTCATCTGTGTAAAGTTAAACCCTGATGCTGATTTATAGGAACTACTGAAATAATTGATTTGCAGCATAACGAAATATCCTTTATCATGTGCAACTTTTACTTTAGGCTAAAAAACCCGGAAACACCTCCTCAAAATAAAACAGCTATATGAATCAAACTTACAGGATAACTGAACCCTTTTCTCCCACTATGAAATCAGTTCGCAATTCGTCCTGCTTTGGCACTCAAAGCTGTTCTGTACTTAATCCATGTAGGTGGGACGGTGACTGACTGCCAGCGCAGGTATCAAGAGGCTACTCTGCCGTCTTTTCAAGGTAATTTTGTGCCTCAATGCAAGTTAGATGGACAGTACGAGGCCGTGCAGTGTCAAGGATCAAACGGAGAGTGTTGGTGTGTTGATCAGGACGGAAAAGAGATATCGGGGACAAGGACAACTCAGGCCCTAAAATGCCCTGTATCAGGTAGAGTCAAGAATACCAATGCAAAAACTCAATTACGGTATGACTGTAAGTTCAATGATGTTCTGCCTATTTTTAGAATTATTTTTCCGCGCAGGAGTCGATGTCGACTGCATCGCTTCCTGTTTCTTTCGCTTCTTTGACGTTTTGTCAAGATAAAAGTAACATGTAGTATGTATGACTTTCCATCGAGCCAAAAACCGGAATAAAACGCGAAAATTTGTTTTCAGTGGTTAAGTCGCGCACATTGCTGGTTCACGCATAACACACGGATGAAAATTAGGTTTTTGAAGTGTATTTACCTCGTATTAAACCAAACCGTAATGCATTGAGATGAAGACATAGCTTAGAAGTAGATTTTTTTCAGGGGTTTCGTTTCATCGCTTTCCTTCTGTTTTGCGCGATATTTTTCCTTCAGTTACCTCTGGCATTTCACAATGAAAAATTGATTCATCGGTGAGAAGGTTGTAATGGGGATTGAAGGGATTGCTGCAGTCTTTAAACAATTCCTTTTTTGTTTCCGTTTATAGCTAGTAGCTTAACCATATGTCAACAGCAGTACATCGAGTATGCAAAAAATCCGGCTCCGGGAAAAATGCTCCCAAGATGTAAGAAGGACGGGACGTTTGACCCTCTACAGTGCCAAGGTCCTTACTGCTTCTGTGTCGATAACGAAGGGAATCAGATCGAGGGGACATCCTTGCCAATCGGACTCGGAAAACCCAAATGTGGAAGGCCAGGTAGGTTCTGATATTCACTCGACGTACAATACATCTCATTATGGTGAATACCGTAATATAACGTGTTACGATGTCTTGTTCATGGAGGTCTCTTGATCTTGCGGCCCATCACCGTGCATATATAATAACAATTTCGATAAGTAGATAATGTGGATTTAAACTTTTCGTGGGCTACAGCACTTGTCAAAACTATTCTCGTGTAAACAATCATCGTTAAAAAAAACCCCACAAAATTATCGATAAATTTCTTTGAACAAAGGACAAAAATTCCGGGCACAGTCGTCCCTTCTTAGTGCCACGACTATTATGTGTTATAAAGAAGGGGTGAGGGAGTGGGGCGTTGGAGAAGGATTCGAAATAGTATGGTACTGTAATACTAATGTCTTTTTTTTTTGTCAATTGACAAAGGAAATGAAACACTTTCCATCTGTCAAAAGCAACGGAACGAGGCCCTGCAACTCACCGGCAAACATTTTAACTTCATTCCAACTTGCAAACGGAACGGTAGGTTTGAGGAGATCCAGTGTCTTCGGGCCACAAGTGAGTGTTGGTGTGTGGATGAGTCTGGAAAGGAAATCAGTGGTACAAGGACAACTGGGCTTCTGAAATGCCCTATCGCAGGTTTGGGTTATCTCTATTTAAGTTTATGTTTCCCCGATACTAACACAGCAGGTTTCGTTGTTGACGGGACTTGTTACCAACACTTGGTAGGGTTAAATTTGACCACAGATAGTGGAAGAAATGAGCGATCCTCCAAATTTTTGTCCAGTTTACTGAGTTTACCCTCAGATTGAAAAAACTGTGTCGCTTTGCGGCAGTAACTGCCTGCTACTGTTAAAAAAAAAGAATTAAAACAACACAAAACGTTTCCATTTATTCCATAGCTTCTCCTCTAAGTCAGTGTCAAAAGGAGTATCAGGAAATTATTCGAAGTTGGATTTTACCAGGTCCTTACATACCTCAGTGTACACATGAGGGGCAATATGAGCTCATACAGTGCGAAAGGCAATACTGCTTCTGTGTCAATGAATATGGAGTGGAGCTGTTTGGGTCGCGAGTGGATATTGTCGAAGGGAAACCTAAATGTCATTCAGGAGGTAGGTTTTTTTCTTAGAAATACGCGGCAGTTCAGTTCTTTGAATCCTTTATCAGAGCAAAACGAAGATTAGCTGCTGTGGTCTCTTACCGTTTCCTCTCCTTGCTTACTCAGAAAGGATTTTTCATTTCGGGATCTTGTCTTCAATCAGTTACCCCTCAGTGAGGGATGATTACGTCTTGTTGTAGTTGCTACCAGTGACAGTTGGTTCCTTAACCGCCTTAGCCGATATCTCGTCAACCGAATTATTT
>OX419339.1:25984388-26056888 GCA_948470475.1 Galaxea fascicularis
AACAATGACGTTGCTCGTCCCAGGCTTCCTCTGTTCCCGCACAGGATCGTTGCCAAGATGGCTGCCATGTAGAGACCGATCATCATCATTTGAGTTCGTTTACTTGGCCGTTTACTGCTTGGTAATCGTGGGCGATTCAAATACTCCTACTTTCTACAAAGCGTATATCTTACTCAATCTGGTTGGGTTTGTGTGATGGAATATGGCCTTTATTACCTGTGAAGTTTACACTGCATACTCGAGTCAGCCACATACAACTAAAGCCTATCTAGCAGTGAAAAGACTATGCAGGACTATACAGCTATGCGGATTCGTGACTTTAGGAGGTTATTTGTGAGGAAATCTGGTTCTCAGTTTGGCTCACTGGCCATGAACGATCTTCTGAAACAATAGGCTTGGTCTTTCAAGGTTGCAAGTTTTTGGCAGACCATTTGTAGCCTAATAGCCAGTGTCAGGGCTCATGGAACTGTATGTAGGTAAACAAAATCGTACCTTAAATAATCTAGGAGTATTATAAAACATGTTAGAAACCTTTTTTGAGCTGCTTCAGTTATTCGGAATAATATATATATTTAGGCAAGCCTAAAAGCGGAGCTCCACAGTTATTTCCTTAATATTAGCATTTACCGATAAACTAATATGGCAATGCTACAGGACTTGAACCATGACTCCAGTAAGGACTTCTCTATATTGTGATTACATATACACATATTTTTTACTGTTTTGCTGCAGAGCCAGAGCCGTCATTCAATCAAGTGCAAACGTAGATTTTCGAATTATCATCGGCCTTTGTGGTAGTGGTGGGCCGATGATCGGTTGTAAACGAAAGTTGATCGAAACGTTCAAGCGACGCGACAATCGATTATTCTTTTTTCATAATCGCTTCTTGCGGAAAAAATTATTTTATTATTGGGGACACAAAAGTATTAAAATCAAGAAAAATGACCGTTTAATATCTTGGTGTGAGTTTGGTGTGGTTTTTCGTGGACTCCTAACTTCTAAGTCATAACAGCAGATATGATCTAAGAATGTGTTTACCTGTGCGTACGCGCTGTCACTTTGACTTCTATGTAGGTGAAAAATACATGAAATGCTTATTGGCAGATTTCTTCGATTATAATCGATGATCGATCGGTTGTGAAATCTCAACCGATTCCCACCACTACTTTGTGGCACAGGAACTATATGATTATGATGAGCAAAAACGATTAACAAACTTTTCTTCATCACAGTTTAATTACATCTGATTACATTTCGATATAAGTGGTAAAAATCACTTAACTAGGTTAACAGTTCTAGTGTCCCACTATTAAACCAACTTCGGCTTTTTTGGGGGGAATTTTCAGTTTAGAATATCCGAGTAGACGCAGCGAGAAAGGAAATGTTTATTTCGCAAAGTACAGATTTCATTTCGCAAAGTACAGATTTTGATTTCGTTTCGCTTCGTTTCGCAAAGTACAATAAGCCCTTCACAACCAACATGTATCGGTGACATTTTAATCTATCAAAAAATATTTTACAGCGAAAGTGCGATAAAACCTCAAAGTGAGCTCATAAAAGAACAAAAGTACTTTGCTCGCCTTGTTTTGAACATTTTATTGTGTTATTCTTGTGATCTATTACAGTAAAGACGATAGAAAGTGCCGTCGATGTCCTTTTTACAATAACATGGAAAAACGTTGAGCGAAATCGACTTTACTTTTCCTTGAGAAAAGTGACTGCGACAGACTGATCGAGCATAGTATTTTAGCCATGAATCAACTCAGGTGATCAACTGCAATTATCTAGTGATGTTGAGAATGGTTTTGTTCTTGACTTCGATCAATTACAAATATTGCAAACAACAAACCTTGACTACAAGTCGAGGGTAGTATTATTTTTAACATCACTGTTAATGATAACATCTGACTCAGGATTTCTGAAAAACATTTTTCAGCCGTAAACATTGAACAAAGGACGAAGTTTTTACTGCGATAGCCTTGAAAATCTGCGATTTTTTTAACTAACAACGAGAATTGCTTTTGAGGGACAACATATTGCTGACATTTCCAATGCTGCAGATCTTAAAAGTCGTGTTTACGTTTGGCAATGAGTTGTCGATTACTCTTTGCGAGTTTCCGAAAACAAAGCGAAGCCGAGGATATAAACCGTCCGGACTTCGCTTAGCTTTTCTTCAACCAATACTTTGCCCAAAAAATGAGCGAGAGCAGGGAAAACTAAGAATTTTAGGGTTCAAAATGAAATATTGGATCGAAAATATGCATTTGGAAAAAAGACGAGCATTTTTTAGTACGAAAACAGCATGAAAACAACAAACGGTAAGCTAGAAAACAAAGAACGATGCCGGCGAATGTTTCTTCGGCGTTCCTTGTAGAAGTTGGAAAACTAAGACAAGTAACAAACATAACTCGTAGTTGCAGAGAAAAATCATCATATGTCATATAAAAGACACAACAGGAGTACTAACCTGCGGACAGTTTAAGTCAGTCAACAATCACTCCGAACGCAAAGCTAATAAAAGCAGAAGCCGTCATTTCACACAAAAGTATTCATTTGCTAAGCAGATACAAATCCTTAGCGGGCCTTGAAGTTTTTCACCGTCACTTTGTGTTACTTCCCATGTCTACGCAGGAAGCTTCTTCAATTAAGGATTTTTAGCGGCAAAACCGTCCAGTTTAATACACAGCAAAAGTCAGCAATCGAAGACAGCACCTGCATGATTAAAAGCCTGCCAAACCACACGATCTTTTCTCTCGAAGATCCGTAAACTATAAAATAGCAAAGCCAGGCAATTCAATTTCCTGCTGTTAACATCCAAAGGCTGATTCTCATCGGTTTAAACAAAGAACGAACTGAGAAGTAGTCAAGGTACAGCTGTAGGCGGCGAATTGTTTACAGGACGGAGATCTGTTGATCCTGGCGAAAGATTACGCCTCGTTTTGGCTTGGCTTGAGCCTGCGATCGAATTGAAAACCAGTATCTGGTCAGCGGTCAGCTTCAAAAAAACAGCTGACCTCGACAGCTCATAACTTGAGCCCGCAATATGGTCACGTGATACTGGTCAGCGGATACGTTGTTTTGACAGGTGTCAATTGACGTTGACATGGATGTCTAATATCAAAGATGTCCGCAGTAAACTAGGTGATCAGCTGGAGTATGGCCGCCATGTTGGATTATTATTATTATTATTAGGGTATTAGCGGAGCTCCAGCGGCCCGAAGGGCCGCAGAGCGGAGCCCCATACCTATAGAAACCCGTCAACTGCTTTTCTCATGGTAATCTTGGCTAGCGGTATTGCTCGTGGGCGCGACCGACGACGACGACGACGACGACGACGACGACGACGACCTCGCACAATAATTAATAATACCCTAATAATAATAATAATAATCCAACATGGCGGCCATACTCCAGCTGACCATCTAGTTTACAGCGGACATCTCTGATATTAGACATCCATGTCAATATCAATTGACACCTGTCAAAACAACGCATCCGCTGACCAGTATCACGTGACCATATTGCGGGCTCAAGTTATGAGCTGTCGAGGTCAGCTGTTTTTTTGAAGTTGACCGCTGACCAGGTACTGGTTTTCAATTCGATCGCAGGCTCAATCGAGGCCAAAACGAGGCTGAATTTTTCGCCAGGATCGATCAACAGATCTTTGTCCTGTACGTAAGCAATTTTCGCCGCCTACCTTGACTACTTCTCAGTTCTTTTTTTTGTTTAAACCGATGAGGATCAGCCTTTGGATGTTAAGAGCAGCAAATTGGATTGCCCTGGCTCTGCTATTTTATAGTTTACGGATCTTCGAGAGAAAAGATCGAGTGGTTTGGCAGGGTTTTAATCATGCAGGTGCTGTCTTCGATTGCTGACTTTTGCTGTGTATTAAACTGGACGGTTTTGCCGCTAAAAATCTTTAATTGAAGAAGCTTCCTTGATAGACATGGGAAGTAACACAAAGTGACGGTGAAAAGCTCCAAGGCCCGCGAAGGATTTGTATCTTCTTAGCAAATTAATACTTTTGTGTGAAACTGACGGCTTCTGCTTTAGCTTCGCGTTCGGAGTGATTGTTGACTGACTTAAGCTTAAACTGCCCGCAGGTTAGTATTCCTGTTGTGTCTTTTATACCACATATGGTGATTTGTCTCTGTGACTACGAGTTATGTTTGTTACTTGTCTTAGTTTTCCAATTTCTACGAGGAACGCCGAAGAAACATTCGCCGGGATCGTTCTTTGTTTTCTTACCTTTTGTTGTTTTCATGCTGTTTGGACTAAAAAATGCTCGTGTTTTTCCAAATGCAAATTTTCGATCCAATATTTCATTTTCGATCCTAAAATTCTTCGTTTTCCCTGCTGTCGCTCATTTTTTGGGCAAAGAATTGGTTGAAGAAAAGCCAAGCGAAGTCCGGACGGTTTATATCCTCGGTATCGCTTTGTTGACATTATTGGAAACTCGCAAAGAGTAATCAACATCTCATTGCCAAACGTAAACACGATTTTTAACAGCAGCAGCATTGGAAATGCCAGCAATATGTTGT
Source organism: Galaxea fascicularis (assembly GCA_948470475.1). NCBI lineage: Eukaryota > Metazoa > Cnidaria > Anthozoa > Scleractinia > Euphylliidae > Galaxea > Galaxea fascicularis. The sequence continues at coordinate 25,988,930 of OX419339.1, forward strand.
CCCTCAAAGGCAATTCTCGTTGTTAGTTAAAAAATCGCAGATTTTCAAGGCTGTTGCCGTAAAAACTTCGTTTTTTGTTCAATGTTTACGGCTGAAAAATGTTTTTCAGAAATCCTGAATCAGATGTTATCATTAACAGTGATGTCAAAAATAATACCACTCACGAGTTGCAGTCAAGGTTTGTTGTTTGCAATATTTGTAATTGATCGAAGTCAAGAATAAAACTATTCTCAACATCACTAGATAATTGCAGTTGATCACCTGAGTTGATTCATGGCTAAAATACTATGCTCGATCAGTCTGTCGCAGTCACTTTTCTCAAGGAAAAGTAAAGTCGATTTCGGTCAACGTTTTTCCATGATATTGTAAAAAGGACGGCACTTTCTCTCGTCTTTACTGTAATAGATCACAAGAATGACACAATAAAATGTTCAAAACAAGGCGAGCAAAGTACTTTTGTTCTTTTATGGGCGGTGTCGAAGAGAGCTCACTTTGAGGTTTTATCGCACTTTCGCTGTAAAATATTTTTTGATAGATTAAAATGCCACCGATAGATGTCGGTTGTGAAGTTGGTTTAATAATGGGACACCAGAACTGTCAACCTAGTTAAGTGATTTTTACCACTTGTATCGAAATATAATCAGATGTAATTAAACTGTGATGAAGAAAAGTTTGTTAATCGTTTTTGCTCATCAAAATCATATAGTTCCTGTGCCACAAAGTAGTGGTGGGAATCGGTTGAGATTTCACAACCGATCGATCATCGAGTATAATCGAAGAAATCTGCCAATAATTATTTCATGTATTTTTCACCTACATAGAAGTCAAAGTGACAGCGTACGCACAGGTAAACACATTCTTAGATCATATCTGCTGTTATGACTTAGAAGTTAGGAGTCCACGAAAAACCACACCAAACTCACACCAAGATATTAAACGGACATTTTTCTTGATTTTAATATTTTTGTGTCCCCAATAAATTTTTAATTTTTTTTCGCAACAATCGATTATGAAAAAAGCATAATCGATTGTCGCGTCGCTTGAACTTTTCGATCAACTTTCGATTACAATCGTTCATCGGCCCACCACTACCACAAAGGCCGATGATAATTCGAAAATCTATGTTTGCACTTGATTGAGTGATGGCTCTGGCTCTGCAGCAAAACAGTAAAAAGTATATGTATATATATATATGTAATCACAATATAGAGAAGTCCTTACTGGAGTCATGGCTCAAGTCCTGTGGCATTGCCATATTAGTTTATCAGTAAATGCTAATATTGAGGAAATAATTGTGGAGCTCCGCTTTTAGGCTTGCCTAAATATATATATTATTAATTATTGTGCGACGTCGTCGTCGTCGTCGTCGTCGTCGTCGTCGTCGGTCGCGCCCACGAGCAATACCGCTAGCCAAGATTACCATGAGAAAAGCAGTTGACGGGTTTCTATAGGTATGGGGCTCCGCTTTGCGGCCCTTCGGGCCCCTGGAGCTCCGCTAATAAATGATTCGAAATACTTGAAAATATGGCCTTTCAGGCCTGACAACATGTCTCCAAAAGGCCATTTGAAGACCTCTATACTGTAATTTTTAACAAATAAGATGTTTTTTTTTATTATTAGATATACCTGGAGTACAAATATAAATGTTTTGTGTTATTGCTCATGCAAGACCTGTATATTTAGTAATGGGAAATATATCTTTCAGCCCTAAAGATTGAGTGTTACTGTGCATTATAAATAGCCCAGAAAAACTTTTTATAGCTGAGTCCCCAATTTTTTCTCAACTGATTTTGAGAGTACAAGGGCCAAGGTCACTTCTAGTAGTGATACCACTTTCAGGTGCTGTTGCAGTTAAAAAATATTAATTTCTGGAATGTTGTAATTTTCAATGGTTTTTTCTTTCACAAAAATTGCCAAGAACTAGTGCCAGCCCCTGCTCATCCAGGCAAAGTTATAGAAACAACACATGGTTTATGTGAAAGGGTATTTATAGTAGATAGTGACCATACATTTTATAAGTCCAGGCTTTGCTTTCGTTTAGTTTGATAGTCATGACATCATACCCCTCTAAAACAAGGGAAATTCCTGGTCTGAGGCCCGCGAATGGTATCCTCCCTGTAACTTCATAACAAAATGTCAGAAAACAAAACCAAATTGTCTTTTGTAATATCTCAACAAGTTTAACTTCTGGCACAAGTTTGAAGAAAATCGGTTAACCCCCACTTTTTTGACCTGGAACACTTTCTCAGACAATGCCTCTTAAGTGAGAGAGATGTATGTGACGAGCAGAGGTTATTGTCAAGAAATGGCCTATTGTAGTGGCTCGAGTTCCTCTCTACAGCTCCAAATAAAAGGTTTTTGTTATTCGTTACGTTGAGGAAGTCGAAGGAATTTTGCGAGACTTGGCAAGGACGAGTTAGTAACCGTCGCAAAATTCTCCGCTTGCCATATTAGCTTTGTTATGGGAGAGAGGTTTGGATGTTGCACATTAAGGTCTTGTTAGCAAGCGTTATCCAGTGGAGAAAATGCGCATCAACATGCTTGGTCTTTCAGTATGTTCAGTGCATCAGCAAAGCAGTTGATTGAAAGTTTATGCACATGATAAGGATTTTATGCTGTAAGAAACATCTCTGCCTTTGCATTTGCGGCTACCTTTGCCCATACTTAACAAAATGGGAACAATGTTAACCTTGATTTTACACCGTTTGACAACATTGTTTTTCTTCGTTCAGAGACTAACTCACTTTGCTGGACTCGGTATCAACAAATCGTAAGGAGCGGTGTCGCAGGCACTCACGTCCCATGGTGCAAACCTGATGGAAGCTTCTCCCCTTTGCAGATACAAGGTTCGCAGTTTTTCTGTGTAAACGATAGAGGCGACGAAGTGCCAGGCACGAGTGTGGATGTTGGCCTTGGAAAACCAGACTGTCGAGCAGCAAGTAAGATCGACCACTTTTACTCACTTAATTTTTAGGCTTCCTCCTACTGTTTCCACCATTCTTTCTTTTTCTTTTGTTTTCTTTTTTTCTTTTATTTATCATCTCTAATTGCAATGTTGTTGGTGCTGTAAGGAATGAAAAGTATTATGGTCAAATCTGTAATGCAAACCTGTCGTGAAAGTGGTTCTGGAACTCACTAGTCTGGTGAGAGAATATTGCAAGTTCTTCGATATGTACATTAGCTATGTTCCTACCCCTGTCGTCTGTTTCAACTACAAGCATAAATATAACTGACAGAGGTTGGCTCATTTGAACAAATGGCATTTATAATGAAAACATTTTAATTTCGAATTTTATATGAGACTGTAATTACTTTGTTTTTTGTCTTTTGATTCGTGTTACAGCCTCTCGTGGATATATTTTAACTCCTTGCCAGCGTGAACGAGCCCGTCGCTCGTATCTTCCACTGGTAGCTGGCAGATATGTTCCCCGTTGCAAAGTTGACGGAACATACGATGAAGTGCAGTGCGACATGATGTTGGGACAGTGTTGGTGCGTAAATCGAGATGGCAAAGAGATGAACGGGTCAAGAAGTGAAGGAGTTGTTCGCTGCCCCAATAAAGGTAGAACCGTTACAATAGTCACAATCTTGTACAATCTTCTTTAGCCTGTCTAGAACAACAACAATGCCACACTGTTGGTATAGCCTCTTAAGAAAAAAAAATGTTTTACAAAATTGAGAGGACTTCTTTGCATAGAACGTTTCAATAATTTTACATTGAAAAAGGAATAGGAATTTTCCACTGATAATGAAAGTACTTTTTCACAATTGTTTTTCTTAAGGCAATCTCACTTCCTGCCAAAAACGCCAGAAGAGAGCCAAGGAATTATCTAATAGCGGTTCTGATCCTTGGAACTTTGTGCCAAGGTGTAGAGAGGATGGTGGTTATTATGAAGTACAATGTCACGTGAGCACTGGTCAGTGCTGGTGTGTGGATGAAAACGGCAATGAACGCTGGGGTACAATAGTGCGTGGATTACCTAACTGCTCAGGTATGCGAACAAGACATACATCCTACTGCAAAACGATTTGATTGGTCAATCAGGTAGGCAACCACGGAGCTATATCCTAAATTATGGCAGCACTAAGACGCTTTCAGTGTAAGTGCTGTCTCACTGGTAATTTTGTTTATCTCCTTCCCAAGGAACATCTCGTTCACGTTCATGTATTTAGCTATATGGCCGAAACATCCGCTGAAGAGCAATGTGTTTTTTAAAGTACTATCCGGAAAATTCTTTTAGCAGCAACCCGGATTCTGAATCTGTAGTAAAAATTTCTCTCGGTGAAGTTGTTGAACCATAGACGACGACGACTCCTCGCGATATTCGCTTAGCCTATTTACTTGGTATGCGATGGGGTGCAGGGCTGGCGCAGTGGGTGAGAGCGCTCGCCTTCCACCAATGTGATCCGGGTTCGATACCCGGACTCGAGCATCATAAGTGGGTTGAGTTCTCCGAGAGGTTTATCTTTGGGCACTCCGGTTTTCCCCTCTCTCCAAAAACCAACATTTGATTTGATTTGAGAATTTCAAAGAATTGAGAATTGAAAATTATGATGCGCGTGTGAGCATCTTACTTTAAAACACACATTATTATTATTATTGTTATTATTATTATTACGATGATAAACACAAATGCTCTCTACCACTTATTTGTCTTAAGCAAACATAATGGCTTGTCAGCGTCATAGAATTCGAGCTCTGGGCCTGGCGGGTAATCCACCCCCGGCAACGTACGTCCCATTCTGTAAAGATGACGGAAGCTACGGTGATGTGCAGTGCCACAGTTTTACTGGGCTCTGCTGGTGTGTGGATAAAAAAGGGCGCGAAATACTGGGAACTAGGAAGTGGGGACGTCCTCGATGCTCTACATTACTGCCAGGTAACTGGAACATTAACTTTCTGACAAGTTTTATGAGCTACGTTTAACATGTTCTTTCGGCTCGGGTCTGGTATTGAACTCAAACAAAGTCATTTTCTCATTTATTTATTTTGTCATTTATTGGCAGTGACTCTAATATTCACTGAGATGCTAAGTACTTACTAGTAAACAGAGCAACAAGCTAGTGAAATGTTGCTGGTAGACTGAAAACGTTGGTCTTCCTTAACCACCACTTCCAATGCAATTACTACTAATAAGAATGGTAGCGATGCTGAAAACCAATACATCCATCCATCCGTCCATCCATCCATCCATCCATCCATCTAGCCATTCATTAAGCAAGCAAGCAAGTATTCAGTCAGTAAGTCAGTCAGTCGATCAACCTGAAATCATTGTTTTTCCAGGCCAGAAGACTCCATTGGATCTTGGTATCTTGATTGACGTATCAGACACGAGTGTTTCGACGAACTGGACAAGAATGCTTAACTTTGTGTCTTCTATTATAGCTTCTTTTGACATCTCTGCGAGTGGCTCGCATGTAGGACTTATAACATTCAGTAGTGATGCCGAGATTCAGCTTTACTTCAACACTTTACGAGAAAATAACTTGACAGTAGAAAATGTGACGAGAGCGGTAAATAATGTAATTCCTAAAAAAGGAATGAGTCGGTTTGACGTGGCCATGTCATTAGCTGAAGAGGAACTTTTTAACGAGGCGACAGGAATGAGACATGAAATACCAAAGGTAAGTCGGAGGATGTCCTGTTAGTAGTCAGCCAGAAGCGTAATGTTAACCCTTTTGATTTTGAGTGGTGCTCTATCATTTATACCAAGAATCATGGGACGCTCGCTTACAATTCCAGGGCTCTAATGACTTGTTCCGAGCACTACGTAAAGAAACTGTTTGGCGTTTGCATAATTCTAAAGAATTATTTGGGGTATTGAGGAAAACCGAATTCAGTTTTAACGAGCCTATAGTTAGTCATCACGATAACAATGTTGATGTTGTCACCCTCTGGGGATGAAACTCTAAGATATATTCGTGCAAAGGACTTTATTCTCTTTAACCACCAACACGAGCGTGGTTAAAACCGCCAACATTGTTACATATTATGAACCCAGCGTTAGATAGACTAAAAAATATAAACTCAACTTTATAACAACAAATTTATATCACTGTCAAAAACTACAGGCAATACTTCTTGTGACATCTGGCCAGCAATCAAGAAATCAGGGACCTTACACGACTTTGTCAGCTTCTACTCAAGGTCTTAAAGACAAGGGAGTCTTCATATTCGCTGTTGGGATCGGAACTAAAATAATAGTGCCCGAACTTATGGACTTAGCATCGGATTACAGGAATGTGTTTGTTGCTGACCACCCAAGTGCTCTGCAATCTGGTGGAACAGTCTTGGCAGACGTAATCAGAAATAAAACAAAAGTACTTGCAACTAAAGGTTAGCGACAGTAAGGTAATAATGTTGATGTTAATCCCATTTAAAGGAGTCAGACGAAATATACGGACTAAATGTATTTTAAAAAATGGCCGGAGAACTTTATAAACGTTAGATCAAAATGCGTAGTTCTCTGTGGCTTACAAACTCACGTTTTATCTAACGTTTGATTATACTTTTTAGACAGAATATGTAACTTGCCACCTGAACCTGGTCAGCTTGGATGTTTGGCATCGATATCAGCCTTTTACTTTGAAGCTGCTTCCGGCGAGTGTCATAGCTTTGTATACAGCGGCTGTGGAGGAAATGCCAACAACTTCCCTTCCTATGAGAAGTGCATGAACTTTTGTAAAGGTAAGAGAAACGTAACATTGTCAACGGTCGATCGAAAATAGTTACAGAGTTCCGAGTCAGTTTTGAGCAAACGACTGACTTGTGTCTTTCAAAAACAAGACCAGTAAAGCTTTTAAAAGTCACTATCCCAAATGCTTTAAGAAGCGGCAGAGTTGATGATAATAAAAAAGAAATCTTGGAAAGAAACAGTTCCGACATTCCCAATTGTCCTGCAAATGCTTACAGATATACAACATGTAAGATCCTTCGTAAGACAAGAGCTAGACTGTGTTCAATCATCTTAGTTCGCCTTAACTGCAAGAACGGTTTGATCTAGAGCATTTGCTTTCTTGCTCTTGCTGCTTCTGGAACATAGACTTCCAATACTTACTGATTTTCCTCCTCATTTTTCAATTTAAAGGAGTCCTTCCGTCCTGTATCGAAGAGAAGAAACGCTTGCTTAGTCTGCAAGTGGATCACTTTTCTCCAAAGTGCAAAACTAACGGTCGATACGAAGACGTGCAATGTTATGGAAAGACGGGTTATTGCTGGTGCGTTGACGAGTACGGTAGGGAAGTTCCGGGTACCCGTACAATGGGATTTCCTATTTGCAACCTAGCAACTGGTAAGTCACTCATTCAGATGGAATGAAACGACTGCGTGATTTCTTTCTATGTGCCATCGTCTCTTCAACTGGAATCTTAAACCCGTTAGTTTTTTTTTAAAGTTGTACGATATCATGACTTCATTTTTATAGAGGGAGGACTTTCTGCAAGCCTTTGAGTTGTCAGTGAAGACTCGGAAAATGGCCATATGCCATTTCTGATTTGTAGGTGTGAGGCTGATTTTCACGCCTTTGCTCCTTCGAAGGCGTTTTGTAAATCTGCTGACCTGTGAAAACGCTTCACATATATTCTGCGAAGAAAACATCATGGAAGCAGCCAAATGAAAAACACAAAAAACATAAAAAACATATTCATCTAGATACTTCAAACGAGTAACGAAAGATATTCAGCAGAAAAAGAACTTGCTTTTGATAATTTTCAGAAATTTGTACAGTGAATAGGGCTGTAACTCTTAAATTTTACTTCTACAAAGACTTCTCTTTTGGAGTTTTCAGTAACGAAGGAATCAAAAGAACATACCCCGCGAGAGCGTTATATAATACTTCATTTTCTTAGTTCAGTGGCTTATAGTCGCTTTGATTTCTTATGTCAATGTTGCTGCTCGTTTCATTAGTTTTCGGAAAGCTTACCCCTTGTCTTGAGGAAAGACGTAAAGCACTTGGTATGGTGGGGGTGCCTTCTGTTGGGAGGTTTGTCCCTGAATGTAATCAAGATGGAGAGTACGCAAATATACAGTGTTTTGGAAACACAAACTTCTGCTGGTGTTCAGACAAGAACGGGTACGAAATTGCTGGGACACATCGTTGGGGAACCCCCGAATGCCCAGCCGAAGGTAATTATATTGAATGACGAAATAATGTTATTAAGCAAGGACAGACAAACGTTGACGTAAGATTCATCCCATGCTGTTGGCGAAACGTTATTTTAGCAGTTTAGAAAAATGAAGATTATCTATTGCTGCTATGTTGCCAAAAAGAGAAGTTGACCCCAACTATGAACCTCAATTTACAGCAAAGTTTTAATGAAAAAACGCCTGTGAAAAATTGTTCTCATCTCATTTTTAGCTCATGGATGACGTAGTCATGCCATGAGGTTTTGTTGTGGGTCTGAATTTCCCTCACTCACTCAGGGGATCACTCATTCGTTCACTCACTCACTCACTCACTCACTCACTCGATTCTGATTAATTTATTCATTAAACTTTCCTCCGGTCCCTCCCCTGGTAAGTATTGCTTTGGTTTCCATAGTCTTCTTAGTCCAACGTTTGCAAATTTCAGGGTGTAGTACAAAGGCGGAGAATTTTGCTCTGCAGATACTGTTTACGTGTTCAATGTTCATGGCGTCGGTTTTTCGTTTCGATTTTCCAACTCAGCAAAGGTCTATTTTGTTTAAGGATCAGTGATCAGATAAAGTTAATAAGATGAAGAACACGAGCTGCGAGAGTTGAACTTTGAAATCTCAGTTCAGAGCAGCGAAAATGAACTTCGAGATATCGCAAAAGCAACTACAAAGCTTATCACTGTGTGGTACCTGGGGCAGTAGTAATCGAGAATTTTTTGCCACAATATGATGGAAGAAGGAAGAATGACGAAAATCGGCAAAAAAAGGAAACAGGAGAAAGACTTTCTAGCCAAAAGACCAAATTCTGGCAAGCAACGCATTTGATTTATGAGCAACATATGATCGATTTAAGCAGGTACGTAATGATCTTGTCTAGAAAGGCTATATCCCTTGGCTTAAACAAACGGTATAACACTTTGTCAACATTTGACAAAAACACAAGGACCACAAGCATGCAAATATTTTTCTCTGTGAGGATATAATTTGGTCTGGCAAGCAGCTATAACAGCTAATCTGTTCGAACAACAAAATATATGGAAAGTCAAGTTAATTGTAGCGCAAAGCATAAATAGATGGATTGAATATCTCACCTTACAAAGCAAAAGTTTTGTGCCGGACTCCGAAGCGCTCAAAAACATTGTGACTGTAAAGCGTGACTAATTTCCCTCAGGACTTTCACAAAATAATGTGATATTATCTCGCATTCAGAATAGTCGGAAATTTTATTACGACCAAAAACGTTTATAAAACTAACTTGAAATGAGCCGTCGACCAGTAAGAAACTTTAACTTGCCTGTTACACTTCTTAACAAAGCGATCACATTTGAATATTATTTTTATAGTCCGTGTACAAATTTGTATATTTGTGCTCCATCGCCGGTTCAAATTACTAACGTCTGTCAATTTCGTCTAATGTAATGCTTCTGGCGCCTGTCAATCAACTGCGTAATTTTACGGAAAATATTAGCGCGTAAACAGTTCTTTTACCAAGAGGTGTGTCTGAAAAGGATGTGCTTCCACAAAACACAAACGAATGTACAGGTTTCTTGCACATATCTTTTTAGAAAATAAAGTTGTTGTAAATTCAAAATTCCTTATCCATGAGCTGGCTCATAGGAGCCTTTGATTCGTTAGTGTTCCTGCATGTTTTATTTGTCACTGTTGCCTTTGTTGTTGTTATTGTTGGTTTTGTATTCCGAAGTGACAGCTGTAAAGATATTGCTTTTCAGTGCTGCCATTAGATGATAGGTTCAATTTCCAGCCGCAGTAAGCCCGCACTCAGCCCCCGGAAATCGAGCCTATCAGATGATGGCTTTCTTTCTTATTTTCCTTAAGGCAAGTGTTTGCGACTTACACTGAACTAGTTCCCCTTCGGTTTCTTTACTATTGCTTTGGGAATTTAACAGCTACCCTCTAGTACATATAAGTTTCTGTATGATATATAGTTCATTTCAGGATACATCATGTGCAATGTTTTGGTCGGTAGTCCAACTTAACTCGCTGTAGGGTCCTTGGTTTGCCAACAGATTATTCTAATAAATCCATTCAGTCGTAACCTATTAAAAGTCGGACTCAAACTCTTGTTTCCAGTTCGACCTGGTGTTTGCCCGTTCATATCAGATCCAACCAAATGTTCAGTGACTCAACAGACATGCTCACAGGACAGTGACTGTCCCGGGTCCTCCAAATGCTGTGACTGTGGATGTGTAAGGCAATGCACGTTCGTTTCCCTTGATAAGTTGGGTAAGAAATATTTAAAAGCTAGTAAAAGTTGAACCTTGCTCAACGTTTACGTTTACACACGAGCTTTCATATATCGTCTCTATTTTATTTACGTACGTAAAGCCATTTAAAGTTTACGTCCGAACGCACGTAAAAATTACGCGACAGTGGAAATCCACGTTTAGACAGGTACGTTTGTCAGGAAATAACACTTAATTACGTCCAAAAAGCTCTGATTACATAAGAACACAATAGGGGCGTAGGCAGCCTTTTTGCATGGAGGGTTTCCTGATGTATATTGCTTACCCGATTGACAATCGAGCGCCAGAGGCGCTTTTTACTAGGGGGGTCCGGCATGCTCCCCCGGAAAATTTTTGAATTTTGGGTCTTTATATAACCAATAACTTCAGCGCTTAAAGTAGTTAGCATTTCAAAGGGGACTAAATTAAAAATGGATAAAATAACAGTTAGTTAACATATTACATACTTCATCAAATGCTGTATAAAATTGTGATATAGCGTGCGATGCATTTTTAAATTTTATTTTCTTTTGTTCCTCCTCAAAGACGAAAATCTCGTCTCGCGGAATTTCTAAAGGGGGGTTCCGATACGTTTTTCCTCTTGAGATAATATTCATTTTCATAACCCAAAAGGGGGGTTCCAGAACCCCTGGAACCCTCCCCTGGCGACGCCCCTGCACAACTCCCCATGTTAAGCATGTTACAGAACCAAATATGTATGTAAAAAATGAGGTAAAAAAGTAACTCTAATCTAACTTTAATGTTTACTCTATTTGTGACAATTAGGTGCCATTTCTAGTTGTGTCAGCGAGCATATAAAGTCACTGTCGTCGTCTTGTCCTCACTTTAGAGCGCCTGGGCGTTTTTACCCAAAATGCAAACCCGACGGAGGATACGAGGAGCTTCAGTGCAACGAGCCTTATGGTGTCTGCTGGTGTGTTGACAAAGATGGTAATGAAATTCCCGGATCTAGGCGGACTGGGAAACCTAACTGTACAACGCAAGGTGAGAAAAAGTGAGGCCAAAAGAAAAACAAAACAAAACAAAACCAAACCAAAAAGAGAGAGACAGCGAGAGAGTAACAATAATGAAGAAGCAACAACTAAGACGTAAAAGTGAACAGTGAACTCACATCGTATACTTTTTTTGTCCGAATGGTCGCTCAGGGTACGCGGCCACTAACAAAAGGATATTGTAAGAAAGCAAACATTAACAAACATTATTTTATCTTTGTTTTCTATTGATCTTTCTAAAATGACAAATGGTTTTTGATTTTGATATCGCTCACTGGTTTTACCAGTTTGAGCACTCTGGCATGACTAAATGGTACCACAAGTGTGGTATCATTTGGGGTGGCTATATAGCCTTACCTTCATCCCAGCATCAGCACTGCACTGATGAGGCCCAGAAGGCCGAAACAGTACTGTCTGCATATATGATTTTGCTGATGCAGTTCCAGGCTTCAGATGGTACTCATCGCTTTGATTTGCTACAGCTCTGTTTCGTATGGTCGAGAGCGACCACACTCATCAGGCAAAAATAGCGAGTGACCATTAACTGACAATGCTGGCGATATGATAAAAATACAAATGTATGCGCGTGCCGGTAAATAGCGCGCGTCGTTTCGTTGCACGCACGTTATGTTATTCGGAAGAACTTGAGTGTGAACCTATTTCTATGGCGACATGAACTTGCTAATTCATTCTCTTGTTAAGGCTGCTTTGATCTTTCCTAAAAATGATGTAATACTTTTCTTGAAGGCACAGATTGCACTTCTTGCTCTCGTTATTGTATGGTTTGCACGTTCTTAGAATTCTCCACTTAACGTGAAACGACTCCTTTCGGTCTTTGAGGTTCCAGATGTGCTTCGATAGCTCGGTCTCATTTCTTTTGTTGGGGTGCCGGAAAGATGTCTGATGGTTTCTATACCGTTCTTTGAAATTCGAAGCAAGTCCGACATAATTATCCGTTGTCGTTTCTGTGGCAACTGTCGCTTGATAAATCACGTTTTCTTGCATACAGCTTCCTTGTAGTGGGCATTCCGGCTTATTTCTGCAGTTACACGTGCGTGGTTGTTGCGAGGGTTGCGATGGTTACTCAGCCGGTGGACATACAATAATTTGTTGTTTGGCTTCATGTATGGCTTGTAGCTTCCACTTGAAAGGTTTGCTACTCAAATATTATAAAGTAGTTGAATGAAGAAAGTAACAACAGCGAACTACTAACTGATCCTTTTTGAATGAAAAAGCATCTATGCCGTGACTGGGAATCGAACCCGCATCCCCCTGGTTACTAGTCGGGTGTGCTAACCACTGCACCAACACGACAACCCTGCTGGCAACAGATCAAACGATCAAAACGTAGACTTTCTTTAAGTCTGTTTAAGTAAAAAAAGTGCGAGCGAAGCCTGAAATTCAAACTACAGCTGTAACCACTGCACCAACTGTTGCCAGCAGGGTTGTCGTGTTGGTGCAGTGGTTAGCACACCCGACTAGTAACCAGGGGGACGCGGGTTCGATTCCCACTCACGGCATAAATGTTTTTCATTCAAAAAGGATCAGTTAGTAGTTCGCTGTTGTTACTTTCTTCATTCAACTACTTCATAATATTTGAGTAGCAAGGCGTTGTGTATCCTTTGGATCCTACTAACTTGTGACTGCATCGTTGGATTTCCAGCTTCTTCATTCATAATATTAATATAATTTGCTGGTAGCCTGTGAATCATCCTCGGATGATCCGATTTATGTCCTGTTCCTGAATGTCTAAACGCCGGGGAACCCCGCGGCTGACCACTAACTTCACTGATCGCTCTGTTGCCAGCAGGGTTGTCATGTTGGTGCAGTGGTTAGCACACCCGACTAGTAACCAGGGGGACGCGGGTTCGATTCCCACTCACGGCATAAATGTTTTTTCATTCAAAAAGGATCAGTTAGTAGTTCGTTGTTGTTACTTTCTATATATATATATATATAATTCGCACAATGGAGAATGGACTTCCGTTTTCAACGCTTTATTCAAGACCCATATATATATATATATATGCTTATTTCTGCATATATGCTTATTTCTGCATATATATATATATATATAAGTAGAATAAACAGAAGAAGATGCGAACTTTTCTCTCTGCGGTCTTTAATAAATGGACGTTTCGCCCGTTCGGGCTTCTTCAGCACGTACAAAATCGATACTTGGAATAAAATATACAAAAAGTGAAGGGGCCTTAAATAAGTTTAAAAACAATAGTTTACAAAGAAAACAAAGAAAATACAATAATTTACATAAAATTACATAAGAATTACGTAAAGATTGTATAAAAATAGTAAAACCACCCGCTAAAACGTAAATAAAATACAATAAAATGAAATACAGCAGCAAAATGGTGTTAATTGTAACGAATCCTATTCCTGGAATTAAACTCGCACCTTTTGTTAAGTCCATGCAGTTTCATTGTGCATAATTGAGCACACCAAAAGGCCTCTCTTGTGAGCAGACGGTCATCAATACTATTGTTGTTAACATTGAGGTTACATAACTGTTCAATAATTACAAATTCAAAATGAGCTAAAGTATGAGGTTCTTTGTTGAAGTGAATGGCACTTCACAAGAACGTTTGTTAGTGATCATAGAAGACTTGTGGTTGCGAAAACGAATTTTAAATTCATTAGTTGTGGAACCGACATACTGCATATTGCACTTCTTACATGTAACCAAGTAAATAACATTTTTGGACCTACAACCGAGAATCTGCTTAATAGGATACGTCCTGCTAGTTCTAGTACTAGTAAAGCAATTGGTGTCTTTGAGATAATTGCGACACAGATCACAATTTGGCTGTGCACTTAAAACAGCCCCGCTGATTGTCAGGGGCACGATGTTGATCACGAGGCTTGCTGCTTAAGATTTCCTTGATGTTTTTGCTTCTACGAAAAGCAGGAATGATGGAACCTACAGGAAAAATTTCTTTAAGAGATGGTGAATTATAAATTAAGTGCTTGTGCTGATTTTTCCAATGCTATACTAGCACTAGAACTAGCAGGACGTATCCTATTAAGCAGATTCTCGGTCGTAGGTCCAAAAATGTTATTTATGTATGTTGTGCCGCGTAGCACTATAAACACAAGTGGTGAAACAGACAATTAACTCTGCAGTGTAAATTAAAGTGCTAGAGAAACCCATGGGTTTTGGGTTTCTCTGGCACTTTAATTTACACTGCAGAGTTAATTCTCTGTTTCACCACTTGTGTTTATAGTGCTACGCGGCACAACATACATATGTACCCTTACTTTCTCTTCGCCGCGATTCACCACCTTAATCGTCCCCGACTTTCTCTGTCCGACCTCGTAGCTTAGTCGGCAGAGCAACGGTAGATCTAACCCGGAGGTCGTGGGTTCGATTCCCACCGAGGTCATAAGAATTTTTTCTTTGCCTCGTGTGGTTCCCTGATACCCTTCACTAGGGCTAACGCCCAGTGGGTTTTTCATGGGTTTCTCTAGCACTTTAATTTACACTGCAGAGCTAATTCTCTGTTTCACCAAAAATGTTATTTACTTGGTTACATGTAAGAAGTGCAATATGCAGTATGTCGGTTCCACAACTAATGAATTTAAAATTCGTTTTCGCAACCACAAGTCTTCTATGATCACTAACAAACGTTCTTGTGAAGTTGCCATTCACTTCAACAAAGAACCTCATACTTTAGCTCATTTTGAATTTGTAATTATTGAACAGTTATGTAACCTCAATGTTAACAACAATAGTATTGATGACCGTCTGCTCACAAGAGAGGCCTTTTGGTGTGCTCAATTATGCACAATGAAACTGCATGGACTTAACAAAAGGTGCGAGTTTAATTCCAGGAATAGGATTCGTTACAATTAACACCATTTTGCTGCTGTATTTCATTTTATTGTATTTTATTTACGTTTTAGCGGGTGGTTTTACTATTTTTATACAATCTTTACGTAATTCTTATGTAATTTTATGTAAATTATTGTATTTTCTTTGTTTTCTTTGTAAACTATTGTTTTTAAACTTATTTAAGGCCCCTTCACTTTTTGTATATTTTATTCCAAGTATCGATTTTGTACGTGCTGAAGAAGCCCGAACGGGCGAAACGTCCATTTATTAAAGACCGCAGAGAGAAAAGTTCGCATCTTCTTCTGTTTATTCTACTTATGATTATTTAAAGAAGAAGCGTTCTGTATCCATTGGATCCTTTTCTCCAAGGCTTCATCGTTGGTGAACCAACATAACCAGAAATCCTAGACAGTAAGCGGCTTGCCTCGCGGGCGCGGATTCAAAATGGCGGCCAGATCGAGTAAAAGAGTAAATAAGGGATTTTACAAGGCTTTAAACGATGTCAGTACTGCAGATATTTTTAAAGGCTCGACCAGCGACAAAGACAGGCCCTTTTTATCAAGTGGAAAGGGTTCTGAGTCAGCGCAAGTTAAAGGGAAAGGTAAATACTTTCTTTATCGTTCTCTTGGTGCACTCGAGGGGTCCTCGAGGGCGATTCGAAGGCTTCTTCCCGCTTTTTTTCGAAATTTGGTCAGTTCTTATGTTAAGCGGCATCCCTATTGTAACAGGGAATACAACTGACCAAAAAAACGAGCTAAAAACAAAATGGCTTCCAAAGTGGAACGAAAACAAACCGGTTTTCGGAGCATTTTTGCTTCACTAATGGCTCCAACCTGGCGTATGGCTCATTCAAAAAATCCTACTTTTCGGTCAAAAAAGGCACTGCCTTAGTGGACGTTTTTTGGGGAGAAAAATATTCCTTTTGGTAGCTTAACATCACATCTTTTGAATGGGATGTTGGGGAAACGTATCGGAGAAACTATTTTCTCTCTGAAGACGAAGGGAGGCATGAAGGTCAACACTACTTTAAGAGGTTAGTAAGAGGATATTGTGTTCATTTATGACTCTACTTCGATCAAAAAAGGCACTGCCTAGAATAATTTTATCCTGACGTTTCCTTCGATTGAAGTGCTGTTCGATCGTTGCTTTATCGATTTTGAAGTTGGGGAAAGTTGCATTTTCGGCGACAAGGACATAATATGCAATAGTTTATAATTTCCCCCTCATTCTCTTTATGATCTGCCGCCATATTTAATCCGTATATGTGTCCTTTGCGCATGCTTGCAGCCTAGGAGGCAGCCATGTTGTATAGAATTTCTGGCTATGACATTGTTTATACATCTATATGTATATATTATTAGTGAAATAATAGTATATAAAGACTGGTCCGCCTCGACTAGCTCTGAGCTATCGGCGGCCAGTCTATTTTGCATCCTGAAACTGTATCATGCATGTAGTAAAATACTCAAATACTCAATACTCAAAAACTCAATTACTGTGAGAATACAGGAATGTGTATGAACAGTACATTGCAATTACACTTTTTACAATAACTGAGGGAATTTTCGCGCGCTGATTGGCTAATTTTTATTATCAACAGTAATACAGACACATGAATGACGCAATCCCGCGAGGATCTTGAAACTTCGCCTACAGTTCAGCGCTGTTTAGTTCTCGAAAATAAGCGCCAAAAAGCATCCAAACGGGACCACTTGAAAGAGAAAATCATCTTAATTATTTTAAAGGCGAATTTTTATTCAGATTAGATTTAACTGAAAAGGGAAAAACGTCAAACTTAAACGTCGAACTCGATGAATACAATCTGTTTAATTTTGCGGTGTTCAAAGTACAACAAGCGGACTGAACTTGGTAATAATTCAGCGAGTTTTAAAGAATTTCCGAATGGAATAAAGGTTAGTTCTGGACATTTTGGCTCTGCATTCTGTTTTTGAGCGATTTTATGTAGATTGAAGTCTCTGACGCCGAACGTTTCGGGATCGTCTTCGTTCAAAGAATTTCAGGCTTCGCTCGCACTTTTTGTACTTAAACAGACTTAAAGAAAGTCTACGTTTGATCGTTCTGCTCTCTTTAAGTTTGACAATGTTCTGACGCAATTTATCATCAATAAGAGGACAGACGCTTAAAAAACGGACGTCAATTTATTAATTTAAGCTTTTATAACATGACCCGAATCCACAGTGTACATTCTTGGACTAATGATGGCAGTTATGGGAAAAAAAGCAGTAAAAACTTTGCTTTTGAGTTTAAAACTGGTAATTAAGTCTTTTTTAAAGAGTATATCGGGGATGCAACGCAATAGATATTAACTTCAAGTATATTGAGTTGGTGTCTGACGAAACTTGTACAATAAGGGAACTTTTAGGGTGGAACCATTTGACTGTAACTCTGAAAAGTTACTTCATATTTCTTTTCTCACATCTATCTTGTTATCCCAGTGGTTTATGTCTGTGTTGTGATTAATTTTTTCAGCGTCAAACATCTTTACTTCAGTAACATTTTATACTATTAACCTGATGTTTCAGTCGCTATGACGCCGTGTCAGCGGGAGCACAGGAGAGCTTTGTCCATGGTCAGTAGATCTTCCGTTGGCATGTTCATCGCAAGTTGCCAGCTTGATGGGTCGTATGACTCGATTCAGTGTCACAACGTAACTGGCTATTGTTGGTGCGTTGACAGCAATGGGAGTGAATTAGCGGGAACTCGACAGTGGGGAAAACCCAACTGCACTGGCATAAGTACGTAACTCCCTTGAGAAACCAATTATTCGGCTTATTCGAGTCTCGTACCATGCGCACGGTATTCATAATAAAAACAGCTTGTAGATGAAGCTGCCTTTGAAGTTGTCATGTCATAGCCATTCACTGAGGATTTCCGGTAGTTTTAGTTAAGACAACGAGGATTGGATCATTGTTTCTTATTTATCTTTCCTAAACGGTGCCTTTTTCGAGAGACGTTTATCAAGGGTTTGATTTTGATTTTGCTCGTTCCTTAAGATTTCGTTGTGGTCTTATAGTACCTAAAATGAACTCAATTTGCAAACGATCCAGAGGATTTAGTAAGGGCCGGGTCTTATATCAAAAATTAATGTTACTGGAAAGACCAATGCTGACAACAAAATAGCATATACTAAGAGGGTTTCGGCTGATCGTCTTTGTGGTGAATTCTTTTCTTTCTCTTATCACTAATAGGCAAAACCTCGACCGTTTGCCAATCCCGTTATGACGAGTGCCTTGATAACGCCCCGCCAGGGCATTTCATTCCACGCTGCAAGATTGATGGTTCCTACAAAGAGCGACAATGTCTCCAGTCGACAGGGGAGTGTTGGTGTGTTGACAAAAACGGAAATGAACTACCAGGAACGCGGTCCAGGGAAATGCATGACTGTTCTTTACTCGGTTAGTGTAGCTTTACCCACAATTACATGTGTTGGGAATTAACAACATTACTGACAGCAACTCAAGTAAAATTCGTGCAACTGATGCAAAGTTTATTTGTAAAACAAACTCGACCTGCTTGTTACATAGCTGACATCGTGTCAAAGGCGCTTGTGATAACGACACCTTATTCATTACCCTACGTTTCATTAAATTATATTACATTACATTATATTGGATTTGGTGCCTCAAAGCTAATACACAAACACTTGACAACAATTTTCATTATGATGTTTTCTTCCACAGCCTGGCTTAGCCCATGCCAAATCAATAGACGCCAAGCATTGGGCTTGAAAAGTGTTCCCGTTATGGGATTACATGCTCCTGAATGCAAAGCAGATGGAGGATTCAATAACATCCAGTGTCAAATGACATCCGGCTACTGCTGGTGCGTAGATCAGTTTGGAACTGAAGTACAAGGGAGTCGCATGAAAGGGAGACCTAGCTGTGGTAAGTGCCATGACCATCAGCATCGTCGTCGTCGTCGTCGTCGTCGTCGTCGTCATCATCATCATCATCCATATCATAACCGTCATTCTTGCCCTATCAACCTACTCATCCTCATCGTCATCATTATGGATGACACGCTCTATGGTTCAAATGGGTTCTTGAAAAGGCACGTTTTGGCGAAAGCATCTGTTGACGCTAATGTATTTCTTATATACTCGTGTAAAACCACGTTATAATTGTCATAACATGCAGGTTGACCTAGCAATAGAATGTTAACGGAATGGGAAGGTTGTAGAGGTTGAATAGAGCTTGGATAGACTTTATTGTTTTTGATCATTATTAAGTTGTTCCAGTTACATTTATTTTTTGTACAAAATGCCTTTTTTCTTAAAAGATAAAAAACTAGCATGCAAGAAGGAATCAGAAGGTATTCTGGAGGCCTTCCCAACTCCTCCTCCAGGGATGTTTGTTCCTCAGTGTAGTAAGGACGGTGGGTACCAGGCCACCCAGTGTCACGCCTCCACTGGTTTCTGTTGGTGCGTGGATGAGTATGGGAACGAGTTAACTGGTACACGAATGAGGGGAAGTCTCAACTGCACAGGTAAAACATCATTTTTTTACTCTTATCTGATAGCGAGAGTCGTGTCAATTCCCACTACAGTGTACAGTGATAAGTGTGGCACCAGTATAAAATTCATTCTGGTTAGCTGTAACATCTATCTCATGAAGAAACAGGAGTGACTCATTGACCCGAAAAGGCAAGCGAAAAAAAAAAAAAAAAAGAAAGAAAGAAAGAAAGAAAAAAGGAAACCGTGCGTAGCCCCAGCTATGCTTACTTAATGATCGCTCCCCACTTGGGTATTTTTGGGATAGTCATTTTTATCTATTTTTAAATTAACAATCATTAAAGGCGATGGAGACCACCAGAACGTTTCGAGTAATTGCATTTAGCATCGCGTTTATGGCAAACGACAAACGTTAGGCTGAAATTTGCCGTTTACCAAAAACCCGTAAAATTCAGCTTATATTTTGCCTGTTAGCCACAGCTATAGAGCATCTACTAAAAACAGAGAAATAAGCTAGAATAAGAGAGTTTTCTTGATTTTATGACAAGCAGCAGCCTGCCGTTTGCCGTTTGCCGTTGGCCGTAAACGCGATGCTAAATCTCTCTATTATGCTGAATTACACCTGATTTTGCAGTACACTTATCGTTCAGACCATCATGTAACGCTTGGAAGCCTTACGACAAAGCCACGCATCATCAGTGCTTACAGCTCAAGAATAATCCGAGAACTACTCACTGAAAAACAGATAATCACAGCAACCTTTTTCCTGAACATTAAAAATTACTTTTTCTAACAATAGTTCTTTGTCTGTTTCCTTTTACTCCAACATTAATGTACCATACGTTCTTCGACCGCTATTAGGGGATGTTTCGCACCACGGGTTAGGGCACTACTGATTTTGAAGGTACACCGGGAAAATAGAGTCCTCAGGATTTACCAATGTTTTTGAACTAGTTTATTCAGCAAGTTTTTCTTGCACACGCTAGCTAGTCAACTGAAAGCGAAAAATACACGTGTGGGCCTCCTATATAACGACTTAAAAATCGAATAAGACGAAAACAGAAACAAGAAAGCTTAATATAATATTGATATACTTACAATTCTGTACGGCGTTATCCCGCTTAAGACTAACAATTTTCCTGTCTTTTGCTCAAAGGCGTAAAACACACTTTTCCGATAAAGCTGTTCTTAAATCTGATATACGATTCCTAACTAGTGCTTACTTTAACCTTAGTCACGAACCTGAACTAATCTGATTGGCTAATCACGATTTGCCTGAAATGGCGGGAATCTCGCGTGGTCGATCAAATCACGTAACAAAACAAAAAACTTAAAAGCCCACGTTATCTTAAATAAACGAAAATTGCCTTATATAAAAAAAACATCTGTTAGCGAAGTGCAAAACAGGGGACATTAGTTTCCGTGATACAACAACGAAAACTAAGAAGCTTTTTGACCCCAGCAAGTGGTCAAAGCAAGTGAACAAGATGAGGTTTGAAACCTTAATTCTTCTTGTTCTGACGATCCACGAAAGCTTCCTGAATCGCCGCTTTTCGAACTTATGATTTCATATCCATCTCTGGACGAAGACTCTGTTTTTCGGGTACAACTTTAAAGTAAGTTCATGGCACAACCGAGTGTACTTTTCTGAGAAGGGAGTTAAAACAGTGACATCACGCCGAAATGACCGCAGTGAGAATCATGAAGTTTATCGCTGGCTCATTGAAGCATAATTTAACGAAATGCCATAATTTTTTACCCCATCTTATGTTTTACAGCTTTGAAGCATCCAAAGCTATCGTTATGTCACAGTGGTTACAACAAGGCTACTGAGGTCAATGAACGAGGGCATCATGTTCCACAGTGTGAACCCGGTGGGTCGTATAAACAAATTCAGTGCTACTCGGCATCCGGAGAATGCTGGTGCGTTGATAGAGAAGGGAAAGAAAAATTAGAAACTAGAAGAATTGGAAAACCTCATTGTCAAGTTAAAGGTACGTTATCTATTCTAAGTTCTTTGCAGGCTGTTATGGTAATTATACAGCAAAGATACTTGCCACATGTTAACTACATGTAACTGTAAACCTTTACTCTATGGCTGAGATAGTATACCCTTGGTGTCAGTGCTGTGACATGTAAAACGTTTTCAGGATTATCGCAGTGTAATTTTGTTACTTCCCTGGCAAAACCTTTATGTTCCTTCGAAGTGCAGTTTAATGTCCCTCTTGTAGCTTTGGAGTTTACGTTTCGTATAGATTTTGTCCTCTTTGTCTTATCACTTTTGGAGTAATATTGCTCTAGTTATGATTTTGTGCATTGTTGTTGTGGCCTTCAGTTGCATGTTGGCATAAAGCGAATGATACACGGTTAAACATTTGTTGAGCAACAAATGTTGCAGCTGCTGTTCAACAAATGTTAAACAGTGTATCATGTAATGTTGAACGTTGAAATATGCCATTCAACATGTTGAAAGTTAATTATTAATGATGGTAATGGTGCAATATGCCCGTGAGAATGATGATGATTGTTTAGCAACGGGCGAAAGGACAACTGAAAAGAAATCAGAGTCCGAGGCAGGAATCGAACCTATAACCTTCGTAACACAGGCCGGATGCTCTAACCAAGTGAGCTACAGGAACCCCTGGTGAGCTAGGCTGTTTATCTAGGTTCTTATACAAAGTGTGCCACTGGTCCGCGGGCTCAACAATGTAAATGTGATTCAGACATGATAATGATTATTAATGATGGTAATGGTGTAATATGCCCGTGAGAATGATGATATGCTAGTTGCTTGGCAACGGGCGAAAGGACAACTGAAAAGAAATCAGAGTCCCAGGCAGGAATCGAACCTACAACCTCCGTAACACCGGTCTAGCATATCATCATTCTCACGGGCATATTACACCATTACCATCATTAATAATCATTATCATGTCTGAATCACATTTACATCGTCGAGCCCACAGACCAGTGGGACACTTTGTATGTATAAGAACCTAGATAAACAGCCTAGCTCACCAGGGGTTCCTGTAGCTCAATAGGCCATTTCCGAGTTCATGTCTGCCTCCTCTTCAAAGCGAGACTAAGTGCGAAGTTTTTGTGATGGTAATTAGTTCTACTTTACATATGAATGAAAACTAATTTTCATAACAAAAACTTTGCACTTAGACTCGCTTTGAAGAGGAGGCAGACATGAACTCGGAAATGGCCTGTTGGTTAGAGTATCCGACCGGTGTTACGGAGGTTGTAGGTTCGATTCCTGCTTGGGACTCTGATTTCTTTTCAGTTGTCCTTTCGCCCGTTGCCAAGCAACTAGCATATCATGTTGAAAGTTGTTGAACGTTGCACAAGTTGCCGCAACATTTGTTGTTCAACAAATGTTGAACCGCGTATCATTCGCTTTAAGGTATGGTCACTTTTTTCTGCTGTTTAATTACAATATTTTTCAATGATGCTTGTGACCTAGTGCATCTTATGGGGGTAGCTTTGAACTTAATATGCCAGTACTCATCAGTGTGAATATCTGAAAATCATATATTTGACCTGCGAATGTGTGGGATCAGTCATTGCAGTTATGAACACAACTTGAACAGTAGTGAAATAAGTCGTAAATGAAATTAAGGCGTGTGCGGGAGTCGAACACTTGACCTCTGCGATACCTGTGCAGTGCTCTACCAACATCGCTAACAAGCCAACTGGGAGTTCGCCATTTTGTGGGGCCGAATAGATTTCCCGTTTCAGTCAAAATGTGAACTGAATAGCGTTATCGAACGTGTACATGCCACTAAGGTAGCGTTAGTTCCCTTCTTAATAGCCCTTTTTATTGGCACATCTTTTGTAAGTGTATATGTATCTGTAGAATTTGAATCCGTAGACATTTCTCGGAAGTCAATTAAGGTATTTATCTTTTAGGCAATTTTTTCTGAGGAATGGTTAAATGCATGATTTCTATGTAGCTATTTACACCTGTTATGTATTGATACTTATATTAGCTGAGATTGTAATATTAGCATTTACTTTATTTGGAGTTCTATAGAGATATTGATTGTAAATCGCTATAGAATTCGAAGTAATGAATTATTGTTATTATTATTATTATTATTATTATTATTATTATTATTATTATTATTATTATTTGCAACAGAAAGTAAAAATGACTTTGACGTTAAGCTGTAATGTTTTCTGGAATAACTGATTTTAAGGCCGTTTGAAGTATAAGTGCGCCATATATTTGTCTGGTAATTGTTATGAACGTGATTGCTTTTAGGATTTGCTCGCTTTGACGTTTTTAAAGCAATGAAAACATATCGACATCATCAGTGCAATGTATAGAGGTCTCACATATCATGAATTAGTTAAAGAAAATAATTAGTTTGGGTATAGTACTCATGCACTGGGCATAACTGAGTATTCAGTGCTAATTTGTATATTGCTCTATTTTCCTGATTGGTCGTCCTTCAATGAATTCTGTTTCATCTACAGACTCAGGAATAAACTGTGAGTTGCCTCCTGATGCTGGACCGTGTAAAGCAAATATGCCTTCGTGGTTTTTCAACACCACTGCAGGAGCATGCGCAGTCTTTATTTATGGGGGGTGCAATGGCAACGGCAACAGATTTTCTAGTTACTCTGATTGCCAAGATAGTTGCCATGGTGAGTTTATCCCATCAACCTCAGCACTTCCATAATCCCCCAGTGTAGCAACGACAAAGTGAACTAGAAGCGACTCTAACATCACCTGAGAAAGTTTTTAACACCACGATGGGCTTTCTTTTCTTTCTTTTATAACCCTAACATTTTCTGGAGAGTGTATTTTATCGATTTTTTTTTGGCAATAAACATTCTTAGAGCCCGCATTACCTATTAATTTTAATGCACTTTTATAATAAGTTCTTCCATGAAAGATGGCTGATACGTTGAGCGCTTCCCGTTCCCGTTATCGACTTCATTTTCCTACAGTATGGTAATCCTAGACATTTCTGTTCGTGCTTAGTTTGCGTAACTTTGTGTGGTCCGAAGTTTGGTTTGCTTATTTAACGTGCAAATGAAGTTCATGGTTTTGTGATTCAGACTGTTCAAATTGTCTTGTTGTTTTCTTTCTGTGACAGGTCGAAATTTAACATTATGTGAGTTACAGCGTGAGATAAACAGGGGACAGTCTGAGGATTTTATTCCTGGTTGTACCAAAGACGGCGAATTTGAAGAAGTGCAGTGCCAGGTCTCATCTGGAGAGTGCTGGTGCGTGGATAAAGCTGGAATAGAAATCGTTGATTCAAGGATGCTTGGATTGCCTTCTTGTAACTTGCTTGATGGTAAGGACTATATTTTATACGAATTAAGACGCTGCTTGCCTTTGTTTTCGAAAAACCACGGGCCGGATTCACGAAGCCCTTCTAAGTTTAGATGTATCCAATGGGCTATTGTGAGAAAAGAATAATTAAGATGCACCTTTACTGTATTTAGGAGACCTCTATGAATCTTTTTCGAGGACTAGAAAGATAGTAATTGTTGGAATTTTATCTGACAAATTTTCAGTATGACAGGCCCTAGTTCTGATTTTAGATTATTTTGTTGCAAGAATAACGAGAATAATACAAGCAGATAATAAATTAAAATTTATTATCTGCTTGTATTATTCTCGTTATTCTTGCAACAAAATAATCTAAAATCAGAACTAGGGCCTGTCATACTGAAAATTTGTCAAAGGAAACTGTGAATAAGGCGTGGATACATTACGCTTCAATGGGTTTTGGAGATAATTGAATTCCTTTAACAAAAATAAACATTCTTACATGTATCCATAGGCAGCCAATGAGTAAGTTAACAAATTGACTTCAGCGTTGTGCTAATCGAGATTGTAACAATTCAAAACATTGTTTGGATCATTTCCCTTAGTAACAACAGGTCAATATCACGTGAAGTAAATAACTTTGCCCTTAAAACGTCTCGAGGAGTCAAAAACTCTTTGCATTCAGTTCTCATAGTCACAACCAACTCGGTTACATGTGCATGTGCTGCCGCGACGAGAATTAGTCGAAACTCTCGCGCCGGCATTGAATCGATATCAATCGGGTTGCCGTCGACATATCGAATTGTTTCCATCTGAGTGAGTGACACATTTGCATATTCTGCCCCACAGCAATAGTCGTTTCTACGCTTCGCGTATCCACGACTAAAAAAGGTGGTGATATCGGACCAGCTTAATAAAACGTTTGAGCCACCTTTTGAAAACTAGGTCGCACTTCTCAGCTACAAGTGTAAAAGTTCTATTAAATCAGCCCTTGCTGGTGCTCAGATTTTCTACCTCATCAGAATAGAATGTGCATTGGGAGGCGATTTAAGTAGGGGACTGAAGGAGACTGGATTGGATAAGATCTGATCTGTTTTATTTCTTCAACAGAAGGAATTGGAAGCCGAGGAGCAAGATGAAACTACATATTGGAAAGGGAATTTTAACATAGATAGATAGATAATACAGCGCTTACCTTATATTTATCAGGAAAGCAAACTGTTTGCTTAAAATTGTCGACCATCGATGGTGCTATAATTGAAAACCTACTTAGCGATTTTCGTTTACTTATCTGAAGAGCTGGATACGCTAACTGCTTGGAAATCGTTATAAAGTTAGTTCCTTTTACTCAGTTTACTAGTTGAAGGCCTGGTATAGCATCCTTTAGTATCTTCTAACTATTAAATCCATTGAAGGCCTTCTGTGGTGGTTATTCACAAAGATGAATATTTCTTTTAGTATATACTAAAACAGTGGGATAATAGAACTCAAGAATGATTATTTTGAACTAATTTATTCCTGTCAAAAATTAAGATTTCCATGCGAGTTGCTCGGAGGTGAAGAGCATTATGTCTTGCTATCCCGATTTTGAGTAGCCGATCAGAGCACGCGAAAAATAGACTGTTTTAGTATATACTTAACGATGTGTTATTCACTGCTGGAAAATGATGCGGTTAACAGTAGACTGACGGAAAAAAAGTGATAATATTTACAATTCTGCAAAAACTTGCTAGCCAGTGAAATCAGGCGCAGAGGCCATTGTTTTTCTTGAAGCTGTTAACGTTGAATTCGTTTGAGTTCTCCATCAATTTATTTGAACAGTCGCCTTCGTTTTGGTTTTAGTTTAGTTTAGAATAAATGTACCGACTTTCACTTGAACGCGTTTACCCTGCAGGGACGGTATATGTTAGAGTCTACAAAAGTTCCCTTCGCTCATCGTGAAACAAATGCTGACAGTGGAAGTGTGACTTCCTTTAATGAAAAAAGTCGCACTTCTGTTGGTGTTCAGATGATCGTTCAATTAATTCTTAAAAAAACAAAAGAGCCTGACAAAATTCGCTCTGGATATCCCTTTCCATTATTAGAGCCATAGAGTATTGAATGACTGAGTCTTTTGGATTTGGTTTTTTGGAGACACCGCTGATGTCACCTACTGATCGCAATATACCAATCAGAGCCATCCAAGTGGTGGATCTAATAGCAAAATCAATAAACGTTAACAGATAAGTTCCCTGCAGAAAAATAAAACACAGAAGTGGTTCTTTGGTCTCCAAAAAAAAAAAACGAACGTGTAAAATTGATCATGATTGTGATTTATGTCAAATTACGTGAAGTAGTAAGTACGAAATTAATGTTTTCATATCCAGAGGCATAAATATTTTACTTAAACCTCGAAGACAATAGTTCATTTTCAAAACAGAGCTACTTATAACCAATAAACTTATGAGCTACGTCCCGTAATTAAAGCTCTACTCTTTGTTTAGATTTACACCCGTGTTTCTAAATCTCAATTGTGTTGTTCCAAATAAAATTTACTGGCTCCTTGCATTGTAACACACACACACACACAAATATGTATATATATGTTGCAGAAGAGCTCAGGATGTCTAAATGCGGTATTTAAGGCCATGGGTTATGGCTTGGACATTGATGAGATCTAAATCTTCTTTACCGAACACTAGTACTGCTACTGGAAAGTATCTTGGCAAAGGTATTGTGTTTTGTGTTCAAATTAGAATATGGTTATTCTTGAAATAACTTCAGTCCGATTTGGTCTTTTGCTAAAATGAAATAAAACACTGATTGCATAACGGCATAGACACTAATGATCAAGAGTGAAGCTGCAAAATACTAGCTTTGAGACAATCGAGAAGTTATCCCATTAGTTGCAAAGGTAAGGTTTTCAAGATATATTTCAGTGCATGCATGCTTTACGAGGAAAAGTTTACGAAATAGCAAGTGAAAAGAATTAACACAAAGTTTAAGTTTAAACTGCTGACAAGGTGAAAAACTATTTTTTTTTGGACAGAAATATATCCGCCACCATACATTAATATTTAAATGCTTTTGGCTTTATATGTCAGAGATTGTACAGATATCAATCTTTGCAGTAGTGATTGATTGTTTACACGTTCAATGACTTGTAAACAATGGCTGCCCGCAATGCAAGTACATTGCACTACCATACTACTGCCGCTGCTGCTGCTACTAGTTCCACTGCTACCGCTACTGCTACTGCTACTGCTACTGCTACCGGCACTGCTACTACTAGAAAACCTCAAAACCTCAAAGATAAAGTTTGAATTACTGAAAAATATTAGTTTTACTCCTTTGAAAGGAGTAAAACTAATATTTTTTTCTTATCACTAAAAAAATATCCGCCCCAACACATGAATATTTTAATAGATTTGGCTCGTTGTTTTGCTTTCGCTAATGTAGACACTAGTGTTGCCATCTCTTTCAAAATAATGCGTCAGTGAACTGCCTTGCTGTGTTTTTATTAAGTGAGATGGGTACAAAATGTTAATATAGAATAAAATAAGCATTTTTTCTCATGCACGTTTTTGCTTTCTCTAAATATGTCAGTATTGTTCCTTGAATGATGAACAAATCTGCCGTTTTCAAGTAAAAATGGAAACGTGATGCAGGGAGGATCTCACAGGAGAAACAAAAATGCATTCTTATCAACTCCGAAAATGAACTCTCTCGACTACTTTGTCTTCCCTGGCGTTGTTATGTCGATTCTTCTAATGCTGATTGGTTCTTTTAATCGCTTCTTTTACAGCTGGACTACAAAAATGCCAATGAATGCCTCAATACACGCAAATGTATTTTCGCCGAAACCATCTACAGACAGATTCCACATGATTAGCAGTTTAACTCTCTTGGCCACCTGGGGAACGGTATTTTCAATAGAAGCGGCGCTGGTAATCTTAGTTAATATTGCCTCCATCATTTTCCTCATAAGAGGACATTTCGATCGCGTCAGTTATTTCGCGGTCAGTTTGGCATTCATTGAAGTCATACGAGGCTGTGTTGCGACTGTGATAGTGCTCGGTTTGGTGCAGACCGATGGACACAGCTGCACATTAAATTATCAAGAGTTGCACCTAGCCTTCCAAACCCTCTGCGATGTATTCTCCTTGTGCTTCTTGGCAGCGATTTCTTGTGACGTGTATTACAGAATATTTTGGCCTCTGACACACAGACGCGCCCGGGCGAGATGTTATATGACGGCAAATTTTGTAATCTGGATCCTTTCCATGACCGTAACTATGTTTTTTGCGTGTGCCCTGAGGGGCTACTTCCAGCTTTTGATCGCCAATGTGGTATTATGGTTTGTTGAGATTGTCGACGTGACAGTCATTTGTACAAATTATGTTCTGGTTTGGCGGGAAATCAGAAGTGGTGAATACGATTATGTCTGGATGATCAAGAAACGGAACTTTACATTTGCAAAGACATTCTCATTTTGTGCAGTTGCTTATCTTGCAATATGGCTGCCGGTTGAAGTGGCTGAAGGAATTTGTCACTTCACACAGTCGTGTGAAGTCTACTGCAACGTTCAACTTCTTATTAAGTTTTTAAAAATAATGTGCTCCACTTTCAGTCCACTGATTTACCTCAGGACACTCTGCCAATTTCACAAATCATGCACACTATGTACGATAATATGGAACGAAAGATCGTTATATCTTCCAGATAGCTTGCCGCTCATAATACTCCGATCAGCCTCTTATTTAATGACGGGTTTTGATTAACAACCACATCCCTGGTTACGACTTCAACAAATGTCAAACTTGTGTTCAAAGCTTAGTCAAACTAGCCACGAGAAGACTGTTCTCTTCTGTCAGCTGTGGCAAATCAGGGATTGATGCCCTTTAAACCATAAGAGTGATCGGCTCGATTCCGCCGCTTACTGGGTTCCGGGCGTATCGGAGGTGAGCGCGGGGTCATTCAGCTCCTGAAGCATCAGCTGGGAATCAAGCCTATATACTCACCTTCGGCCTTTTCATAACGCTGTAGAAGATTCGACACCTCGATATCGAGAGATATTACAAATAAATTGAAGAAGATTGCTACTAAAGTTTGCCCCCTGATGTTCATTTCTAGTTCTTTTTATTACCCAGCTATGCTCTCTGGGGTACTCGCATATACAATACCCCTTTTTCGTAACAAAAATATATTCCCCGTGCAGTCAGTATGCGTTCGGTATGACAGTCATCCGATCCCTGGTTTGTACGTGGTCTATCACACGGAATTGTTCATACCATCATTACCAGATTATCTTACTTTATGTAATCGTATAGCTGTAGTTTATCTTATTCAATACGTTTTTTTCTGTAGTTTATTTCAGTATTGTTCTTTTTTTAAATCCCTTTTTTACACCCATGGGTGGGCGCCTCGCATGGGTCTAAGTAACCCGTTCGCGCCTTTTCCTTTTGGGCATTCCGCAAGTCTTTTATCTTTCACATATTTTGTACATATAGTTTCTCTGTCCAATAAAGTTTGATAAACAAAAGCTAATGTATTTAATCGAGCTTTTTTTGGAAGGTTACGTTTTTGTGTAGGAGAGCTTTTAATACTGTATGCTTTTAACACCAAAGGTGTGATTTTTTTTTACTATTATTCAAGCTGTTTGCAGAAACGAGAAATTTTAAAGACAGAGTTAATGTCGGAATATAGTGCTGGTATTATGTTTGAGAAGGGCCACCTTTCTGCATAACAAAGTATAGTTGAAGATTTCGGCGGTAGTAGGTTGTCGACATAGTTGTAACGACAAGAAAAAATATTTGATGCCCACGTGTTATTAGTGCATTTTAATTGAAACTAGAATAAATTCACATTGGTTTCAAAGCAAATGCAAATGAGTTCTATCACGCAGGAAGAGGTAACACATTGAATTGAACTTTAATTTATGGAGAAAAATTGATCAAGTTCAAGTTTCAAGTTTCAGTTCATTACTCTTCAAGTGAAGAGCATTGGTCATAAAATCAATATTCGCCAACATAGAAATAGCAGCCTTAAAAACCAGTAGAAGACCACGAATTGGTGAGTATATTGCTCTTGTGACTCGTATCAAGGGCACAATATTATTCATTTAGTATAATGCATAAAATTCGAAATTGCTCAACCCACCGATGGATTATCATGGAAACTTTCTAAATGTGGCCTTGTGTGATTCTTTGGAGGTCAAAGAGAGCAAACAGTCTCCCATGGACGGTCACACTGTCACTGGAAATCATCCTTCGAAACGCTGGTTCAATTTTTGTTTTCTGTAAAAGAAAATGCCATTTGAAACGTACCTGTTATATGGTGACAAGTCTTTCGATTGCCGATCTAATGGTGGGGGTCAGTAGTATTGAAAAGGTGGTAGAGGAAGTACTGAAACTTACGTCTTCAATCTGTTATTCGTTCGGGATATCCTTTGTTGCCGTAGAAGGCCTATTCGGATGCGCATCCATTTCCTTCCCTGTTCTTATTTCATTTGAGAGACTATATGCCATAGTCTGGCCATATCACCACAGAGCCGTATCAAAAAGACCTTATATATGGAGTATTGGAGTCGCGGGATTTTTATCAGAAACAACGGCCGCGATTCGCCTGCTAACAGCTTTCAACTTAATGACTTTCGATAATTTTTTTTGGTTCGGAGCTGCGTATTTGTGTCTTGCTTTACTGATGACCATCTGTTCGTATACTACAACCCGGTTCTTTTCTGAAAATCCACGGCTACCGACAGACAGACATAAACAGAACAAGAAACTTTCCAAGACCCTGTTTATGGTAACTCTGCTGTCACTAATAACATGGCTCCCTAGTAATATTAGTCATGCGCTACTGCTTTCAATTACGAAGTCATGTGGAACTTCTTGGTATGATTATAGTTCAATTTATTCGCCTAGCAAATTCATTTATTAATCCAATAATTTATTACTTTAAATGCCTGAGTTCAGAAAAACGGCTAAAACGTTGTTCTGTCGGGAAATTCTCACCAACGCAGCTTCGGAAAGTGGACTCCTTTTTGGCAGACCAATATTCCAGTTCTTGTCCATTGTTCTCGACTGAACTAATTTAACGATAACAGCAAGCAAGACCTTTTGAAATAGGAAACAACTTCGGAAGATGATCCATTTCTAGTAAAAATCACGACCATATATTGAAGCTAATGATTGCAGGCTTTGCAAAAATGGCTCTCTTTAAATTATTCTTTGTTTATAGAGTTGGGCTATTTTGAATATGAACAAAAGAATATACTGATTTAAGGAAGCTCGAAAGGGTTTTTCGTTGATGTAGTGTTTGGGAAACGATGAAAGATTACAAAGAAGGATATTTAATGGTGTAGGCAAACTATATGTCTCCTTGAAACTCTATTGTTGGGCTATATTTTAAGGGTGCTTGTGACGTCATATCAGTTACCATGGCAACGCCCCAGGTCCACAAAAAAGGTCCTCTAAATGGCAGTTTTTGCAAATTATCTGAAAAACCAATTCAGTGACCTACCGTTTTTATTTCTTTGTTGGAAAGCACCATAAATTCTTTAACTTTTCAGGCAGTATGAAAAAAAATACGGTAGAATTTAATATATTTAGAAAAAATGCCGAGCAAAATTTCGAGCTCAAAACAAATGTTTTCCGCAGATTTTATTTCCGGTTCTCGTGATTTCACGCAGTATTTAAGGTGGCCGAACACAGTTTTCAAGTGCCTATGCCTAATACACCATTACTTTAAAACTATTTATGCTTTGGCGCCCATTTTTTGCAAGAGCCAATTTTAACTAGGGAAGTATTTATTCTCGCATTTTGGCCAGGGTGTGTGCTGTTGCCATGGCAACAGAGCTGGTTAAAAACAAGGCTTAAAAAATAGTTTTTGTTTATTTTAAAAAAATCCAGTCGTTTGATTGTTTTCATCATTTTCCCGCTACGAATTGACATTAAATTCTGTCTGTCAACACTGTTCTGATAAAATTTTGACAGAGGCGATTTTCGTAATTCGCTGTAAATCGTTTTCTGTATTATTAAAAATTCACTATGTCAAAATTCCCATTTTTCTTGATAGATCATTCACGTGGTTGATGAACTATTTTCTTGCCAAATTTCTTGAAATTCTAACGACTGGATTGTTAGAAATCGGCAAGTTTGTGCAAAAGCAATCGGGTCTCAATTTTTTGAGCAACTGCGCATGCGCTGCATTTAACTGGGTTCTTTCGATTCGGAAAAATCCGAGAATTGCAGGGTACTTTGCATCGTTACCTTTTCTAACATACCTTTGTTATAAAAGACTAAAGCCATCAGTGCACTGCGGTCAATTGTGAAGAAAATAGCAAAGATAGAGCGGGCATTGAGCAAATAAAATGATCGCTGTATCAACCGCATGTTTGTTTTTGCAATCCTTGTGCGTGCGCTGAATCGCATCAGCAAGAGCGCGCGCGAAAAACTGTGTTCGGCCACCTTAACCTCCGGTGCGCTCGATTTTCATTCATTCAGCTGACGCGTGCATCTTAGTTATGGCGTGTGTAGATTGCGCGCGCGCCTGCAGCTAAAAACCCTTTCCAGCAGCCTCCTTAAAGGCAGCCATTTTTGCATAGGGTCTATGCAACGGGATGGCCACCGCTAATTCTCTTTCCCATCATAAGTCTATTGTTGTTGTTGTTATTGTAGTCTTTTTCCCAAAAAGTCGTCATATAGAACTGAAGAAATACAGGGTAGTATAAAATAGATTACAACTCGGCCTCAGCGACCAGATTCCTTCAGATACCATTTACCTTGGCAGTCATTATCAGTGGGCCAGACTTTGCTCAGTTGAGAAAGACAACATATTTGAGAAGCTGCAGTAGCTACAACGGTGTGTTTACTTAGTTCTTATGTTCATGAAATGTCACTGCTTCTCGGAACCTTTTTTCCTTCTTTTATTTTACCTTCTCTGTCGTTCAGTCTTTTTTTCTGTAATTACTACCTATAATGTAAAAGCTCTGATGTTTAACCAATGCACACTGAGTGGAAGGGGGATGTTCTTTTCAAGAGATCATGAATATTGAGTTTAATTAGATATTTCAGTTTTTGACAAAGTGTAAATTTGGCAATAATTTGGCATTTCTCTGCATTCTTCTGAGGTGCTTCGAACATGGCACATTGCTTATGCTTTACGCACTGGACTGGGTTGTACAAGAAGGGTGTGAGAAAAGTGACAGTTTTCGTTAATGAT
This sequence comes from Galaxea fascicularis, assembly GCA_948470475.1. Lineage (NCBI taxonomy): Eukaryota > Metazoa > Cnidaria > Anthozoa > Scleractinia > Euphylliidae > Galaxea > Galaxea fascicularis. The sequence continues at coordinate 26,023,131 of OX419339.1, forward strand.
AATAATAATAATAATAATAATAATAATAATAATAATAATAATTGCGTTCAACGAAGTGGAACGCAAGCCTAATTTTGGCCTGTGACTTTCAGGAGTTGGTATGCCTGTGTAAGGTTATATTCTGGAAAATCCACATTCCTGTAAGGACACCAAAACGGCCGCCCCGCTTGATTTTTGCAGGGGTATGTCACGGCCAGTAAACTGGTAACGCAATTAAGATATGTGAGACATGTGATGTGACAAAAATGTGCTCATGAGACATGTGATGTGAGATGTGACAAACATGTGAACATGTGAGCAGGCTATGTGAACTTCGGACTTTCTTTCCATGTGCTCTCGATACCTCAGCAGCGTTGGATTTGGTCAAGGATTTACTGTATGCTTTGCCGTGGAACTTTGAGGCTGGATAAGTATTATATTGACTAGTCCTGTCGAGTATGATGTTATTTAAACGTTCGTTCGAATTTTCTTTGATTCCTGCAGACGTTGTAGCTGAGCGCGTTTAACATCCAGCGCTGGACTGACAACACAGAACACGCTGGAGTGGTAAACAATTCCGTCAGATTTCGATAAATGTTAACCTCAAAGTAGCCTGCGAACAAGCTCCCGGTGAGCCCGAACGAACGTTTAAATAACATCATACTCGAAACGACTATTCAATATAATACTTACCCAGCCTCAAAGTTCCACGGCAAAGCATACAGTAAGTCCCTCCAACATTGAACGCACTCTATAATCTGTGATTACTGCTAGTAATAATAATAATAATAATAATAATAATAATAATAATGTATTAATAAAAAATATAACGATTTATTGATCGATAACAAACGCTAACATTAAAATTCTATATACAATTTTATTTAATTCGCTAAAAAACTATTCGGTCAAAACACTATTTACAATTTCTTTCGATCAAAAAGAAGAGCACTTAGATTTGGTCAGAAAGAAAAGTTCAATTGATTAAAAACGAGACGTAAAATTAAAATAAAATATATTGGTTGCTCCTATTTTACTATAAAAATAATAATCTTTTTTAATAATTGTTTATTTTTAATATTGTATAATTTCATAATAATTTAATTATATTGCGCTTTTTAACATAAAATGATCCAAAGCACATTACTAAATATGTACATAAACTAAATTTAACTATAATAAAGTAGTTTAAGCGCTGAAGGCTAAAAGCTAAACATAAAAAAAGATATGTTTAAGACAATATTTAAAAGTTAATAGAGAGTCAATATTGCGCAGGCTTGCTGGAAGCGCGTTCCACAATGTAGGCGCAGCTACACTAAAAGATCTGTCACCAAAAGATTTTTTTTTCATTTTCCCTGCTATAATAGAATTGAGTGCCTGAATTAGAGCGCAATTAAATCGCTAATACGAGCTGGTGCCATACCATTTAGTGCTCTAAAGCAAATTTATAACCCTTATAAATTTAAGTTAATGTGACAACCAAGACATATCGCACTGTGCGACATACTATCTGGGCAGAGCTTGGCTGTCACGCTCAAAGGTCATTTTCTTGCTCACCAGGAAACAACACCTCATGCCGCATTTGGCCAATCATATGCTGCGTTTTATGCACTTGCGTCGTCATAGTGATTCGCCCGATTAAGCACCACAAACAGACACCTAGGGATATTAAATTAAAACAATATTTATTTTTGAACTTTTGACTCCTATACAAAATATTAAGCTTATAACTACACATACAGTATGTCTGGGCTGCCTGTGAAATCACCGGCCATTATCAGCGGCTCAGTTGTCATGACGATAGATTCCAGAAACTTGGCGAATTCTGTAAGAAACATACTCGCAATAACCGAATGATTGGGCGAGTAGGGAGGTCTATAGATGGCAAAATGGGCCAGAGGTAATAATCCACTCTGAGTATTCAAAAGAGTTGAGAATACTCGTTCTAGCTATACCACTAGAACACCACTGAGTACCACTGCCGCTTCTGTCTGGACGAGGGTAGTCAAGAAGCCGATATCCAGTCGGAGTAGCAGCAATTTTAATAGCGACGTTCAAAGATTTCAGCCGGGTTTCGGTAATAACAGCAATATGATCCTGAGAATCGCAATATAGTCAACAAAGACAGGACCTTTATTTTTGAGCGACTGGGCATTCAATACGCAACAATTTGTTACCTAAACATATTCCTAGGATCTTAAAATGGTTGTTAATATCAACAGGAGTGCCGGCGAACTCTTGGTCATATCGATAGGATGAGTTCCCAAGGATCATCGCCTCGGTCTTGTCCTCGTTAACCTGTAGATAGTTAGAGGCAAACCAGGAAGATAGTTTTTTCCATATCATGGTTTAATAAATGTTGAAGAACATTTGGGCTATAATCCGCCGTATATTGAGTTGTATCATCTGCATAGAGGCGGAGGGAAGAAACGGTGACATTTTCGTTTATGTCGTTCATAAAGATGTTAAATAGTAGAGGAATTAGGAGACTTCCCTGTGGAACGCCACATCGTGCCGGTGACCAGCTAGAGCACTTGTTATTGCATATCACCCTTTGCTTGCGGCCATGCAGATATGATCTTAAGAGTTGAAGAGCCGGTTCCTGAACGTCGTAGGCCTTTACTTTTGCAAGCAGTAGATTGTGGCATATACAGTCAAAAGCCTTGGACAGATCGATGGCAATCACACCCATCTCCTTCTTTTCGTCAAGGGCGCTTCTCCAATCATCCGTCAGCTTGATCAGCGCCGTAGCGCATGAGTGTCCCTTGAGGAAACCTGACATGTTCGATGAGAGCATAGGTGCGAAAGATCAAACATTACTTTTTCAAAAAGCTTAGAAATTGCAGGGAGGACACTGACTGGTCGATAGTTATTTTTGTCAGTTACTTCATCCTTTTTATGGATAGGGGTGACATTGCTCATTTTCCAATCACTTGGAAGAGAACTTGTGCGAATAAAATAGTTAAACAGATTTGTCAGAGGTGTGACCAGGGCTGGGGTGGATAGTTTCAGAATCTTATTGGAGGAAGGCTAGTAGCTTTCTTGGGATTTAACTTAAGTAAGTTATCTGTTATGACTTCCGTCTTAATTTCCATAAAAGTAAAGTCAAGTAGGGTAGGGAATTTGTGATGTTATAGACGATAAACAAAGAAAACACCTCTCCAAGTTTTAGGCATTTGCCCTTCACCAAACGTCAGATATTCGTCGAAATGTTTCGCAGAAATTTACGGAGCCCAGTATGAAAACGCCGTCTTGGTGTAAATCTGTTGTGCACAAATATGGCGGCCGGAAAATAGTGTCAACAACTGGAACTTACTTTGGCTATCTGAGCGACTGATCATCAGGGGTGAGGGTCCGTTGTGTGTTTTTTTAGAAATTACAACGATCGTGAGTCCACTGTTTATTCTTCATCTACTCAAGCAACCATTGTTAGTTAATATAAATAATTATACATGTAATATTTGTGCTTTAACTTTGACTGATAGAAGTTTTCTCTCTCTTCCAAGTTTGCTTCAAAGCTTCCAGGAGTCCGTACGCGGTCCGGATCAGAAAATCTGGACTGCTGGAGCTCGCGCCATCAACCAGTAAGATTCAAGGATTTAAGATTCCGGACCGCGAAGATGCTTCAGAGAAAAAAAAAATCAATAAAAATAAAATTTTTATTGTTATTCTAAGAAATTAGTCTGTTGTTTGTTAAAAATCATAACTCAAAAAGGCGGTCTTTGTCAACAACGCAATAGCTACTTCAATAGCAATGATTGCGAAATGGCATTTGATTGGTCGATAAAAGATATTGTTTTAGACAACACAGAGTCTTTCGTACCTTCTAATCAAACTGCAGCACAACTGTGATTCAGAACTCAGTCAAAGTTTTCGCAAGTTAACGAAGGATTTAATTTCTTGTGAAAAACGTCTTGAGTTTGGAGAAAGTTTTGTTACCAAGTTTATTAGTCACACTGTCACCTGCTAGCTACTGTTTTGTTACAGCTATATACCCCGCGATCAATTATAAGCATTGAAATTATAGACATTAACTGACAGCAAACGTTCTGCCTCCACAAGCAGAGCAGCTTTCAGCTCTTATTCGCTCACCAGTGCTTTTCATCATAGTGTGGCCATGATTCGGATAAAATAAAGGACACATTTAAGGTTGGTATGTCAAGTAACTTTCTTAGAGTTGATTATTAACGCTTAATCATCTTACTCAGAATACCGCTCATTGATACTGTCAATGTTATTCATACAAAACTAATTTAAATGTTATTTAAAAGTGAGATTATAAAAAATCCTTCCAATGCGCCTTTGTTTAGTTTGCGAAAAAAATATATGAATTAAAAAAAGGTATATCCCTACGTGAATGTGCCGCATTTCATTGACTCAAGCTTTGAGCAATCCCTTTCATGTCTCTGTGGGTATCTTTCAGTTTATTTTCGCGAAATTATGCTTCGTTTGGTTTAAAGCCTTTGTAATTCGCCTTCTTTGTCACTCTGTTTTGAAGATTCGGAATTCTGATTTAGATAAACAGCTTGTACTAATATTTGCGTAGCCACATTTGTTCATTGTCAGCCATGATTCGCAATGTGTCAATGGACGAGTGTATTTAGTCGGTTCGTTTTCTTGGCTTTTTTAATGCGACCGCTTTTTGTGGTGTCTCCCCTTTCATATTTATTTTATTAATACTTGCTAGAGGACCGACACCCTGTAGTTTCACTGGAGTTTATTGGTAATGTATTCAAAAACAGGCACGTATCCAAGTTAACAACAGGTTCCATGTAAATCACTTTGTTTCGTGGAGAAATAATTAAGCCCGTTCTCCCTTTTGTTTGGCCTTAGAATTACTCTGTTTAACATTTTTTTAATTTACATAAAAAAGCACCCAGTGCGCCGTAGGTCATGACCAGAAGTCAAAATAACCACAGGTTAAATTGACGTACCCTCTCTTGCGAAACACTTTCAATTTGTGAAAAGGCCATTTTCTCTCTTTCTGATGCTTAAGAAAACGGTTTTCTTAAGCATCAGAAAGAGAGAAAATGGCCTTTTCACAAATTGAAAGTGTTTCGGCTAGAAAAAAGCACTGTTTTTCATTAAAATAATAATAATAAAAAAAATGATTCACACTCGTTCTGGTTCTTGGCTCATGGCTTGACATAACTAGGGGTTATCTTATTTCAATTTCAATAGTTACCTTAAAATTATATTTTTTGGCTTTATTTTGTGGGGGCTAATTATAAGTGCATTAAGGAGGCAAAAAAAGACTTATTAAGGGCATAGTCGAGCACCTAATTTTTTTGAACCAATCAATCGAAAAAGAAAGAAGGTAGAACAAAACGGTTTTCTTTCATAATGACTGGCAATGTAAGGCGAAAGGCCTGATTAACTAAGGGTACATGTGTACCTCAATTTCGGACATTTTAATTTATATCCATGTTTTGTGATTTTTTCCTTCTTCAATATTTCCCCGTGGTAAAATGACATGATATGACTAAAGGCATCAAAAGAGGCGTTTTTTCGTAGAAAAAATTTACAAGAGTTGAGCTAGAATTGCAGAATTAAAAGTCAAGAGAAGCCAATTTGCTGTTTTCTTGATTTAACAATGCATCCCATGAACGTTTTCGAAGTTCGTAAGAAAGAAAAGACCCGAGAAGCATTATGAAAAGCATTAAAAACTTTCGATTACCCCCTATGAAATACTTACGCCCGTCTTCAGTTGTTTTCCCACACTTCTTTTAGCCCAATAGCTTGTGAATAACTTTAATAGACCACTAAATAAGTTTTTGATGATATGTTTCCACGGGGGGTAAAATGGCAAGCACTTGAGGTATACATGCATAATTCACTGAGATGAGAAAAGTTGTTATCATACCAAACGCTTACTCGTGGGTGATTGTTTCCAAAGCTTTCGATATTGACGTTCCAAGTTTTTTAATATTTAGACTTATTGTAATATAAGCAGTGTTGCATCATCTCATCCTCTTGTTTTCCCTTGCATGCGAAGGGATGAAATATAAACTCGGTAATTATATTAACAAAGATTTTCCCCACCAGATCCAAATGATGTATCACAATCGCATCGGGAACGCAGCACAGGGACACATAAACAGAGCCATGTCCTTCAACTGAACATGGAGCTTTCGTCGTTTCTTATGTGGTGCATTGCTTTTGGAGTCGTCGACATCATCATTATTGTGACAAATATCGTCGCCTTAGTTGTGTTTTATTCGAACAAATCACTGTTAAAAAAGCGACACAACCAGTTCTTGGTCGTTTTGGCTATCTCAGACATTATGGTTGGGATCATCGTGATGCCATTGTACATCTATCAACTGATATCCTGGTGGCTAAACGGACACCAAATTGTGATAAACGCTTTATTCGAGGCCTTCAGAATAATGGACATAGTCTCAGGCTTTGCCTCTATCTTCACCTTGGTGATGATTGCTGCTGATCGGCTCTACGCAATAGTGTTTCCATTTTACCACCAAGTCCCTCCAAAAGGAGTTTATCCGTGCATGATAGCCTCCGTTTGGGTACTTTCAGGATTATTGGTATTGTACTACTTTCTGTCCAGGGTGGACATTCTGCCAAACGAGGCCTTTGTTTATCTTTTGCTACTAAGCATCTCCTTGTCTCTTCTGGCCATTTGCATATCTTATCTACTGGTTTGGATTCGAGTGAGGTGTTTCAAAATATCTCACGGCATAAAAGGGGCGCGATTTCGGGAAAGGCGCTTGGCGGAACTCTTATTCATGATAACTGTCGTTTTTATCTGCACCTGGTTACCATTTCATGTTTTGAACTTTATCTTCCATTTTTGCAAATCACCCAGCTGTCATCCGTCGTCTGTCTCGGTTGTTTATGTTAGCAAACTTTTACACTACAGCAACTCCTTTCTGAACCCTGTTGTTTATTGTTATAGAAACAACGAGTTTCGAAGATGTTTAAAACGGCTCATGAAGAGTGCAACATCGCAGTCGAAACCTGTGCTGTCTGACAGAAGAGTAAGGAGCAATATTAAGCAACGAAGACTTCTTCTAGAAAGACAGGATGCCTTTCGCCGCATTCCTGCCAAAGAGAGCAGAGTTTGATACTCTCTTGTATTTGAATGGGTTTAAAGTGTTGCTCTCACTGACTACAGTTGTGAATCGCTTCCAATACATTCCATAAAATTCAACGCAAAGAAGGACGGAAGTTGAGCAAAACAGTATACATCCTCTTCATAAATAATTTATTCTCAACACCTGGTTATAGTGGTAGAATTAAATTAGATGAAAAGTGACGAATGAAAGTGAGAGCGTCATACCTTCTGTAATCATACCTTCTGTAATCTTCTTTCTCCGAAATTTCTTTATGGATTGAAAGCAACGCTCGGAATTTAGCCATTCAGACTATTTCTTTTGTGCTCGTAATTGCCTTTATTTCGCCTAATGCACTGAGGATTCGCTGGCATACGACCCGAACGAATTTGAATTGACGCCACACACTTTGCGCTCTAAACTGGATAGTTACAATATAATGCTACAGTTTGTTGCGCTTAGGCTGTCTGAAACCACTCCTAACTATAGGCGTGTGTTTCTCGAAACCCCGAAAATTTTGTGGCCTATTTCGGGTACCATAATGTTCAACTTATCATATACTAAAGCTAAGTATATGATAGTAAAGCTGGACATGTTTACCCTTAAGTATCTTGAAATCAAAGTGAAAGATCACAATTTAGAATGAGCGGATCGCAGGTTTAAAAATGGTTTTCGAGTTCGAATTAAAGATTTTGGGACTTTTCGAGAAACGGGCCCCTGATCCCTGTCAACATAAGAACAATGTTAAACCGGATCCTTCTCTTCATTTCGACCGCCTTAGTTTGTTTCAATTTGTAGTTACAACCTTTTATTTCTAATGAAAAATGATTTCTGGGATTTTATTTGACTTTGTTATTGATATCACTGTTATCCAAAATCAACAAAAACGTCGTTTTACAGTAACTGTCAAAATTCTCGCAAAAGAAAAGACTTACAACAACACCAAAGAGAGCGTCATTTAAAACTTTTATCAGAGGGATTGTAAGGGATTGGAGCTTATTCTATCGCTTTCAACTTTTAAAAAATGAGTGAACCGTCCATGAACTAAAGTGGGGGGAATGAAGTGCCGAGACTACTTTACACACAATGACTGACAGGGAACTAACAAGTGTAACATTCACCCATCAGCATAGATTGCACCAGTAACAGTCATATCGTTAGGGCATAGTCTGAGGAAACGGCAGACTATAAATATAAGAAACAAATCGGTGTACCACACTGCTGACAAACACTGGTCTCTTTTTTTAGGGTGCTGTAGCAGCTTCCATAAGCTCTAAATTTCATTGGCAGGCATAGTGTAGCATCTCTATTGTTTTAGGGATAGGGTCCATTGTTTATGTTGTTTGTTCTTTTGTTTGTCTGAAAGGTTGCAAGGCAATCTCGTGAGACCTTACGAGAGCTGCTACATGCCCCTTTTTTTTATGACCATCGCTGTCCTTCAACTCTTGGATATCAGCATTTCAAGTTCATTCCAGATTTTAGTTCAATATTATGGAAAACAACAAATAAACGTTCTAGACGAGCAGTCGGTTGATTTTTAACTGCACCGTGCTTTTTGGCTATCATGTTATGGTGTAGAAACAGCAGCAGTTGATTGGTTCAGGTCTTACTTAGCAAATCGGCGACAAGTTTGTTACGTGAACGGTGTGAAATCGGCATTTAACGTAATAACAAAAGGATCTATTTTAGGCCCACTCCTCTTTCTAATCTATGTTAATGATATTTCTAAAAGTCGTGACCATGGAGTGGCGAGGTTATTTGCTGACAACACAAATCTAACGTTTCCAGGTGGTAGTTTGCCTGTTTTGCAAGATAAAATGGCCAAAGATCTCAGGGGAATTGCATCTTGGCTTTCCGTAAATAAGCTAACCCTGGACGTATTAAAAACTGATTTTATGGTTATAGGCTCTAGACGAGGGTGAGATAGCACTTTCTTTGTTTAATACTGAGTTGGAAAAGTGCGCTCTGTAAAATGCCTTGGTGTCAATATTGATGAAAGCCTAACTTGGGAAGACCACATGTTAAGCATAAGACAAAAAATCGCACGCAACTTAAGTGTGTTTAAAAGGATTAAACCTGTACTTAAATTAAAAAAAACTTACTCACATTTATAGGTCAAAAATAGAGATCTATTTTACATACTATTGTATTGTTTGGGATACAATAAGTGACACACAAATGGCCAATTTGCAAAAACTACAAAACAGAGTAGCGCGTATTATAACTGGAGCCTCCTTCTTAAAACGATCTCGCGACCTTCTTACAGAGCTCGGGTGGCTAAACCTTGAAGCGATGAGAAAGCGCCGAAAGGCTTTTTTGATGTTTAAAATACTCAGTGGTCTACTCCGATCGTCCAAGAAAAATCGAGAGCTTCCAAAAAATCGCACAAATTATTGCAAAAATAGTTTTGCATTTGCTGGAGCCAAGTAGTGGAACGAGTTACCTAGTAGTTTAAAGGATGAAACGTCCCTGAAGAACTTTGGGCGTAAACGTGATAGCACTATCGGCACCAGTAAAATTCATACAATTAGTTACTCAGCAAAAATTGCAATGCAATAATCTATCCATCTATCTATCTATCTATCTATCTATCTATCTATCTATCTATCTATCTAGGCTATCTGTCTAGGCTATCTATCTATCTATCTATCTATCTATCTATACATGATAATAGATGGCTGTACACAGCTATACATGGCTGTATATGGCAATAGATGGCTATACATGGCTAAACATGGTTATAGATGGCTACACATGGTATGACATGGCTATACACGGCTATGCACGGCCAAACATGGCAATACATTGCTATACACGACTACATATGGCTATACGTAGTGAAACATGGTAACAGATGGCTATACGGGGATACACATGGTGTAGCGGCTAACACCATTTTTTTTTTGGCAAAATTGTTCACTTAGTGATACAAGCATAAATTTTGACCGAAATGTTCTCAATTAAGTATTCTTTCATTCTGATTGATTAGCCACTTGAAATTCGGCAGTATAACACGTTTTTTTTTTTTAACAATTTACACAATAGGTGGACTTTATCTCAACATGGCCACCATTGGCCTTAGGCGTAGAGTTAAGTTGCAGCCTCATACAGTAGAAGTTGATGATGTTGCAGTACAAAAGTTCATTGTCGAGCAAAAGAAACCAAAACAAGTAAAAAACTACTAGCTGAGTAGACCTGGAAACTAACATAGGAAAGACTGCTGGCGAAAACTTCTGCAGGCTATCAAAAAAGGAGCATTATCATGGCCAGTGGGGCATGTCTGTAAGTATTTTAGAATTTTGTACTTAGAGTATAGGTTATCCCGATAATAGATTTTAGTCTTATCCCTCATATATTACTTGTGCTCGGGTCGAAAGGTTGACATATGTTTTACAGTGTTGTGCACTTTAAATCTTTCAGACGATTCATCACAAAAAAAGCATATCGATACCCGATAATCATGTCTTGCTTGCAAGTTACCAGTCTAAGTTACATGTTGTATTTTCACTTTCTCTAACTTTTAAGCAATGAATCAACCTCCAGCTTGTGAAAAAAAATTGAATGGTAAAAGATTCTTACCCAGTGGACAGAATACCTCAAGTTATAAACTGTTCAGTTTAACTTTACACATTCTAGTTAAGTTCGCTCTTACCTATTAATAATAACAATAATAATAATAATTGAAACTTATATAGCGCATTTTTCATGCCGAACATGATCAAATGCGCTTTACAATTTAACAAAATGAATTAAAAATAAATAAAATTTACAAGCAACTATGATTAAAAATAAATTAATGTTTAAATAATAATAATATTAATTACAAGGCAAACAAGAAATATATGACGAGTTAAAATGTATAAGAATTACAAATTAAAAGTTTGTTTAAAAAGATATGTTTTGAGGTGGCACTTAAAACTTGAAAGAGAGTCAAGGCTAGGTATTTTACAGGGCAGATTGTTCCAAAGCTTCGGGGCTGCATAACAAAAATCTCTTCCTCCAAGTGTTGAGAGTATCTTGCCACTAGGAGTCTCAAGCATAATTCTTTGGCTAGATCTGAGTAAATATCTAGTTGATGATTTCCGACTGATCAATTCACAGATATAATCAGGTGCCATGCCGTGAATAGCTTTAAAGGTAAAGAGCAGAATTTTAAATTCAATGCGGTACTTAATTGGAAGTCAGTGAAGCTGATATAAGACTGGTGTGATATGACTGAACTTCGGTTCCTTGAAAATTAGTCTTGCAGCTGCATTCTGAACTCTTTGTAACTTTTCAATTTGTACTTGTGGAAGTCCGTAAAGTAAGCTGTTACAGTAATCTAATCGGCTTGACACAAACGCATGAATTAAGGTCTCGGTGGATTTACGCGATAAATGTTTTCGTATTCGCATAATGTTATGAAGATAATAGAACAATGTATTACAAATTTTGTTTACGTGGGAGTTCATCGACAGCTTGTCGTCAATAAAAACACCGAGATTTTTCACAACTGACGATCTCATTACATCAGAGTTGCCCACGGTAATCGAAGAAATATTAACTTTAGTTAACTGTTGTCGGGTTCCTATGATAATAAATTCATTGAGAAGGAGTTTGTCGTGTTCCATCCACAAAAGTATGTCCTTTATACAATTTTGCATGGCAAATGTGGCGTCTTGTTGGCTAGACAGCACGTCAGGCCTGAAGGAAAGATATAACTGTGAATCATCCGCCTAGCAGTGAGAGTCTGGAAGATGTCTTTCAATTATATGGAATAGTTTTGAAGAGTAGATGACATGTAATAGGGGACCTAGACAGGATCCTTGTGGAACACCCCAATCAACAGAGCAACTGTCAGAGAGGGCGCCGGGAATAGAAACACTTTGTCTTCTGGCCATCAAGTACGAGGTAAACCAATCTAATGGTGCTCCAGAAATTCCAAATGAAGTTTGAAGTCTACGCAGAAGTTAACTGTGATCAACTGTATCAAAGGCTGCGCTCAAGTCTAATAAAACAAGTAGAACAGCATGCTGAGAATTCATTTTCATGAGAATATCGTTAGTAACTTTCAAAAGTGCCGTTTCTGTACTATGGTTCTTCCTGTACGCAGATTTTAGCGGAGGGTAAAGATTGTGATTTTTCATATGGTTGTCAATTTGAATGAACACAGCTCTCTCAGTTACTTTTGAAATGAAGGAAAGATTACTTACAGGCCGGTAATTTTTAAAAACAGTGTCAAGACCAGCCTTCTTAAGAGTTGGCAAAACTAAGGCTTCTCTCCATGCTGAGGGAAAATAACCACTATCAAGGGAAATATTTATCATTTTAGTTATCACTGGTAGAAGGACATCAATACATTTGACTACCAGAGGTGTGGGTATGGGGTCAAGAGCAGACGATTTCTTAGCCAGATTCATAATTATGCTGTGAGCTTCTTCTTCCGTGATTGCTTGGAAACTGCTAAATGCCGGACATTGTGGATCCATAATGGGAGCACAATCTTGACAATTTTCAGTTGTATACTCTTTGAATTTGGATCTTATATTACTGATCTTTTCGACGAAGAAGTTAGCCATCTCATTTGCAAGCATCGTTTTACTAAAATGAGGAGGAAGTGGAACATCACAGTTTTGAATTAATAATTGTTTTGAGACCCTGAAGAGCTTTCCTTGATCCGAACTGTTTTTTGTTTTGAATGCATGCTAAATTGATTTTAACTGGAAGTAGCAACAGACTTCTTCAAAGGACATTTTGTCGTGCACAAATCTTGCAAAGAATTCTCGTCAACTGCAATCGACCAAACCCACAAACAAAACAATGCAGTCATCAAGGATGATGGCAAGAGCAGACCTTGTTTTATCAACCAATTAAAAAGAACAAGACCACCTTCCTCAAACAAGAGGAAATTTCCAGCGCCGCCAGTTCCAAGGAAAAGACACTGAAAGAGGACTGCCACCTATTTTCGCAACTCTTCATTTCATGTCAAAGCAGACAGTGTGGTTTGCATGAATTCTTCGAGCACGAAAACTAGTCAATTCCAGTTTCCCTCAGTGACAGTGGAACCGCTTCACACATGCCAAAAATCGTAATTGTTTGAGATACTTGAGTCTAAGACTTTGATGCCAAACACAGAACCAGAGGCAGATGCAATCATCATAGATGGATCAGCTCTTGCCATTTGATGACTACGCCAATGAGGACATCCTTCCAAGAGTTAGATCATATTGTACCAAGTACCAAAGAGTTGACATTGTGTTTGATGTGTATTAGAAGTCCACCCTGAAAGTAGAGGCACGATCCAAAAGGGGCAAATTTGTACGAAGAAGGGTTACACCAACCGGCAAGATCCCCCAAAATTGGAAAAGCTTTCTGAGAGATAACAACAACAAGACTGAACTTTCCATTTTCTTGTGGACCGCTTGTCCGAAGCAGACATACAATGCTTGGTCATTGTGACAAAGGAAGAAGACGTCTTTTGCAATCGCGTAATTGCGTTAGAACATTTAGCACTCACGTATTTTTGTGCACACACGACATGTAGCAATGAACGGAATTAAAGTTTTACTGATTAAGGAAAATGACACGGATGTGATGGCTGTTATGAAATCCTTAAACGCCATTGGTCTTGAAAAAATTTGGATTGCGTTTGGCCAAGGAGAAAATTTGCGATGGATTCCAGTGCACGAAGTGGTAAACGCAGTCGGAGAAAGCCAGTGGACTCCCGTTCTTTCACACATTCACTGGATGAGACAGTGTCTGCTTTCCGTGGCAAAGGGAAGAAGTCTGCATGGCAAACATGAAATATCTGTGAAGAGGTCTCGACCACCTTCACCACACTCAGTCAGTGTGTGACACCTCTTGACGACGCTAATCTCCATAATCTAGAGAAGTTTGTTATGGTCATCTATGACAGGTTCAGTGCAGATACAAGTGTGAATGATGCAAGACTGAATCTCTTCGCTCGCAAACAGAGACCATATGATGCAATACCACCTACACAGTCTGCCCACAAAGTCTACATTCAAAGCTTGCTGTCTACCAAGGAGGACTGAATTATCTGGGGTGAAGCCACTCCCCCGACCGGTCCCAAAAAGTCCAACTGACTGGGGATGGAGTAGGCAAGGCGACATATGGAAGATATATTGGACTGACATCCCATCAGTTGCTGCAAGTTGTAAAGAACGAACCAGATGTGAATGAAGGAAGGACTGCTGTGGCAGATGCAAATGTCTTTACTGGTCATCGACTATAGTAGGCATACAATGTAAATTGTATAGCAGCACTATTCTAACTCTGCGGATTGTAAACGGAAACAGCCAAGCAGCGATGAAGGAAGCTACTTGATACGTATTTTGAACTGTCAATCACGGTTTCAACATCCAAGAATCCAAAGCTTTGGTAATAGTTTCCTGGATTTATTTATGGTTTGGGCAAGAGATATTTTCAACTCTGTGACGATCTTCTTTGTAAAAGACGTTTGAGCCATACACTCATACAAAAAATTAAAATTAAAATTAAAATGAAATTTAAAATAAAACATTTGAAAAACATTAAAATGTTACTTTTTCGTTAACTATTTTGCCATCACCAGATAATCAATATTTGGTCTTCGATTCAATTAAAAAAGTGATCAACACAATGCTTGTTCCTTTTTTTAAGCGTTCAAAATAATCGAATGGCTGAGCAACGGCGTTTCCAGAAGAATGGCAACACACAACAACTGAAAGGAATAAGCGTTCGACGGAAATGCCAACCATGTTTCACAACTTACAGGAAATGAGAAACACTTTCATTTTTTTTTAATTTTATATTTCGGCGGTTTCAAGCACCTGCACCGCCCTTTGTCGTTTTCATAACATACGTAGTACTGTTTCTTGCAAACCTTTTATTAACAACGATACCTTAGTAGAATTCGCTTAATTCCAAACCAGAATGTCCAAAGGCAGTACTTATATATGAGTATATAGATGCCGAAATCGTTTGGGAAAATTGATAACCTAGAACTTTCTTCATGCTAGACACATTGTTTGTTGGTGATAATCAGCGAGTAAAAAACCTATCGTGCAATTTTTGAGCAAATTGTAGAATTTTTACAAACAAGTGACTCCGACTTGGGAGTTACAAAAATAACAATCAATTCAAATCGTACGAAAAATCAAAATATCGCTGTTATCACCTTGAAGAAATCTATTGCCCACTGACTAATAGCAGCCAGATGAGTTGCTTTCTCAGAGAGCAACTCGTCAATAGGCCATTGTACTTTGTGAAAGTCAATTCGTGTGGATACATTTCTTAAATTTCCGTTCATGGTCGATTAGAACGGGATTATTATTTCAGTGTCAAGGGGAGAAATCAGCTTAACTCATATGTTACCTTAATGCAGTAATGGTACAAGAATAGTCCTTCCTTCAACGATTCCGGCAAGCGAAAAGGTATGAAAGTTTCCTTGGTATGTCTCTGGAAACAAACGGCCAAAAAGTACATGTACCTTTTTGTGGTTTGTGGTTGTATGATCAGGTCGGGTAGAATCCTGATGCTCTAATATAAGCTGCTATAAACACGCATAAACTCCACTGAGAGGAAAACGCTTTTATCTGCGGTTCCACGTTGTCCTCAGTCAGACATAAATTTGCTTTCCTGAGTTTCTCATCAAGGTCATTGTTTTCATGCCGGATAAAAATTACAAGAATAATTCTTCGCTTTCAAAGTTTATGTGTGTTTTAATTCATTCAGCAAAAAAAAAAAAAAAAAAAGAACAGTCAGCAGTTCAACAGCAGAAAAAAAAAATCAAAAAGAAAAATAAATAAAACAAAGCAGAAAGATGTAATCTTGAGCCAGCTGCTGTATTTTTCACGATTATTATAAACAGGTTGCTCAAAAGATGGATGGGAAGAGTTTAACTGTTTCACTGATGTTTATCTTAAAAGATATGACCCAGAGGAATAATCGGTGGTCAAAAAAACTCATAAAGGCCTCCTAAAAGCGAGGAACGGCGGTTTCGCGTTTGGGATCCCTCGAGTCCAAAACAGAAATCTATGATGAGGTCGACTATTTTGCATACGTAGTTTTAATGTGACAATTCAATTTTCAAGTTTGAGTGGAATCAGTTGCACGTTTTAGACTGGTTTTAGCTGATGCTCTGTAATGTGGGCAGTGAATCCCTGTTCAGAGCAGCATTGAGTGTCGAAAGCAAAAGGCAAAGGCTCGAGTAAAACTACGCGAAAGCAATCCAAGCAAACTGCGAGTCCGTTTGAAGGACAACTTATTGAAAAACTTATCGAACTGAGCACGTGGTTGACAAACTTCACTGCATGATAAAAGTTGTTTGGAAATAAACGCACGGTAAAAATTCACATTCAAACCTGTAATGTTAAGATTAGAACTTAGTACTTCGATATGCGAAGCCCGACACAATGACAAAATCCCACTTACTGATCTGCCCTCGAGGAGGCATTCCTTCAAAATGAACAAGCTCATTTCCACCATTTAAGCTGTCGAGTGTTTCTTATAACTTATTCTTTTGATAAGGGGTTTTAAAAAGTGTCGTTTTCCTTCCCAGAGACCAGCGAACAGCTATATATCTACACTCGTTTTAAGTACAGAGGTCTTTTTGAATTGAAATAGAATCTTCCGAGCGGGGGACGAAAACCTGACTCTCTAGCACCATCTAAGTACGCAGTTAGTGGATTCTTATTGGTTACTCAAGCAAAAAAAAAAAAAACAGCAACAATTTGTGGCTAAGATAAAAAAATAAGGAATTCGACCAAAACTGCCGCGTTAAAACAGATAAAAACTAATTTCGTGTCACGAGAAGCCAAGTGAGGGTATATGTATTCTTTTTCTCTGATAGGAATCAGCGGTTCTTTAGAAGTGGTAAAAATGCATAGCCAAAAACTCTTTAATCAAACGCCGCATTTCGAAAATGTAAACAAAATGGTAGGCACTATTTCAGTGATGAGAAAGCACTTATTTTAAGCTAGCTGTAACTAGGTCAAACGTGATAACTAAGGTGATTATAATCATGTTTTGGCCTGGAGATCTTTTATTTTTTAACTCTTCTGTGAACCAGATCGACGTCACATCAACAAAAGCTTACTTTTAAAAAACATTGTTTAAAAATTATGTTGTTAACTTTGTCTCATTTGCTCCAGGTAACATTTCATTATCACTGGAAGCCGAGGAAAACAGTGTTTGTGTCAATTTTTATATGGATGTCGCAGTCGTTGTTGATATATATTTCAAAATCTTAGTCTTCCAGCGGACGTCACTGTAGCACTAATAATAATGACGGGAAAGCCTCCACGAAGTACGGTGTGTATTGTATCTTGACTCTGTAAGGTCAAAGAAAAAGGAAGACGCTCTCCATTTACTTTTTAATACTAACATTTGCTGTAGACGAAAGTGTGCTTTTCTCCATTTCTCAACCTTCGTCACAGTGTACAGATGCTAATTAAGGGTACATACATTAAAGGCCTTTCACAGCCTGTTCCAAACGGTTTCTTACGCAAACATATATATATATATATATATATATATATATATATATATATATATATATATATATATTTGGTTCAACCCTCCATTCAACAAAAATGTGCAAACAAACATCGGAAGGGCGTTCATCAACCTAATCAATAAATGCTTCCCCGCTGGCGGCAAATTGAGTAAAATATTTAACCCTTTTCCGCCGGGATTTTTTTGGAGCAAAAAATGAAAGCACTTGACCGTGTCAAACTTTCCCTTCCTATGGAGATTTCTCTGTCAACAAGTAGGGTGCATTATACATCACTGGAAAGCTTATTTGATAACAAATACGATCGACATGTAAACAACAACAAATAATTAATTCATGTCACCATGACAACGACCAGAATTTGCATAATTTATGTAAATATGCAAATGAGGTACTAAATTTTCTACTTTTTGTCTATTTTTCTCAAAACGTTTTGCATGTTTCCTCATAAAACACATAGCATTAGAAAGAGCATTTAATATACTACTTTTGCCACTACAAAGTTCTGGACTATTGATTCTTCTCATGCACTAGCATTTCATTCCCCAGTGTATCCTTAAAATCACAATATTCCCTCATTTGGTTGCAGTAAATATCTTGATGGCAGCAATCACAACATATGTTTATGAAATCATTTTTTTTAAATAAGAACTAAAGAACAGGGTTCTGTTTGGCCCAAATGAAGCAACACTACTGCTTCTGGCCAGATGAAGGTCAGTTTAAGGCTTATTTCAACCTTGAACGCATGTGCCATTCTTCAAAACATGGCTGTTCACAGAGGCGAGCATCACACTTAGGACAATAAAAATTTGTCTTTGTTTGCCTCAAATTTCTCTGACCATTTCTGGTGTAGGCACAAACTCTGCAGCATCTCCTTTTATTGGCCCTTGTGCCAAAATGCTTACCCAACAAACGCGCAGAGGGAAATGGAGGACGACCAGCACCTGGTTCCCTTCTTCCACTAAGTGATCCAAAAAGGGTCTCACTTTGAAAAGCTTGTCATTCCCTACATTGTTGTTGTTGTTGTTCAGGTGAAGGTAGCTGAGAATCTGCAAAAACCTATCCCTACTCATAATAGAGGGAAACCAAGGATGAGAAAGGATAGGGTCAGTTGACCAAAAATCTCTTACATCTGAGCAATTTATGATGCCCATTGCAATATTCAGGCCTATGAAAACCATCATTTCTTCCACATAGATACTCTGAAATCCTGGGTCATCATTTTGCTCTGCATAACGGTTAGTTTCCTCACAAAATCTTCCAACTGTTCCTTCATCAACAAACAGTTGGAAGAATTCTAGGGGACTTTCGGCAGTTACAGCCTCTCTTGATGGTCCCGCATCACCAACAAAAGCCTTGTCTACATTTGGATTCCTCTATAATATAACAATTACACAGACAATGTTACCCAAAGGAAACACTTTATTGTTCATAAAGACATGCAGTTATAATACAGTGTTCATGTAATCTACCTCAATACCATGAAAATCATCCCAGTCAAAATTGTCGTTGACAGGAGCAGGTCCAGCAGCTGGCCTTCAACGTCGAGCAGCTAGCCTCACTGAAACAGCAAGATTTGCTCTTGAGGCTGGTGCTGCTGGTCGTACATGAACAACAGTCTGTGTGTTGGTTTCACTGACAAAGGTCAGCTCTACATCACACACTGTTGGATCAGATTCGCCCTAGCAGTAAAAAATATTCATTATAAGTTTTTCCCGCGAAAGCATCACCTGATTGTTGTGAACACTATACTAAACTCAAATATAATAACATTGCCGTTTGTGCTTTTCGCAGAGAAATTATAGTATAAGCTTAATTATGAAGGACAAATCGAAAACACAAGTTCCTGTGCACAGAACAATAAAAATAATTGAAAAGCGTTACCTCGTTGTTGTCTGCTAGTCGTGAAGAAAGGTCACATGGCGGTAGAGATCGAAATGCTCCTTCCGAAAAGCTTCTTACTCCTGGAGGAAGCGACTCTAGCGAGTCACTTTTATCGCTGAGGTCCTCTTCAATGCTAGAATCGCTAAAGTTATCCTCCAAATCACTTCCATCCCTTAAAATAAGCTCCCCTAGTTCATCACTTTGCTGCGAATTCCTTGCCATAATTACAAAGTCCGACACTCCCCGTGGAGAACGTAACACACGAAAAAAACACGAATTGTTTTGAGCAAATTTCACATGAGAAAATGGCCGATCACTGCTGAATTGCTATGTAGAAACCGCTGAACAATATAAAAGCATGTGCGGCTTCATTTGAGCAATGTTTGCCCCTCTAGGGAGGGAAAAAGTTCTTTGTCTCTTAATTCGACCCCACTCGGCGGAAAAGGGTTAATAGAAACACCGTGAAACTAAGCTACAGTTGCACACCCAACATAAAGCAGGTTATTGACAGCCATAACAAAGCCATCCTGAAGAAATCCAACACACTCGAACAAGGTCAAAGCTCAAGGATGTGCAACTGTCGTAGGAAGGATGAATGCCCGCTAAGAGGCGAATGTTTGCAGAAGGAAGTAATTTACCAAGCCACAGTTGTCACTGCGGAGAAATCTGAGACTTACGTGGGTCTTACAGCCACAGAGTTTAAGACAAGATGGCGTAACCACCAAATGTCATTTAAACACGAAAATAAGCGCAATGACACCGAGCTCAGCAAGTACCTCTGGAAACTGAAAGAGAAGAAAGTGGCATTCACCATTTCATGGAAAATACTCGCAAGGGCAAGGGCGTACACTAATCTCACAAAACGTTGCAATTTATGTATTACCGAGAAATTTTTCATAATATGTTATCCGCAAATGGCGTCTTTAAACAAGCGCAGTGAACTTGTACCTTCTTGCAGACATCAAAGAAAGTACATTCTTAAGTATGATTAATTTACATTAAGCAGCGCGCACGTGCATTTTCAAATTTTCAAATTAGCGTCTGTTGGCAGTGTTGCGCGATCATGTTGCGATGTAAACCGTTAACGATAGCCCAGTGTGTACGGGGATTAACTGATGAGTGGACTAACTCTGTTGGTCTACGAAACAAATTTGTATTAAACTCCGTATGTACTCATATTGAGTAGTCCATCTACTATTACTATCACAGCTCCTTTATTGTAGAGCACTATCCTGGATTCAGCGGTGAACATCAACTGCATTTATATATATATATATATATATATATATATATATATATATATATATATATAAAACGTTAAAAAGGAAGCGAGGATGGACAACTTCTGACGTTAAAAAAAAGGATAAAAACTATAATAAAACGTTTCAGTCGAAGACCTTCTTCAGTTATTACCTTCGACCGAAACGTTTTATTATAGTTTTTATCCTTTTTTTAACGTCAGAAGTTGTCCATCCTCGCTTCCTTTTTAACGTTTTACATTCATTCATGCTGTGAGGTTTGGACTGAGAATCCTACTGATCCTCCTGACGCAGTGAGACCTTTGTTGGCTTGAGAGATCTACTAACAGTTGTATATATATATATAAAAAACTGAATAAATGTTTGAAAGAAAATTCGCCCTGAGTGGGATTTGAACCCACGTCCCCCCGTTACTAGTCGGGTGTGGTAACCACTACACCATCAGGACAACCATGCTGGCAACACGGCAATCGAAGTAGTGATTTACGTGGTAAGGAACGTGGGATCCCGGGGAATTTTTCTTTCGAGGTGACAAGGTAGGGGAAGCCTATAACTCCGTTTTGAAATCCAACTAAGGATCAAATTCATGATGCACGACCGAAGTCAACTTAGCGGATGACAATGGAGGATCCACAAGGGATACAGGCTATTTTCAATTAATATATACTGTATATGAAAGGGCCCCTGACCCTGTACACCCCAAATAATCATATTAAACTGAATAAATGTTTGAAAGAAAATTCGCCCTGAGTGGGATTTGAACCCGACTAGTAACGGGGGGGACGTGGGTTCAAATCCCACTCAGTGCGAATTTTCTTTCCAACATTTATTCAGTTTAATATGATTATTTGGGGTGTACAGGGTCAGGGGCCCTTTCATATACAGTATATATATATATAAAACGTTAAAAAGGAAGCGAGGATGGACAACTTCTGACGTTAAAAAAAGGATAAAAACTATAATAAAACGTTTCGGTCGAAGACCTTCTTCAGTTATTACCTGAGTAATAACTGAAGAAGGTCTTCGACCGAAACGTTTTATTATAGTTTTTATCCTTTTTTTAACGTCAGAAGTTGTCCATCCTCGCTTCCTTTTTAACGTTTTACATTCATTCATGCTGTGAGGTTTGGACTGAGAATCCTACTGATCCTCCTGACGCAGTGACACCTTTGTTGGCTTGAGAGACCTACTAACAGTTGTATATATATATATATATATATATATATATCTGAGCGATTTTGCAAAAAGGTAGCTCTAAAGTTTTGGCTTGAACACGGGCCCGGCCCGTGTTCAAGCCATTGTGGCCGGCCAAAATTGAGGGGGCTTGCCGTCAAGGCCTGCTTTGCCAAACAGCCTAGGGATAGTTCTAACAGTGGGTGGGTGAGTCTCAGTTTTCTGTCAAAAGCACAGGGCAGGGGGGGTTCCTGCTTTGAGACTTTGACTGCAGTTAGAGTTTCTAGCTCCATTAAGTGGCTCTTTACAGTGTAGGATGCCTTGGCAGTTTTGCCTGGCCTAGTGTAGGCCTGAATGATAGTTTGCTTTTGATCACCAATTAGAGTGAACCCACATTGTGCAGTGGGTGGGTGGGTGGCAGTTGTTTGGGCAAAGCACAGGGGTGGGGGGAGGCTTGACTTTGTGCTTTGTGGCAGCAGCGGAATTGGCTTGTTTTCACAATTTCTGCAGGCACGTTTTGACAAATCCAGTTAGATATCTGCGCGTTTCTCTCCAGAATGGCATTCTGGGAACCAGGATGAGTAGATCAAGTGTCATGAGCTGGTTTTTGACTGCATTTCAGGCGTTGGGCCCTTGATATCTGAGCGATTTTGCAAAAAGGTAGCTCTAAAGTTTTGGCTTGAACACGGGCCCGGCCCGTGTTCAAGCCATTGTGGCCGGCCAAAATTGAGGGGGCTTGCCGTCAAGGCCTGCTTTGCCAAACAGCCTAGGGATAGTTCTAACAGTGGGTGGGTGAGTCTCAGTTTTCTGTCAAAAGCACAGGGCAGGGGGGGTTCCTGCTTTGAGACTTTGACTGCAGTTAGAGTTTCTAGCTCCATTAAGTGGCTCTTTACAGTGTAGGATGCCTTGGCAGTTTTGCCTGGCCTAGTGTAGGCCTGAATGATAGTTTGCTTTTGATCACCAATTAGAGTGAACCCACATTGTGCAGTGGGTGGGTGGGTGGCAGTTGTTTGGGCAAAGCACAGGGGTGGGGGGAGGCTTGACTTTGTGCTTTGTGGCAGCAGCGGAATTGGCTTGTTTTCACAATTTCTGCAGGCACGTTTTGACAAATCCAGTTAGATATCTGCGCGTTTCTCTCCAGAATGGCATTCTGGGAACCAGGATGAGTAGATCAAGTGTCATGAGCTGGTTTTTGACTGCATTTCAGGCGTTGGGCCCTTGATATCTGAGCGATTTTGCAAAAAGGTAGCTCTAAAGTTTTGGCTTGAACACGGGCCCGGCCCGTGTTCAAGCCATTGTGGCCGGCCAAAATTGAGGGGGCTTGCCGTCAAGGCCTGCTTTGCCAAACAGCCTAGGGATAGTTCTAACAGTGGGTGGGTGAGTCTCAGTTTTCTGTCAAAAGCACAGGGCAGGGGGGGTTCCTGCTTTGAGACTTTGACTGCAATTAGAGTTCGAAGCCTCATTAAGTGAGTTTTCACGTTGATTTTTTTTAGCTTTTGATGGCTTGTTTGCATAAGAGCTGTTGATATTAAAGTGAAAACTTTTTAAATTCTTTAATGTTTTAGTAAGGTGTTATTGTTACTGTTGTTGCAGACTGGAGTTCTTCGTTTTGACGTTGAATGACTAGGTTTATGAGGAGATTTCAGGAAGAGTCTGGCTGTTGGAATAACATGCCCAGTCTTGGTCATTATAATCCCACAGTAGCTCCGTGGTCTCCGCTACGTCGTGTAGAGCAACAAAGAAAGGACGTGGGCATTCACTGTTTTTGTCAACGACGAAAGGCTTGACGTTCGCATTGTTTCTTGAATGGTTTAGTGTGGCACCCCACGTTAACTGACCAGTTGGGTCGCCTTTGTATGGATCTATCCTAGAAGGAGACAGAAAGTAACTTTAGCAAAGCAATGTATAAAATATAGCGTAGACAAGCACTGATAACGTTGACTCTTTTACAGTTAGGGGACTTGAATTTTTAGTTCGGAACAGTGAATGGGATAGGCCATGAAATACATACTTCTTAATAACGGAGTTGGAAAGCCGTAAAAAAAAAAACGATCCGCAATTTATAGTAAGGAGCTCTAGCTGGGTTTGTAGGAGAGTTTCACTATTTTTAGTTAATTTGGTGTGCGGGAAAAGAAAGTAGTTGAAGTCAAGCCACCACTTTTAAATCTAACGGACTGCACAGTAGAGTACAACCCTCAAAATTGGCCAATCACAGCGCCCAATTTTTTATGTATTTCTTTTTTTTTTCATGAATCTGCTCTTGTAATCATGTCAGGACCATAGATCGTCAAATACAAAGATCTTTTCCTCAAAACTCCTGATCTATCGATTTCGCGCTGTCGTTTTCCAGAGGCGTCACCTGATAAATGTAACGAGATGTAGATGAAAGATGCATACTTAAGGAGTTATAAATTACACGTATTCTACTCTGTGAGATAACTACGTACGATAGAAGAACAGCGACATTTCCTAACCCATCATAAGGTGCTATTCTGCGAACAATAATATGGTTTCTTGTTTACTTTAAACACTCACGCAACATGGTGTCCCGCACTTTCGATCACCATTAGCGCGCAGGGCCTTCCCTCGGCCTCGTATATTTTTTCTCTTCTGTCGGCTTCTTGGAGGGAGATCACTTCTCCCTCATATTCGCATATGATCTCTCCCTTTTCAATATCTCGTGAGGCGAAGGCGCACATTCCCGCTCCGCGAGGATCACTTGGGACATTATGCAACTACAGACAAAAGAAATAACATTGAAATGTTATACCACCGAATTTATAATTATTATATCAATGGAAATCAGTTTAACTATTCAGAATTAAGAAGACATTAATTGATACATACCTCAATCGGTGGTTCTGGTTTGGGATTGAGGGACTTGTAAGCTGCAATGCGTTCGCGCATGACCTGTCCCCCAAATTCTATAGGTGGCTGTCTTCGCGGCCGTTGGAGCCGTATTCCGGAATAACCGCGGATTTTTGCTGCTTGCACGGCGGGCTTGACGTCCCCCAACCTACTTCTTGCCTGCTGTTCCAGTGCTTTTTTGAATTGCTGAGAATAAAGAAACAGTATGAATCGACTGAGTGTAGTACAAATCCACTTTGTAACGCGAGCTGCACTTTTTAATGGAAGTAAACGACGCAATAAATCTGACTATTTTTCTATGGGTTAACCTTAGACAAACATTCACTATCAATCCACGACCCTGAGGCAAGTTTTAACGCTCAAGGGCTTTACAAAATATGCTAAGCTGGCCTTGCCAGCTCAATATATAGAAGCGCTTTATACACTTTATTCCGAGCGCAATAAACGTGTCTTACATCCTCAGGGGTACCTAATGCATGAGTGTTTCTATAAAGTGTGATATATCCAAATGTTGGAATGGAACAGCCTTTTTCGCCGTCTAAAAAAATTGGTCAATTTAAACTTTGCTCCAAGATCAAAGTTTAGGGAGGAACATGTTAATTTTTCATCTCAATGTGAACTGAAAATGTTTGTTTTACAGCATAAGCTTTGGCAAAGACAAGCTGATCCCAATTGGCTGCACCTGAATCTAGGTTTTACAAAACTGTTTGGGGTCATTTTAGGCTATTGTGCTGTCAATATGAAGGTGTTAATTAACAATTATTGGACGAGGTCGAGCAAAATATCGTGATTTGTCAGTGGTGAGCAGATCACCAAAGGCTCGATCACCAAAGTTGTTTTGACATTTTTTTTTGGAAGCGGTAATTTATTCTAGCGTGGTTACAATTGCGCATGAGCAGAATATTTGCAGCACAAACACATTTAAACAGTATTGTGCATGAGCAAACCATTATTTGTAGGCAGTTATTTGCAGGTCACGTGGTGGGCTCCTAGCCAATGAAAAGTTAGAAGAAATCCATCGAATGATAATACTCATTAGTTCCTGTCTGTTATTAAATATTTGAATGGACTGTGTTACGCTTTTTTTAAATCCTAAATAAAGCCACGGCTAATTACCTTTCGGTGACGTAAATGTTTGACTTTTAGTGACTCGTAAACGTTATGAGCTAAATGAGTACAGTGAGTCTCAAGAGAGCCTCCAATAACTTCAAAGGGACATGGACTTGCCTTATCAAAAGCTTTTCTCTTGATGAGGTATTTTGTCTGACCGTACACACTGTCGCCTTCAGTCCATATGGCCACGGCAGCACAATACGCCTCGAAGGCTTCATTCGTTGATACAAAGCTGTCCCTTTCTCCTTTGTCGACACCAAGGCTTACAAACCTTGTTAAAAAAGGGCATTTTGCGCCTCGTCTCTGTTTTAACATCACTTGCCTAACGTTAGCAAAGTTCGACATCTTATCACGCGGCTGAATGTCCCAACGAAACTCAAAATGTCGACTGCTCCTAAAGAGCATGGGAATTTGGCGCTAATTAATGTAACCCAAAATTCTCCCACGGTAAAAAAAGGAACATATCACTAAAACAGGCTATTTTTAATCACAGTTTTAAACGTTTTTGGGAGAATTTAGTGGTGTTTTTTTTGAGTAAAGACAAAGCCGTTATTTAAAAACAACAGCAATAGTCGTGTAATGAGAGACCCTTCAACAGAAGCTGACCACATTTTACTTCTTTTTAATTACTGCAAAACAAAAATCCAAAAACGGATCATACACTACTGGTGGAATCTTCAGATCAAATCTAACTCCCGATTTTGGCATGAGATTCACCTTTTCAGGAACCTCCGTTTTTTGAGAGTGAAGAATCCATATCATTCAAGATCACAAATTTTTATTTAGATTCTACCAAAAAAACGCACCCCCTTAGAAAACTTATACAAATGAGCAAGTGCGTCCCAACTGCCAAAGTAACCTCTCTACAACGGCCAGTTAATCATAGACAGTGTAAAAGTAGTTCCTATTCTTGTATTGTAAAAGGTCATGTTGACTAGAGGAACGAAGTCAGAAATAAGCTACTCGACATTATTGTTGCGGAAGACGAAGTCGTGATGCAAAATGATGTACTTAGTTTTACCTTGTTTTGTTTTGTAAAATTTTTCTTCTGAACACTAATTTTTGGTTTATTTTATCGATATGTATTTTGATTGTGTTACGTATTACTATGCTACAATAAGCACCATGCATCTTAAAATAAAAATACCTTTCCCGCCAAAAAACAGGTGTCATATTACACCCCTACCTCCTCACAATGACCACTTTCCTCTGTGCCCATCTGGGCCCGCGCAGCGTGGTTTGGAGTCGAGGGATTAAAAGGCGAATACGCAAGCGTGAGCTAACTAGGATGGTCGGGAACATGCTCCCCCGGAAAACTTTGATTTCTATTCCTCTGAAATTGCAATAATTGCAAGTTTTAGAGCTAAAAGAGCGATGCTTTCACAGCATAGAAACTGACAAACATTTACTTGTATTACTCGATGTTTACACTCACTACCACAGATTGAAATCCCGTGCACTGTAGATAGTACTCGCCGGTATTAACTTCTAATGAAGTGAGAAATCCAACGATTTAACCTCAACGCATTCATCTCAGGGAAGTAAACTTTTTTTCCTTCACGAAGCTGTGAAATTTCGTCTTTCTTCTTCTTCTTTTTTATTTTTGTTATCATTTTCATTTTTTACTTCGCAAAAGTGGGGAGCTCCCTTGCGCGGTCCCTGCCGAAGATGGCGGTTATGGAGAGGTTCCACTATATTTCTTTTTATAAAGAATGTAAAGTCCGTGATCCGGTCTTTTGAAGAGATTTTGTTTCCTGGATGCATGCTTACTCACGAATCTAATGAAACTTTAGAGAAAAGTAAAAGCACCAATTATCTATAGTGCTTCATTACGATCCTTGCATCCAGCATTAACACTCTAGGAACGGCCTCTGTCGTGACACTTATGTGTTAGAAGCTTCTTTTTGGCGAAACGTACGTTGTGTCATTTCCCTTGTGTGACGCCAATTACGATGATTCCAGAAGGTGATTATTAAGCACGTTGATCTGACGTCTCGAACACCTTAACACGTGTAACGTTTTCCAGGACGGCAGTATAGACCATTCCAGCGTTTTCCCACTAAAATACCAAAGCTTTGTAACATGGATGCATACTCCAGTATATGTAACTTTTCTCGTACACTTTACTCACTTTGACAAAGAAATGCAACAAACAGTGGCGTCTGGTGAAAAGAGTTCGCACACACAGAGAGATATGTTCCCAAAGACTCTTACCTTGCAGTTGGATTTTGACAAAACGCTCAAGACTCCTAAAGTCACTTCGCAGGACTCCTACTTTTGTGCGAAGCTGAAAACACACCATCTGGGGATGTACTGTGCAAGCGACGACCACATTTATTGTTTCCTATATGACGAGACTGTCGGTACCACGGGACCAAATGAAGTTATATCTCTTTTGGACTATTTACTTGTTCAACTTGAGAATAAGCTCGGAAAACATGACCACCTCATTATTTGGTGTGATAATGCTCCTGGGCAATTCAAGGAATGCTTCTTGTTCTTCTACCTCGACTTTTTAGTACGACGTGGGCAGTTCCTGAGGGCTGACTTGAAATTTCTGTTAGAAGGTCACACTTACTCTGTATGTGATAGACGCTTTGGAACTATACAAAATGTTTTCCAAAGGCAAGAGATTATCGATATTCCAAGAAAATGGGTAACTGTCTTAGAACACGAAGGACTGTCGAACGTGATAGTTAACTGGGTTACACTGGATATGATAAAAGACTATAAATCATTCCTCCGATTGCGTTACGTCAGTCGAAATGAGGACTTGGAGAGGGAAAGATTTGAAGTTAAAAACATCGCCTGGCTTAATTTCGGTTACGGTGAAACAGTGGACGAGAACGGAGATCATCAATTGGTACATCATCCAGACAATGTCTTTGTAAGATTTGAAATGGATTCTAGACAGTTTCCGAGGAAAATTTCCTTCCTAAAGAAAAAACAATGCATGGAACTAAGGCCAGAACTTCTCACTACTGTGAGACGAGAAAGAAGGCCAATCCGTGAGGATGTTAAACGATCTTGTGTTAAACTAGCCAAGAAGTATCTATCTCAACCTGCTATTCGATTTTATGAATCCTTACCTAGCTCGACAAGTGAAGAACATGAAGGCAGTGAACTACAGTAAAGACGTATTAATATGTCTTTTTTTCGCTTGTTATCACTGATCGAATGTAAATTTCTTTAGGCCTATGTATGCAGACAATGTCTTTGTAAGATTTGAAATGGATTCTAAGCAGTTACCGAGGAAAACGTCCTTCCTAAAAAAAACAATGCATGGAACTAAGGCCAGAACTTCTCACTACTGCGAGAGGAGAAAGGAAGTAAATCCGTGAGGATATTAAATGATCTTTGGTTAAACTAGCCAAGAAGTACCTATCTCAACTTGCTCGATTCGATTTTATGAAACCTTGCCCAGTTGCCCAGACTGAAGGCAATGGACTAAAGTAAAGACATGCTAATAGGTTTCTCTTCGCTTCTTATCACTTTGAACAAAGATAGCTAAAGGGACTAGTTTTATTCTAAATGCTTACGGTATATGTATAAATCATGTTGAAATCGATCGGGGTGTGAACAGAGAAATTCACCCACAAACGAAACACGCAGGGTATAACAAAACTTTGCTTTGAAACATGTCCAATGTTTAATTTTGGGCCGTGCTCACAATTTGACCGATTAGTCTTTCTATCGATACACTTGTCCAAGACGTTTTTTTTCTGATAGCCCGCGTGTGTACTACCGAGTTCCACTGTATTCATTTGAAAAATAGCCGTCCCGCGCCTGACGATAGAAGGTTTCTACGATCGATACAATATAAATAACACACGAGGAAAATAGAAGTCATATTTCAAAACAATTGTTTTATTTTTATCACACTATCCATATTCGTTAGTTTACAACATCAATGCTAGTCAAAAACGTCAAAAGAAAAAGCCATTGAAACTCTTCAGTTTGTCTTCGAGAGAATAACCATGTCATACTTCATACAAGCGAATCTTCTTTCACTTTCAAGCACGTGAGCGTTGTGTTCGTTTTGTAATCGCTCTAATTCATTGACATTATTGAGGTTACCATTTTTAACCTCTAAACTTATAATACGCAATTTGTTCTGAATTTCATCGCAGTACTGACATGTATCTACCCTGGGCTTTCTAAAGCTGAGTAAGTCCCCCAAGTCCTCGTTAAATATGTTTCTAAAGGTGGAAAAACTAATTACAGGTCCCTTATTTTTTAGCTTTGAACGGTTTGTTTTAAGATTCGGGTTTACTTTAACAAATTCTCTCCACATCTTGCGCATAGAGGTGCGACAGTCAAAGTATCGTTTCCGAGTCCTTGATCTTCTGTAGTGAGATTCATTCGCCCTTTTGGAACTAATGAAGTCAGTTACAGCCTTCCTCGCTTCCGGCAAAAGTCGCATTGCGTTATTGCCGTGTCGTCCTCTCATGTCTTGTTGGATAGACACACCATCCTCCTCTAATTTCTTGAGAAGAACTTGGAGTTTTCGGCGGGAAAATCCATAACATATTTGAAACGCCCCTCTGCAAACTGTTCCTAGCGTCGGTACCTTGTAAGTAATCGTTCTGCGCCCGGTAGGACAAACTCTGACTTCCATTAGTCCTAACAGAATATAATTTTGTTCGTTGTAACTTTTTTGATAAAAAGTTGCTCTTAAATCCTGTATCATCTGCCGACATTCATGAGATGGCCGACGCATCAAGCAACCTTTCTCGCACGAACACAACAAAGAAATTGTCTCTATGTCTTTATAGGGTCTGTTTTTTCTGGCATTGATCTTTTTCCGTTTGCGAGTGTAAATCTTCTTCAGTTTAAGATCCCTTTTCTTCCGCCCTCTTTCAACTGAACTTGCGAGAGGAACTCCGTCTCGGAAATATCTCCAAGGGGTCTCTGCATTGAAGCGATAAACTAGCTTATTTAGGTCGCGAAGTTGCTGATCGCGTGAACTAGAATTCGACACTTGTGGTGTGTCTGACAAAGTAGAAGCCCAGGACATTGCTCCTATTTGACTTGCAAGAAAACGATTAATGAACGTTAGCAATGAGTTCTACATTTATAGCAACCAAAACAAAATCGTATTATTGCTAGAAAATGCCACAAGCCACAAGATTACAGTCATTTGTCACGCCCTCGCCTCCAAAGCTTTTGCGTCAGTAACTTGCTCCCGGGCTGGCCTTCTTATCAGATTTAACTGTCACATACGCTGGAACCTCTCCTCACGGAACCTCTGTAATACGGATATCTCTCTATTTAGTACAGTTTCCTATGTCCCGACAAAATCGTCACATATTTCCTTTCACAAGAAACCTTCTATAATACAGACCCTTTCTAATTCGGCCAACGGACACTAAATCTCGGCCACAAGAGCACATTCACAAACTTGACCTCTTTATTACAGTCCGGTGATCAGGTGATGACAATTTGTGTATGAAAGACAATTTCCTGTTTGGGGTTTTAGAAACAGCAACGCTTTAATTACTTTATCTTCAATTGGAGAATTCAACACAAAATAAAAATACTATAACATGTAACGAAAGAAAGAAAGAAAAGTTGTTTGCGAAGCAAAGCCTCACAAAAGAACATGAAATATTAAAGTACAGCTTTAACAGAGACCACGCAGAGGGAGGGGGCTGGGGCTTCTGGCTGTTCCGAAAACGCGGAGTGCGGAGTCTAAAAAAAATTAAAATAAATAAATTTTTGAAAAGTAGAAAAGAATTTAAAAGTGAATTAAAATAGTAATCAAGTTCATAATTAAAGTAGAAAAAGGAATTTAAGAAATAAAAATAGTAGTTATTAAAAATTCACGCCGCCTGAAGTGGACTGTTCATATCCGATATCGCGTATATTTCATTCAGTCCAAATGGCATATTTAACTCGCGGTTCTCATAGTTAGCAGTTCACTTTAAAGAAGAAAAAAAGTAAAAAAACAGGCCAGTTTTGACCAAGTCTAGAAAAAAAGGGAGCGTTACACCTTCGGTTTTGCTGGAAAGCCGTGTTGTCTCGAAACAAACCCAAGCTTTGCTTTCCAAAAATAAACTGCCCGTGTGAATTAACCCTTGAACCATTCAACAACTTGACAACTGCGTGCCCTAAAGTTTTTGCAAAGGTTAAACTAAGGGCCTGATTACATGAGCCGGGCTGGCCCGGTTAACCGGGCAGATTTGAGTTTGCCGGGATCTCGGCATGTTTGTTAAACGCAACAAAAATCAACTTCGATTACATGACAACCGGGCCAACCCACACCGAAGCAGCCCGGCTCATGTAATCAGGCCCTAAAGCCTTGAAAAATATTCAGCGCTGAAAAGTAGTAAGATACAAATTGAAGATTGGCAAATAAAGACACAAATAAGCACACAGGTAAAGTTGCACTTTGAGAAAACAAATTATAAAAATAAAATGTTTTCCCATAAAAGCCATTTAACTGCACAGCGTTGCATATTTTTAGCTTAAACTTTGCGAGAACTTTAGGGCACGCAGTTGACAAGTTGTTGAATGGTTCAAGGTTTAATTCATACGGGCAGTTTATTTTTGGAAAGCCTTGAGTTTGTTTCGAGGCAACACGGCTCAACAAAAACGTAGGTGTAATTTTTCACATTTCTAGACATGGTCAAAACTGGGCTGTTCTTTCTTTGGTAAAAGTGGACTGCTCACTATGAAAATCATGGGTTAAATATACTTTTTGGGCTAAATGAAATATATTATACGCGATATCAACAGGCTACTTCAGGCGGCGTGAATTTTTTAAAATAATCAGATTATTTTTATTTCTTAAATTTCTATTTCTAGTTTATTTATCATTTAAACAATCTTTTAATTCACTTTTAAATTTTTTTATTTCTATTTCTTTGAATTTTTTTAAAAAGTTTTTTAAAGTTTTTTTTTAGACTCCGCACTCCGCACTCCGCGTTTTCGGAACAGCCCGCGCTTCTTCCAGTTCTTCTTATCCGGACTGAAGCTCAGTTGTTCTTAATTTCAGTTTTTGGTGACGTCAGCCTGAAACTACCGAAACTGTTCTAAAATTGATCTTATTTTTAAGAGACATAGGGCATCGCATGGTACAAAATTTTCAAATTAGATAGGTTGTACCGTTACCATTCAGACGCTGCGTGACGCCAAGCAAATAAAAATGTCAGCACGTGACAATATATTGCGAGGAGCGGGAAACTGGTGCGCACGCTTTCATCACATACAGTTGAATTGGTGTCGCTCGTTCGCGAAGAACACGTTTGTACTGAGGTAAATAGACTCCGCTTTTGGTGAGAATTTTTCATACACAGAATTTATCTTTGATTGAATGTTTAGATTTGGAGCGAAATGGCCGATGACAACTAAGCGTTTACCGCCAGGAAAGCTTGATACCCACGTTTATGTGATGGCGAAAAGTTCCTCATTTAAGCAGGTATGTCCATAGTCCACATGTCTAGCTACCGATAAATTGATAAATTGTTGTCCTCAAAGTGGCTCTAAACAGAGCTCTATGATTTAATCCTTTGTGAGCTTGTCGACAAGTAAGCTAAACAATAATAACACCGCCAAAATGACAATTTGTCTGAACAAATTAAACGGTTGGTCGGTGGCTAATTTCTAATTACAGTGTTAAATGACTTTGGTGTACGGGTTTGAAGTGTCTTTCGTTGTCCAGACCGCAAGTTTCATGATTTGAGGCCATCAGCTGTTGAAAAGCGGAACTGTTAATTAAACTGTTGAGGGCTACCACAATGATTATTTAAGCTCGCCGCACACGTGAGGAAACGGC
The DNA here is from genome assembly GCA_948470475.1 of Galaxea fascicularis. Taxonomy (NCBI): domain Eukaryota; kingdom Metazoa; phylum Cnidaria; class Anthozoa; order Scleractinia; family Euphylliidae; genus Galaxea; species Galaxea fascicularis. Next base: position 26,056,752 of record OX419339.1, read on the forward strand.
TGAGCTAACTGCCTCGCGAGGAATTTTGCTCAGCTCTTTCCTCACGTGTGCGGCGGGCTTAAAATGTGTGAAGCGAAAGTTTTTGCTTAATATTTTGCTTATTTCTCAAGGACTGGAAGTTGTATTGCATTGTACTG
>OX419339.1:26062920-26084171 GCA_948470475.1 Galaxea fascicularis
AACTCGAGCACTCGACGAACTAAATGCAACATCATGGCCAGAAATCTCGGACATCACATTTCGTGCGACTTACATTCACGCTGTCGCGTAATGGCCTTAACCGCTGATTTCAGCGGTGACCTCCAGGCTCGTATTTTTAGGACAGATCGAGGCTAGGGGTGAAATACAAACATGTTTATGGTGAAATGAACGCCGCGGGCTCAAGGTATTGCCAAAACGAGCAATGGCCGGCAAAATCCACAAAGAAAGCTATCGAACGATGCTATTTGAGGCACATTTGGCCGAGATATCGCTTGTTGAATTCCGAGCACGAACTTCCGGTTTACATGTATTGTACATCGCAGCTTTACTTCTTTTTTAGTATCGAAATGGAACAGGTTAGTTTTCTTGAATCTCCTCGAGAATCACGTTGTTTTTAATACCAAATATGCAGGATTTGCGTGCGAGAATACGGAGCTAAGAGCGGGACTTTTTTGTCTTTTTCTTCAATTCATGGGACGAACGTGGATCTGCGTGACATGTCGACCTTCCCGTCGTCTTATTTCATTTTGTACGGTTTTTAGCAGGCGAAGAGAAAGGTACGTTTACAAGCTGAAGATCTGTTTTTTTAATTCTGAAAAAAGCGATCGATCTGCATTTTTTGACTCGATTTTGGTAATTTACATAGCGACTTTAGATTTCCGATTATTTGCCAGCAAATATATTGTCTTCGCTTCTTTTTTCACTGATATATAAGGTTTTGTCTGGAACTGAAATTGCAAATTGACATCCTTCCAAAAGAAAGGTATGGAATTTGTTTTTCCGGTAGATTTTTTAACTACAACATCGCTGAAATGTTTTTAAATAACCCTCGATTTTGGCAAACCGAAAAACGGTCTTAATTGTGCTTGTATTTTCCGTAACTCCATCACTTCTCATATTAAGCTTTGTAATTTCGGGCGCCATTTTTGATATTGATTGGGAAAAGCCGCTAACACCGTGCGGGCTCAAATGTCCGAAATTTTTGGCCAAGTAAAAAAAAAACCAGAAATACCCATATATGCGTTTTACCTTCAGGTACTTGACGCCAATACGAATGAAAAGATTACTAATAGTTTGACTGACACTTTGAATCGCTGAGACGTCACTTCATTTTACACTCAGCATTCTTACCTCAGTGCTTCATCACTTGTCATGATTTTTTGAGTCTTCATATTTACTGCATGAAACAAAACTTCGGACTTTGTAGTCCGCTTGCCATCGCTGTCCTCACCAAATACTTTGAAGATTGCCTCTATGTTGACTTCGGCCTCAGTGATGTTGTTTAGGACACTAAAAGATAAAGGATTAGATAGTTAGGAAATATTGGTCAAGTCAGCAACAAATTTAAGTGGTAATGTAATTAATTCATTAACTAGTTATGATATACCAATACATATAATAAAAATAGAGAGGTTTTCAATTGACTGCCGTAAAACCAAAACCAAAGCAAAGCAATTACTCTGACCAATCATATGAGACGAAGACATCTCAATGAACCAATCAGAATTTGAAGTAATTGCAACCGGCAAGAAGCGCGGGAAAATGGGCGCGTGCAACAAGTGATTAGTTCTGGCTTTGGCTTTCATTGGCTGAGAAAGTGGCGTGAGGAGAATCGAGAGGAGGACAGGAGATGGGCCATCAACAACAACAAAACATAACTGAACCTGATAAACTCTTCTTTGTTTCGCTCGATTAGGGATGGATCAACTTCAGCCTCAAGAGTGACTCTTTGTTCATCAAGTAGAACAAATATCTGTGAAGAATCAAGCCACACAAAATGTTAACTAAACAAAAGTAATATTGAACCACGGTATGCGATCGCCATTCCATTGCAATTTACTTTGTTGTCCAATTCAAATTGAATAATGTAGCAATTCGCATTTACAGTTATAAAAGCAGCAATTTCGCCGATTAAAGCTGACAAAAACTGACTCTGATTGTTCCCGCATAGTGACACCACCAAAGGAATTGCATACCAAGCCAAACAAATTCATTAATGTAGAACATTCCTTCGGTAAAAAAAAAAAAAAGGATTTTAATTTCTCTAACTGGCCTTATTTCGTTTGGGTAAAATCCATTTTCTGACTTCAAACGTCCTTATTATTTCTGACAAAAATTTGCCATGACATTTTGTCAGTCTTATGTCTCGATCTTGCCACTGGCCACTTTAGAAAGGAGTAGGGGCCTGGGAACAAATCTAAAATCTAAAGAAATTGAACTAAATGGTTTCCCTCGTGAAAGGGCACCTCTAGTAATTTCAGTAACTTTGGCCATGCTTGAAATGCCGCCGGAAAACATGCATTAAAAAAAATAAAGAAATCCCAATACAAATGTCTCTTTTTCGGAAAGTGGATTCCCCCTCACCATACGAAATCTTACATTTTCACGATTTCCAAAAGCCTTTTTTCAGCTCCTATTCAACTGAACAAGTTCAAAGTGGGCAAGGTGAGCATTTTTAAGACACTTTTCCACGTGGCAGAAACAATTTTTTGCAACCGATAAATTGAAAAAACTCTTTCCCAGGCTCCTACTTCAATTTTGCCGGACAAATCGCCTTTAAATTTCCGCGTGCCGTAATGTTTAACAAATTGACGTCAATTGGCTTCCCAGTATTCTCAAGCAAAAACATTTTACCGCTTCCTTACAATGGCTGGAATCAAATGACGTTCTGAGCTCCACAATGGCGGCACGCAAAAAAAAAATAAATACGAAGAGGGAAGAGCTCCATGCGTCGACGGTTGATTGACAAATGATCCAGACGTTCCTAAAGTACCGCGCCTTTTATATGTACTCGTCTTCGTGTAGCGATAATGCAGGATATCTTATTTGTTGCCACCTTTAAGTGTACTAGCCAATTTAGGCGAACTAACCTAAATACCAATGAACAATTCACAAATTTTAAAGTAACGACAGACGCGTCACTTACACCTCACCTGTGCAAGTGCCTCTTTCGGAACCTCGTTTGTAGGAACTCGTCCATAGTTATCCCGTGCACTGACTTGAATTGTAAACCTTTCACCCTTCTTCCCTTTAAAGTTGGTAGCTGTTGTTATAAACCCTGTGGTTTCGTCCATTTTGAAAAAGCCACCATCATTTCCAGACGATATTCGATACTGAATGGAACTAAAGTTTCCCGTGTCCCGATCTACAGCCTAAAATAAACAAATATTAGATGTCTTGTAAAATTAATTTTTTCAAGTCATGAGACCAAACCAGGAAAATAAAACAAACGCTTCCTGTGAGCAGCTGCTGAATAAACGGCCGACCACAGTTAGCTCAGTTGGTAGAGTGCCTGACTACCGTGCGGGAGGTAGTCATCCAGACGTACCTTAAATACCCTAACACTCAGGGTCTTTAAATAACTGAAGAGAAAGTTCTTGCAATGACATCTGCAAATGGTTAGACTTTCTAGTCTTCTCGGATAGGGACGATAAACTGGAGGCCCCCGGTCTTCACAATTGATTTTGTGGGACGTTAAGGAACCATAGGGTCGTAAAGGACCCTGGCTGTGACCACCCCTAATGCTGACCTTTTTTATTCAGCAACCAGCTTGACGTGATATCCCAAAAAAAGGCTTATGGTGTATAAGGCAACACGCATAAACAGCCATACGTCAACGTGGAGTTTGCCGAGTGCCGAAACCATGTAGATGTAGATGAATCAGAATGCTTAATTCTTTTATTCTTTGAACTATACACAAACCTACTCAGACTTTTTTAATTTTTCCACATATTAAAATACATTAATTTGTCCACCCATTCAAACTTTCGTCCATTCGTCCGTTCGTTCGTTCGTTCGTCCGTCTGTTCCGTCGTTCGTTCGTTCGCTGTTTTATTCATTCGATTATTGATATTATTCGTGAGTTGTTTCATTCACTTACTTACCCTGACTCTCATGATATATGTATTCAGATCTGCACCTTCGGCAATACCTGGAATCATCATCATCATCATCATCATCATTGAATTCGAAATAACGAACGAAAGCCTGTCATCACACTTCCTATCTAACTAATTCATCATAAAATGTGAAGTCCTACTTTACTTCAGTGGCACAAAAACTGACTTTGTCACGTGAGGAGCAGGCAGAAAGTCCACTAACGATCCTCATCGCTTCGATTCCCTTCACAGAGATCGCTGTTATCAATTAAATACATGTAATTGCAGAACAAAAATGGATTTATCCATCTTGATCTAAACCGTGACCTCCACTCATATATGATGGATCCCTACCTCCCGTGAACAGCGGTCTGATGAACTCTGGGGCATTGTCGTTTAAATCAGTTACTGTTATTGTGACGGATGTAGTGTCATGGAGATAACCATTGCCTGAAAAACAAACATACACTTCACTTCACTTCACTTCACTTCACTTCAATTTTCTACCCTTCGCATCACTTAAGGGGGCGTCACAGGTAAATGCCTTCTTTTCTGTACATTTCAGCACTTTTTATTAAGTATCTCGTCAAGATTTCATTCAATCGAAAATTTTACCACAACTGTCAGTAATCTTGCAATCTGATTGGCTAATTTGCCGTTGTCGATATATAAGAGTCTAGACAACGCTGCTCGCGTCAACTTGCCACGCAATGCCTTTTTCAGCTCCCGCGCTCTGAAATAAACATTTCTTTGACGCCGATATTGTGGTAAAAAACAAATCGAATGTGGTTTAGCGTTGTCTGTACTCTTATCGACAACGATATTCGTCATCACAGTGGTCAAAATGTTGTCGACTCACAAGGCGCAGCCGAGTGAGTCCACAAATAATCAAACGCCAACGTTCCTTCACGCCACATCATGTCCATCTCGGGCCATGCTAACAAGCAAAGCATATCAAGTTATAACTCAAGACCATCTGTAAAACAGTTGAAGAACTGATCTGACATCCTCTCAAATGCTCTAGTTAGTAAAGAAGCGAGTTCAGCTGTTGTTTACGTTCCAGTTACGCCAGCTTCGAGTTCGATTTCGTGCTCTGCCTCAAACTCCGGTGCTTTGGCCTTCCCAAATGGCTTCTTCCATGGCTGCACCATTGCAAATGCCAATGTGTATGTTTTGCCGAAAATTCATTATAATCCTGCTTGAATAGTTGCAGTAACTGAACAGTTGAAGTTGTTCGAGACTTGCATTTTCCTGAATAAACGTTGAACTTTTTATATGGTCGCTTCACTGGATTCAGATATTGTGGTAGCTTTTTATTGTTGTAATAGCCAATCAGAAACGCTCATTTTGCGGAATGAACCAATCAGATTGCGAGAAAGTTATAGACAACGCTTGCTCCTTCTTTGTGTCACGATCTTGGTCACGCTCTGAAAAAAACGTTTTCTAAGACGTTGATATTGTGGTAAAAAACAAATCGAATGTGGTTTAGCATTGTCTGTACTCTTATCGACAACGTTATGCGTCATCACAGTTGTCAAAATTTGTTGCGCCTCGTGAGTCCACAACATTTTGAGCACTGTGATGACGCATATCGTTGTCGATAAGAGTACAGACAACGCTAAACCACATTCGATTTGTTAAATGGCTTCATTAGATTGAAGTTCTCGGTACAGCAATTGTTTGAGAATTTTTGGATGATTTTTGGAATGTTTGGAGGGAGGAAGAGTTGTCTGGGAGAATATTGAGAATTGTGTGAAATTGGAAAATACTAGATTTGGACGTGGTTACAAATTAAAATTCTACCTCATCATAGTCTACGTCACAAAGGAATCACGTGAGATTGCGCGGGCAAGCCAGATCAGTGTGCGGTAAGCGGTAAGCGGTAAGAGGCAACTGAGAAAATAAGTAAAGTCCAAGGGGAGATGGATGAAAAACCAAAAATTATTTCCTCTTTGACCGATTCGCTTGCTCTGCTGGGACACGCAACTTAATTATGAGCTTTCATTACGACAACGGGATATTATGAGACCCTCAATAAACAAGAAGCTTCATGCCCTTTGCAATCAGCAAATCCCTGTAATGGATTTTCTCTTTGGAGATGATGTCCAAAGCAGTTTAAAAACAATAAAAGAGTGCAACAAAATTGCCAGCTCTGTCACCCAAGGGCATGATTACAAGCCAGGCTATTCAGGAACTGGACATCAAAGGCCCGTAATAGCAGGCCTTTTTTAGGGCATCGCAAGAGCTACAATACATTCAAAAAGAAACCATGGGCCTCAGACCAGAAGAGAGAGGACTCCAAGTGAGCCTAATTTCCACATTGCAAACAGTTATTCATGATGTAAGTAAATTTGAAACCCTATTACCAGTTATCGTTATAGGCTTAGAGCAAAGTGTGAAATGCTTTAAAGCAGGTAACCTTACTAGTTTCCTTTCCAACTGGACTGAGAACTATTACATTTGATAGTGAAATTTAGATATGACAACGATACAACCATTGACCTTAAGTACCTGCCTGTCCAACATGGGCCACCGGCCATTCGAGAGGTTTACGATACTGACTCACAAAAAATTGAGACTGAGATCGCAAAGCTTTTAAACAAAGGTGTGATTGCCACAACTGACTGGGAAACTGGTGATTTTATTTCCCCCATATTTCTGAGGGAAAAGAAAGATGGATCGCACCGTATGATTTTAAATATTAAATCACTTAACAAGAGCATTGTATATCCCCATTTCAAAATGGATAACAACAACAACAACTTTATTTGCACCCTGAATTAAAATAAATAAATTTACATTACAAAGAGTGTTAAGGAAAATAAGATAAAGTGCATGGCTGACAGAAATAACCACCAGGTTTAAGATTAGGGTTTTAAGTACAGTAATTTGTAACGGTGTCGCGTACTTCTTAGGTAATAAAGACAACAAGACAAAAACACACAGACAAAAGCTACTTTTAAACTTGAAACACAATTTAGCGAAAATAAGCAGGAAGATAATATATGTGCGCAGATTAACAAACGGAAGAAAGGAAATGTACTGTGTTGTAATATCACTGACCAGATCACGGGCGCATGGGCCCCTGACTGTTTGAGGGGAACACCCCTAACTTTGAGGAGCGGCCATGTTGAGTTTTTTGTTGTTCTAGTTTGGTATAAGTCTTGGATAATCCAGTAGCATTTTTTCTTTTGCGGTTATAACATGGTGTCACACAGTGGGATATTCTGAACAGTGAAATCATTGCAGGCGGGCGCAAAAGTACAAAGATGGCCGAGAAAGATTCACGCGCTCCTGGTCCGTTAATACTTGATGCACAAGCATCGGAAAATTGGAGAAAATTCCTCATGCAGTTTGAAATTTATCTTGTGGCGAAAGGGAAGGATGAAAAGCCGGACAAACTGAAGGTAAACATGTTGCTTCATTGTGCTGGTCCGGAAGCTATTGAGGAGTATAGTCATTTCGTTTTCAACGAGGGAGAAAGCAACGAGCGCTACGCAGATGTTTGCAAGAAGTTTAAAGAATTATGTGAAGGGGCTAGGAATGTTATCTATGAGCGGTTAGTGTTTAATCAGCGGAATCAGAAAGAGGGAGAGAGGATTGATAACTTTGTGAGTGAGCTAAAGAGATTGTCTCTAACATGTGAATTTGGAGACTTACGAGATTCGTTAATTAGAGATCGCATTGTTGGTGGAGTATTATCGGATGAATTGAGAGGAGAACTGCTTAAAAAGCCAGATCTCACTCTGCAGAATGCTCATGATTACTGCAGAACATTTGAAGCAGCTGAACTGCAGAAGTTCAAGTTTAACTCGCCAACGAGCACGAGTACCGAACGTTCATCAGGAATTCACTTTGTAAGAAAATCTAAGGGACAGGACAGAACAACTGCACGTTCTTGTAGGTTCTGTGGTTACAAGCACCCATTTACGCAGCCAAGTAGATGCCCTGCATTTGGAAAAAAGTGCATAAAGTGTAACAAAGAGGGACACTTTGCACAGGTTTGCAAAGCGAATGTCAAGAAAGGCTCACAAGTTGACTCAGTGGAACAAGAGAACCCCTTTGGTGAAGGCCTTGAAGAAGAGAGTCAGGATGTACACACATATTTTGGATCTGTTGAGCTGGGAAGTATTTCTGACAGCAGAAAGACAAACAAGAGCTTGATTACTGTTAAGATTGCAGGAAGAGATGTACGGATCAAAGCAGACACCGGTGCCGAAGCTACAGTCATCCCATACCACTTGTACAAGGAAATTACGAAGAAGCCTCTTCAAAAGATCCAACAGCCCTTGAAAGGTTGGCTTGCAAAGAAGCCCATACATCCAGCTGGCTGTGTATCTCTTCTAACTCAGTACAAGAACCGAAAGCTGAATCTGTTGTATCTTGTTGTGGAAGGAAACTTTACACCGTTGCTGGGCTGTGATGCCTATCTGGATCTGGAAGTGCTTAAATTTATGAATCTTCAACTGATAGATACACCAGAGTCATGTAAAGCTAGTCCCGAAGCATCAGGACAGGTTGGAGGTGTGAGTAGTTTTAAGAATGACCAAGTGCTGAGTGAATATCAAGACTGTTTTGCTGACAAGCCTGGTAAACTGCCAAACAAAGTCCATTTGGAGATTGACCCCTCAGTTCCCCCAGTGATCCACCCTCCAAGAAAGATACCGGTTGCCCTGCTTGAACCAGCACGAGAAAAGCTCAAAGAGATGGAAGAAGATGGTATTATTGTAAAAGAGGAGGAGCACACGCCATGGGTGTCATCTATGGTAGTTATTGACAAGAGAAAAACCAAAGATAAAGACACTCCTCCATCGAAGGACAATGTCCGAATTTGCATCGACCCAAGGGATTTAAACAAGGCACTTAAATTGCCGTAAACACGATTTTTAACAGCTCCAGCATTCGAAATGCCAACAATATGTTGTCCCTCACAGCAATTCTCGTTGTTAGTTAAAAAATCGCCTACTTAAAAGGCTAATTGCAATAAAAAAAAAACTTTGTCTTTAATTCAATGTTTATTGACAAATGTTTTTCTGAAACCGATTTGTTTGTCTTGTTGTCATTGCCAATCAGGTGTTATCATAACAGTGATATAAAAAATAATACCGCCCACGACTTGTAGTTTGCAATATTTGTAGTTGATCGAAGTCAAGCATAAAACCATTCTCAACCATTTGCAGTTTATCACCTGAGTTGATTCATGGCTTATCGTGCCGCAGTCACTTTTCATAACGAAAAGTTAAAGTCGTTTTCGCTTAATGTTTTTCGGTGCTATTGTACAAAGGACACAGACAGCAGTTTTCTATCGTCTTTACTCTTATAGATCACAAAAATGACGCCATAAAATAGTCAAAACAAGGCAACAAAGTACTTTTCTTTTTTGGGTTGTGTCGAAGAGTACCCACTTTGGGGTTTTATCATTTTGTTTTGTTGTGGAATATTTCGGTTTGTTGAGGTTAAAATGTCAACAATACATGTTAGAAACTTTGTGACTTAGCCAAAGCACATAACCGGCTGTGATGTTGGATTTAAAAGTGAGTAACTGGGACTGTTAATCTATAGTTTAGAGATTTACACCATTTGTATTGAAATGTAATCGGATGTAATTAAACTGTGATGAAGCAAAATCGTTTCTGCTCATGGTCGGTAGTCCCTTGATCCAACGTGGCAAAGGCCGATGATAAATCGAAAATGTACGTCAGCACATGTTTGAATGGTGGCTGTGGCTCTGCAGCAAAACAGTAAAAGCTATACCCACAATACACAATTCCTTACTAGAGTCCTGGCTCAAGTCCTGGCATTGACTTTATTTTATCGGTAAATGCCACACAATAAGGAAAGAACTGTGGAGCTCCGCTTTTAGGCTTGCCTAAATATATATATTATTATCACTGATAGCATTCCAGATCTTAGCACCTTGATATCTAATACTAAAAATTCCATAGTTTGTTCTTGTTTTGGGCAGAGCATAAGTCATTCTAAAGGAGAGCCTTGTGTTGTAATTATGGGTTTCTTTAAGCGAAGTGAAAAAAACATTAACATTAGTGGGAAGAAGTTGGTTTTTAAATTTGTACATAAAAACGGCGATGTGAACAGTTACTTCGTCAAATAATTTAATAACATTTAAGTCTTTGAAAAGAGGACTTGTATGTTCAATACAAAAAGAAGCTGCAAAGAACTTTGATAGGTATTGCCCCAAGCTATTATAAAATATGTTAAAAATGGATATACAGGAGCATAGTATAGGTCCAGTAAAGTTTTGCTGTTAAGATAATAACGAAGCTTTGATAGAGTGCCTATACTACGTTTAACCTTTTTTGCAATATAGCTGATATGACTTTTCCAATTAAGATTTGAGTCAATATAAATTCCTAGGTATCTGATGGAGTTTTCCTCAGTTAGTGATTGATTATTAATAAATAGTGTAACCGACTTGGGTAGTTTTTTCTGGATTGGGTGAAACAGTATAAAAATTTGACTTGTTGATATTCAAGGAAAGTTTGTTTGCACATAACCAGGGATGAACTTTGCTAAGTTCTTCATTGAGATTACTTTCTAATAGATTAAGATTCTTATGCTTAAGAAATAAGTTGGCATCATCTGCAAACAGATGGAAGTGTAGTAGCCTTGAGCGGTTATGGAAATCATTAATATAAATTAAGAAAAGCAGAGGTCCCAGTACCGAACCCTGAGGAACACCACAGGAGATATTTACCTTATCCAGACGGATACTCATGGTTCAGTGATTAAACTTATGCAACCAAATTGTTTCATGGCCACTATTGACCTCAAAGATGTCTACCATTCTGTGCCAGTATTGGAGAAGCACCATAAAATATCTCAAGTTTCACTGGAAAGGAAACTTGTACAAGTTTACTTTTTTTCCTAATGAGTTATGTTTCTGTCCTAGGAAATTTACAAAGCTCATAAAGCCAGTCTACTCTTCTCTTAGGTTACAAGGCCACATCTTGGCAGCTTATATTGATGACATTTACATTCAGGGTGATACCTATACCGAATGTCTAACTACTGTGCTGGAAACATTAAAACTGTTTGTTGACCTGGGATTTTGTGCCCACCCTGAAAAATTATGTCTGATACCATCCCAAGAAGTTATTTTTCTTGGAGTTGTGTTAAACTCCATCACAATGACTGTTAGACTGACCATAGAGAAAAAACAAAAGACTAAGAAGGCATGCACAGCACTGCAGGAGAGGTCAAAATACACTATAAGAGAGGTTGCCTAGGACTACTAGTTTCAAGTTTCCCCGCTGTCATGTATGGGCCATTGTATTACAGACAACTAGAACGAGAGAAATCACATGCTATTAAAGACAACAATGGCAACTATGAGGCCTTTATGTCACTCTCCACAGATGCCAAAACAGATCTACAATGGTGGATCAAAAACATTGAGAACTCATTCAATCATGATCCCCCATCTCTAACAATTAGCACTGATGCGTCAAAAATTGGATGGGGAGGTGTTTTCAACGACATGACTTGTGGGGGCCACTGGACACGTGCACCCCAAGAAGCTGAAGAGCATATCAACTACCTTGAGTTAATGGCTGCATTCTTTTCACCTCAAGCTTTTGTGACAAATCTAAATAATAAACATGTCACACTGAAAATTGATAATACAACAGCAGTGGCAGCAATAAATAACATGGGCACTAACCACTCTGTAAAATGTACCAAAGTGGCTTCAGATATCTGGAGTTGGTGCATGGCTAAAAACATCTGGATTTCTGCCGAACAAATTGCAGAAAAATGTAATGAAGCAACTGACCAACAGTCAAGGGAAATAAACACCAATACTGAGTGGATGCTGAACTCCACTCTTTTACATAAAGCCCTTGACAAACTGCAAGCTCACCCAGATATTGACATGTTTGCGTCGGGACTCAATAAATAATTTCCAAGATATATTTCCTGGAGACCTGACCCTGGAGCATACTTGGTAGATGCATTCTCGGCTCAGTGGAATGAACTAAACGGTTATTATTTTCCCTCCTTTCAGTATGACTCCCAAGCTCCTCCAAAAACTGGAACAAGACAAAGCCACGGGCGTAGTGGTAATCCCCAGATGGCCAACTCAGGTGTGGTACTCAATGGCTATGAGAATGCTGATAAGCTGCCCAGTTCTTCCGCAGCACAGTGCCAGACTACTTACGTTACCCAGCCACCCACAGGAAGTACACCTCTTACACAAGAAACTAGACCTTTTCATCTGCCACTTATCTGGGAACCGTTGCATGCACGCGGCCTTTCACAAGCAGCTTCAGATATCATCTTATGTGCCTGGAGAGACGGGACCAAAAAGCAGTACCGGACGTATATTTCCAAGTGGGAAAACTACCACAACTCCAACGGGATCAGTCCAGTTTCAGCTACTGTAGCTCAAGGGATAATTTTTTTTGCAGAACTAGTCAAGTCAGGTGTTGGCTATAGTGGAGTTAGCACAGCAAAATCAGCCAGTTCAACAATACTTGTCATTAGTGACTCTGCTACTTTTGGTACACACCCTTTAGTAAAGCGATTTCTCAAGGGCGTTTTTGGACAGAAGCCCTCATTACCAGAAACTATCTGGGATGTCAGTCAAGTATTAAATCATCTTCGTTCCTACCCTCCTGTTGAGGACATTTCACTTAAGACTTACATTTAAAGTCGTTATGTTACTGGCTCTGTTAACTGGTCAGCAAACACAAACCATCCATTGCTTAGCTGTTAGCCATATGGACATGTCAGACAAGAAATGTATTTTTTATTTGACCAGCCTCCAGAAGCACTCCAGACCAGGGAAACATCAGAGGCCTATTGAACTGGACGCTTTTGACCAGGAGCCTAATTTATGTGTTATTCGTCACTTGAAAGCATATGTTGCTAAGACTAGTGCTCATAGGGGTGACACTGACAGAAATCAGTTACTGTTGAGTTTTCAGAAACCATTTAAACCTCTTAGCAAGGACACAATTGCCCGTTGGATCAAAAATGTCTTGAAAGATGCAGCCATAGACACCACAAAATTTGGGGCCCACAGCTCTAGGGCAGCACCTACCAGTGCTGCCGCCAAGGCAAGAACTCGATTAGAAGTTATTCTCAAATCTGCAGGATGGACTAACTGCGGAACATTTGCCAAGTTTTACCAGAAACCAATAAATGCTCCATGTAATTTTGGCTCAGTTTTGTTAGAAGCAAAAACAGTCTGCCAAACCTATTTTTTTTTGTCTTGGTTCATGACCAGAGGGCTTTAAAATCTCACGTGATTCCTTTGTGACGTAGACTATGATTAAACGAGACTTACCTGTAAGTTGAAGTTTGATGTGAATTCTACCGATTCATAGTCAGGAACAGAGGGGTCACGTGCCCACCCAACATGTATATTTTCATACGGGACAAAGTTATATATTTTTGCTCGTCCCCACCCTATTTTTCTCCTGTGCTGATTCACTGTTAAATACTGATCTGGCTTGCTTACACAATCTCACGTGACTCCTCTGTTCCTGACTATGAATCGGTAGATTTCACATCAAACTTCAACTTACAGGTAAGTCTCGTTTAATCTTAAAATTTTAAGTGAATAATTAGTAGACGAAGGCCAGGTAGTCCACCACCACAACAAGGTGCCTATGACCCTGTTAGCAGACTAACAGATTTATGCGTATACCCTTTTCTACCTTTCTTTCAGTTTAATCTCGATTCACCCAATTTTCTCAAAATTTCACCTTTTGCAACTGAATTGAACAATATTCAATTTACCATACACACACAGCGGTGAGAACCGATTGGAAGAAAAAAGTCCCGGTCCCGCATCACGTACGACTCATAATACCCCCGTATAACCTCCGTTTCTGGTAAACGGGTGATATTTGATAGATATGCGGATGTGTCTCCAGTGTTAAGTGATTCCTACCGGAAAGATGGAAACACACTTCTATTTTCCAGAAGAAACAACCACCGAGTTAATTTCATTTTCATCATACTGGCAATGTTTCAGTGCGCAACTTAAATCAGTAATAGCGACCGTATGCATACTAACAATAACTGAGAATACTACTTTCACCTAGAATTTAAAATATAATTACAAGCCGGCTGGAAGTAACATGGCATTATGTATAAGGAAGTATAGCTTTTATCAGTAAAAAGACATACTGTCAAACTCTCTTCTCCTTGGACGACTCGTGTCATTAAAGGCTTTGCTTTGGTCATTAACAGCACCAACAACCATAGAATAGGAGGCAATTCTCTCTCGATCCAGACTTTTGTTCACGTAAACAGTGCCTGTGCTGCCTATGCGAAAATCGCCTGAATGAAAAGAAACAAAAAGGTCAACCTTCGTGCGCAAATTGCTAACTTACGGTTAATTGCATCAAAGTTTACTAGATACGCGTTGCATTAGAGCAGTTACAGGTTGGAAGTTAAGGAGCAGTCAGCTGAACAAGCCATCTACCATCAGTTATAAATCTCTGTGAATACAAAAATTGCAAACTATGCAAACTATATAGGTTGAACATTTGCTTCACAATAAACTAAGCATCGTAGATTTATCAATGAATCAGTGAACTAACCATTAATTCATCGTCTTTATTCAATGGTAAACATCTAAACTAATCCGAAAAAACAAAAGCAAAAATAAAGCAAAAAAAAAATGCCAACTTGGTATTTACGCTGAAGATTGCATTTAGCCTAAGTTAAAGTACAGAATTCAGTTTACCCAGAATGATATACTGAGCTACCTCGATCATCGCCACTTATTATCCTGTACGTTATTTCAGCGTTTGGTCCTGTATCTGCGTCCGTTGCTTTCACCTGGACCACTGATTGTCCCACAGGAGTTCCCTCGGAGGTGGAAGCACTGTAAGATGTACCGTGCAAGTATAGTTTTGCGGTAAACTTTTACAATTTTACAAGGCTTTGATAGTGTCACTGTTTCCTCATGTGCTTTCCGATGCTCCCATGAAGAAAAGAAACTCGTAGGACAAGGCTTCTACGTTCCATCTTTTTAAGTCGTCAACAATTTGACGAGTGTGTACTTGAAAATGAAAACCCGTAAAGAACTTACTCCTCTAAATTCAATATTCTTCATTAGTTTTCACTTTGGTAACTACCCTTTCCCGTTTATCTCTCTCTCTTCCCGCTTTCTTAACGAATATACCCCCACAATAACGACGTTTATCCTCGTGTTAAGCCTACAACAACTTAGCGATAAAGACAAACACGCCTTCGAAATAAATGATTTAACCTACAGTTACTTTTGTAAAACGATCCAAATTGTGACACCTGTCATATGGGGTGTGAAACAACAAAAAAAGCACAGAAAAGTACCTGTAGAAGCCTTTGTCAAATATTGGCTGATTATCGTTAACGTCTGTAACAGTGATGTAGACAGGCATGATGGACGCGAGAGGCTGGGGCGAGCCCAGATCCTTGGCCTCTACGAGAACAGTAAAGCGTCTGTGCTCATCTTCATCGATGTTGTTTTGTAAAATCATTTCGCCTGAATTTTGATTGATGCTGAAAACATTAATGTTAACTTCGTCGTAGACAATCCTGTACAGCACCCGTCCGTTTGTTCCCTAAAAAAAAAGGCAATATCTAGAAATTTTCAAACGTTTGATTAATACTGTCTCGCCTGAACAGTAGCATGATGGCACTTGATATATATCTTGCAACTCAAACCTGCATGGAATAACAAGTACACGGTCGTTCAATAGTTCGTATACATAGTGTATACCAAGATTGCATTCAATGTACAATGACTCTACGCAAGCCTATGTACATGAATGTCTTTCCTGAATCCTGGCACAAGCTTAGACGAACCTGATGCTTCTTGTTGTACTGTGACATTCAATGATCTACATACCGCCACCAGGTTGGCTCAGTTGGTAGTATATGTACTGATTGTGTACGACCTGAGTAAAGGGTCAGCGTAACCTAAGCAATGAGCACGCGATAGTAAGATGTATGTGGAGTTTTTGTCGTCCTAGGTATTGCAAAGGCTTTACGGTTGTTGCACAAGCCTCCCTTTTTCCGTACGCTGGGCTCCCAGCCGCTGTTTCTGGAAATAATTCCTCGCTTACTGCCCAAAAAGTCTCTTCATGGGGAGAAAACCTTAGACACGAGTGAGCGGCAGAAATAGAGTCTACGTTCAGTATCGAGTTAGTAGCTGGAAAAACTTGGCCAATGCAAGTTATGGGCGAACAAACTGCAATTTCCTTTCCTGTTCCGAGTTCCTTGTCATAGAATTGGAGGACAGTAACTTACCAGATCTTTATCCTGTGCGGAAACGGTTACAATGGATGTCCCTGCCTTATCGCCTTCGGAAATAGTCTCATTGTAGCTTGAAAAGCGAAACCGAGGCGCCTCATCATTGGTGTCCAGAACATTAATTCTCACTGTGGTGCTACTCGTCAGCCTGGGACTGGACGCCACATTTGTTGCAGAAAGCACAAGATCATACTGTTCCGTCTTCTCGCGGTCCTAGAAATAACACAAAATGACCATCACCATCATTGTCATCCTAGCAATCATCACCAACGACAACAAGTCAGTCGTCATAGGGTGCTAGGGTTTCTTTACACGCCAATGGAATGATGTCGTCGCATAATCTGACACCCTACGAAGACTGATTTGTTGTCACTCAATTCATCCTTGCAGCACACGTGACACGCTCGTGACATATTGCTTTTGCACTTCTCGATGGTCTTCACAATGACATAGGCGAATGATATACGGTTCAGTGTATACTAATCAACAGATGCTGTTCAACAAATGTTTATCCACGTTTAAAAATACGCCATCCATTGAAGTTTGCTGAACAAAGTAGGTCCAGGTTTTATTCTACTCAACAAGAATCAACTAAGAACTGCATGACAAAAGAAATCGTCATGCATTTTATTAGAGCGCCAGTCGGTCCACACGTACATGCACCTTTCAAAATTTGTTTATCAACAAATGTTGCACGGCTTTGCTATGTTATTTCGTGAATGTGGATTACGATTACGAGATTACGAACTGACAGCGTGAAAGCATGTAATCATATGGAATTTTCAGTTAAACGTAAGAATGTCGAAGCTGCTTACCAAAGGTTTCTTGGTAAAAATTATTCCTGTGATGCCATCGACGTCAAAAAAATCTTCCGGGTCTCCTCCTGGTGTGAGAAACGATAAAGTATTCAGTATTATTAGTATTAAGGAACTGCTGGTCTGTTACTACAATTTTACAAGATGAAAAACAAGTCGAACAAATTTATGGGGTACGAAATGCCATGTAATGGAAAAAGGTGAACGTTTGTAAAAAAAAAAAAAAGGGCATACAATTGTAACGTTCTCAAAGTCAAAGCACATTTTCGAAGGGCAATTTTCTCACCAATAATGGAGTAAGTTATCTTAGCATTATTTCCAATATCTTTGTCTTCGGCAAAAACTTTTCCAACAGTTGCATTCGCACTTTCGTTTTCTTTTGCCGTGAACGGACCAAAAGTCTGAAAGAGAGTATTCAAAACATCGGAGTTAATGAAATGTATTTTGAATTTTCAGCGCAAATCGAGTTAGAATTATTTCAACTCGAGGAATAATATGCAAGCGTTTACTTACTGTCTCAAAAACGGGTGCCTTGTCATTCACATCCAGTACCTTTACCTCTACCGTTCCGAAGTCCATGTAAGGAACCATTCCTTGATCACGTGCCATCACAATAAGCTACAAATAATTAACATGTTCGTTGACAAGTATAAAATTTCAAGCATTTTCTGTTCATCAGCAGACCCAAGGAAAAAAAACCTACAGGTGCGAGTTTATAAAGCACGAACTGCGGCAGCATTTCCATACATCAGCTTACTAAGTTGCGCATACCAACTAGAGCGCGAACAAACGTTTGATTTTTAATGCTTGTGTATAATGATCCCGAACTAAGTGAACGAGACTGCTGTTTTGCTGAAATAGTATGCCAGATACTAATCATTGAAATGACCAACTAGTGCAACCTGAGTGAGTGCCGCGCTAAGTTCTCCTTTCGCCCAGTGATTATAGTCAACTGTCGTTTGATTTAAACAGCAGTACGTAACTGTGTTTTCCTGTTACCGTGTATGAGTCCTTAGTTTCTCTGTCCAGTGCTTCAGCTGTTGTAATAATACCGGAAGTGGCGTTAATGTGAAATTTTCCTTCGTCTCCGTGCATGATTGCGTACTTCACTTCCCCGTTAGACATGACGTCGTTATCAGTAGCATTAACGTCATGCACAAAGGATCCCGACTTCATATTCTGAAAGGGGAAAAAACAACACTTTTCATTTCAACACTTCAACCTCTAGCTGGGTTGGATTGACATCAGTGCTCCAACTATAAATACAGTGCAACAGTCCTTTCAGTTCAACGCTCGACTGTTGATTTGGTCATGATACAGTAATGACATTAACTCCCATGCAATCTTCATGGGAAAAAAAGTGTCCATATCTCCCATTCACCTCTACTGTTACCTGTGTGACTATTGGCGGGCCGTAAATGACCGTCAGACCGATATGGCTTTAGTATGAATCCTTCTAATCAGAGAGTTTTAGGTCATCTCCCAGTTTAAGCAAACATAGAAGCACAGGAAGGAAGCGAGACTTAATTGCACAGATTATATACAATTTCACGTGCCTTAACCCCCCACCCATTACAGTGCATCTTGAAGAAATGAGTTACTCTCGGATTATCCGCAGGGTTATGGAATTTATTCTACTTGGTGTTGTCTTTTTTGTTTTTGTTTTTGTTTTATGGCAAGTTTCTATTCTATTTCTGTTTTCCTGTCTCTGTTTTTCGTTTGTATTTTGTAGTTGTTGTTTTATGACACAACCGGGATACGAAGGAATGTGGGGTAAAGAGCGCCAATAAAGTGATGAGCTAGAAGTATGCGCAGCTTCACCGAAACAACGACACCTTGAGTCTTTCGAGCAAAAATTTCGAGCATCAGTCACAACCTACTCTAACACAATTAAAAAAAATGAAGGGAAGTAACGAAAGTGGTTTGACTGCCTTCCAGAGTATGGTTTAAGCATATTATTTATCCTCCGTCACTCGCTCACAGAGGTTGTCTACGAGAAACAACACAGTGATGAGGTAATAACTACACAAATGAACCGTTATCCACTATCATTATCTGACGTCGTGAAATCTTCAGTATAATGAAGAAAACAAATAAAACTGATTGACTTGTAGTAGTTTCAGGCTAAAAATACAACAGCACCTCAAAAACTGAAGCCATGCTCTTCCGTGGTCGAATAACAGGTGGATTGTCGTTTACGTCCGTCAGGAAAAACTCAACTTCTGATTGGTCGCTGCGTTTAGGCTCCCCGTCATCCTCCGCAAGCACGCGCAGTTTTAAGGTATCATTGGCTTCACGGTCCAGTGGCTTTGCCACGGTTATTGCACCAGTTGCATAGTTTATTGAAAAAAGCCCTATAGAAACAAATATACAAACAAACAGAATGAGACTACTCGTAGTTGGCAGGCAGAAATTTGAATACCTCCCTTGCTCGCACTAGTGTAGACGCCGTTACTTAAAAGTGAAAACAGTATTTCTACGTTGTATTCTTCATTTATTGCATGCTGTCCAAAACTTGAGGGCGATAAGCTTCGTTTTCGCGGCTTTTTCCACTTACATACATACACATAAATGACTTTATTTTATCTCGAATTTACAGAGTAGCTAAAAAGCCAATACCTTCTTAGAAAAATAATATTGTAAATATAAAACGACAACAACAACAGCGACAAGAACTACTACCAACTATTATTATATGGCTACAATAGTACGCACGCTCTAATTGGCTGCTGAGCGGGCAAGATGTTCTTGTAATGACCGGCCATCATAAAAATTTTTCTCGGCTCGACGGCGCTTTTGAGTTGTGAGTAAAAGCTACGAAAACAACAAAAAATATGGACAAAGTAATACTACATTTTCAATAACTAAAAGAAAAACTAGCATACAGATACTTCTTTAGTATGAGTGACGAAGAGAGCCACAGCCAGAGCGAGTTTCATTATCCAAAGGACGAAGAACAGGCCAAACTGAGCAAAACAACATGAGCAAAGTTATCACTAACGAAGACGAAAATTTCGGTAACAGTTAAGAGGAAATACAAAAGTTTGTTCAAGAACAGAAAAGTGAAAACACTGTGAAAAAAACGTCGCCAGGTTCGTTTGGGTTCAGTGAACACGACATCGAATGACCTCTTGCGCGCGCAAGCGGGTGTGGAAAATTACCTCCGGTGTTTTTACACACTGGGGATTTTCCGCCCTTCAATCGCTAAGAGCCGACATCTTGTTTTTGGGCGCAAAGCCTTTTGGTCCTAAAACCGCAAGAGAGTTGGGTTAGAATACGGGCATTTTGTTCAAACCTGGAGAAAAATATGATTTCTGTAAGTCCGCCATGTTGACAAGGAAGGCCTGAGCTTTACGATGATATGAAAACTACGCGAAAAAACGGATTCTAGACTTTTTTAGCGGCCATGGTCCATCCGTAGGGATTTTAGACCAAGCACATAAAGCGAGGAAAGGACATTTTAACACTTGGATCTTTGCAAGGGCTCATGAAAGGCTCGCGAAAGAGGATCCGAAGCTTTTGCAAGTGCTGTAAGCAAATATACTGAATTGCAGTCCATAAATTAAAGGAAAGCTGTGCGGAAAGATGTGCTGAGGTTGAAAGTGAAATACATGCATAAAAACTTAAGGAAGGTTAATTTCGTTTATATGCTTGATATTACTTTTTTCACCGGAGTCTAATTAAGGGAGATTACTTAAAACAAGGGAAGAGTTAAACTGTTGTTAATTTTAGCTCTTGAAGGGGATTGATTAATAACATATTTTTATTTATTTGTTTGTTGGATTATTTATTTATTTATTTATTTATTTATTTATTTATTTATTTATTTATTTATGCCTTCCTCGGTCTGGTGCTTAGCGCTCAGAGTGCCTTGAATCCTCAGTGTGTTCTTGTATTCTCATCCGTTCTGTTATTACAGGGAAATCTCAGACCTCGGCCTTGATATATTGACCTCGCTATTACTCGGTCAGTACATCAAGGCATCGGTCTTAGATTTCCCTGTAATGACCTCACTCTCGGTAATAAGTGGTATTTATTTTTATTTACATTATAAAAACTAACTTTAAAAGCCCAGTGTAGTGATCAGCAATCATACCTGAAAGAAGACTGTTTTCACGAGGTGTTTGAAACCAGTTAAAGTAGGCTCCGTTCTAATGTTCTCAGGTAGAGAATTTTAAATTTTAGATGCAAAGTACTCAGAAGAATGAGGACCATAAGACGTGGAAGCACGTTTACACAATGAAATTATCAGTTGATCTAAGAAAGT
>OX419339.1:26084371-26119371 GCA_948470475.1 Galaxea fascicularis
TAAAATATAAAACCAACTTGTTGATTTGTTTGTGACCTCTAACTTTGAAACCACTGGTAAAATATTGTTATCATGACTAAACATGGTAGTCATTCATGCAACATCAACCTTAACAACAACAATCGTAACAGTAACTAGCATTTCGGAAGCAAAGTTTCTTTGTGTGTTACACAAATCTTGGAACTGACCATTTAAACCGTTCACTTCTTCATGCAACAAATCCAACAGCTGAATCAAATCTTCGCCAACACTCTGTTGTTCGCATTGAAGAATCACGGATCTAATGACAAAAGAGTAATCATCTAACCGGCGTTCAAAATACTCTAGGACGTTGAGATTATCAGTGTGCAGATTTCGCTGAGCTTGGCGAAAAAGCGAAGGAATCGAGTTGCGAAAAAAACCCTCTGGGTCATCCTCCTCCGCCATTTTGTTTAGTTTACTCCGCTGACCATTGTGACAGGAGGCGCAATAGCCGTATATATTTGTGTGATAGCCGTATATATATTTTTCAAGACGTAAATATATGATAATAGCCGTATATATTTTAAAAGGAATACCCGGAATAGCTCTGACCATTCTTTCTGAAATACACGTTTATAAAACAATTAGAATAGGGCGTATGTGATTGCTTCGTAAACATATTAGGTAGCGACACGAATATATTTTATTGGACATAAATATTTGATGCAATGGTGAAAATATATATTCTATTAGCCATAAATATATTTTGCAATGGTACTTATAAATTTTATTAGGCATAAATATTTTACACAATGGTACAAATATATTTCTCAACAACCATAAAAATTGACTGACAATATTGTCCCATATGGCGCCCGATACCTGGACAGCAATTAATTGCTGGCTGTTTAAAAAAAATTGTTAATTGAGGTGGCTTGGTTCACTGAGTTTGTTGCAGCTCTTCTCTAGCTGCCAACGTGACACTTCAGATGGGAGAACTATCGTTACGGCGTGTAGAAATTTGGACATATTTGCGAACGCACAAACTGAATGAACTACTTAAATACGTAACAGTCCGGTGTCTATATGTTAATTTCTCCGACTGAAATTAGCATTGCTAAGGTGCTGACTCAGTAAAACAAAATACCTCCTCGTTTTTGACATCCAAATCAACTTCTTTTTCAGCCAAGGAGGTTTTCAACGCATGTTCCAGTCTGGCATTTTCTAAACCATAACTTTGACTTCTTACTTGCTTTGTGCCTGTCGTTTTCCTTGAAGTAAGCCGTCACTTTTATGATCTTTTATTTGATGACAATTTGTTCTATGAGTACAAATCGAGGTCTGTTACACGAATAACAGTTCGGGAGCAACACACGAACCACAGCTACAGTAGCCATTCCTAGTTTCAACTGGCCGTCGCTCTGAGCATTATTGGCGCCTTGGCTAACAAAGTTTATGTCGCCAATTGCATTGATCTCTTTTGTCGAAAAATTTTTATTTGGAGCTTTTAAGAGCAGCTGCCTGTAAGGATCGAGAATCATTTGTCAACGATCAATTTGGCACATCGCTGATATTTTGCTCAAAGACAACCTTTGGTGGACTATTTTCAAAAATCATGTTTGAAAGTTCCATCGATTTTTTGATTTTGAGAAATTCACGATAATCTCAAAGTGCGGTCAAAGTGCGGGTTTTCTCTCAGTCAAGCGTCCGAAATAACATGCGGAGACGAAGTGCCTCTGAGGACTCAAAACATCTTCAATATTGAAATCAAACTTTACACAATCCTAGAACAACTATTTGTCTAAATATTGCACTTTTAATCATTTCAAACCTGATGAAATCATAAGGCTTTGTATGGGGGGAAAAACAAACCAGATTTGAAGGGAAAATTAGAAACGATTTTCAATAAAAAAAAAAACTTCCCCCCTTAACTCCTGTGTTGTACTCTTGGTGTCCTCTGTGGTTTTTGGACCGCGATATGAAGGGGTGTGGTGGAGTTCCAACGGTTTTTTTTCTCTAGATATATCTTTCCAAGGTTGGGTAGCCCCCTAAAGCTTCAGTTAAAGCCGGGTGGGAGTGTTCCCCCTCCTCCACCCCTCCGAACTTTAGACATTGCTCCGCAGGAATTGCGATTGTTTCCATAACAAGAATTCACCAGTGTCAACGTTTTCTAACTCTAGGCCAGATTTTCGGATTTTGAATTCGCTTCTGGTTCGCATAATATGAAAGGCCTATAAGAATGCGTGACTAAGGAGTCACGTATGTCAACGACCTTCAGTTAACCCGTTAGTGCAGATACTAGTGATGACTCGCATTCATACATGTATATGCTGCTAGAAAAGTTTATTCAAATGGCCTCAACGTTTGGGATTCAAGAGCCCAGCGGTGTAGCATCGACGTAGATGATCAACTGGCAAGAAATTTTCATGTTGGTCTTTAAAGCTGATGGATGTTCTATTATCCTTGTGTTACCACTGCTCGCCCCGATTAGCTTTTGCTAACTGCGGACAGCGCATCTTCTGTAATAATATTTCATACTTGAAAAACAAACTGAACTGAACTGAACTGAACTGAATTGAATTGAATTGGATGTATCCTCTAATCGTATCGTTTGGAGATCAAACTGATGGCCCGTTGATAAGCTTAGCACGGACCTTTAATTAACTGTCGCTAGCAGGTTCGTCTTTATCAAACCGACAATAAAGTGCTAAAACTTAGTCTACAGGATTCCGAATTGAAACGTTTTTCCTAAAATGCTTGCTATGCATCCAATTTATAGAATCTCTTGTGTTAAAATTTCAGGGGCACTCGTTAGTCAACGGCGTGGCGTGCACATGATCAAGACGAACACTTTCGGGAAGAAACTTACTTTCGTTGGCTAATAGAATCTCAGAATACCTACCTGACATTTACATGGACACTTTTTTAGCTTCATGTCACAGATTCCCAAGATTAAAATTGAGTTAATTATTTGGTAAGCGTAATAGGTGGTAATTTACCTGCACTTTGTTTATGAATCTTGCGTTATTTGAGCCGAAAATGTTACGTAGTCTTCCGAATTTTTCGCAGGGAGGCGTTGCTTTTCCGACACAGTTTTACACAGAAAATGTGAAATATGTTTACATTACGACTGTTGAGTGAAATAATCGAAAAGTTAGGTACCAGGGACCTTTTTCCGCTGTTGAAAATTACTCATAATTTGCCGTTTTTTTTAAGGGCTCTTCAAAGGTATTGTGTTGGTTGTCTGTTAAAGTCGCACAATTTACAGGTTTGAAATGATTAAAAGTGCAATATTTAGACAAATAGTTGTTCTAGGATTGTGTAAAGTTTGATTTCAATATTGAAGATGTTTTGAGTCCTCAGAGGCACTTCGTCTCCGCATGTTATTTCGGACGCTTGACTGAGAGAAAACCCGCACTTTGACCGCACTTTGAGATTATCGTGAATTTCTCAAAATCAAAAACTCGATGGAACTTTCAAACATGATTTTTGAAAATAGTCCACCAAAGGTTGTCTTTGAGCAAAATATCAGCGATGTGCCAAATTGATCGTTGACAAATGATTCTCGATCCTTACAGGCAGGCACTCTTAATTCCTGGCTTGCTTTAACTTTGTTAAGACCGAGTCCGGCGAAAAGCTGAGTAGCACGAGTTCAACTCCGCTTGCTGGCCGAGCTGAGTAGATATGTTGTCAGAGCGATTCGGTTTATCAGTGGAATGTTTGAATTCCATCTGCTACTTGATCGTCGTATGAAGTAACTGCTTTTCAATCGCTGGAAGAAGACGTACACTCAGTTATATTAATCAATAAACGTTATCAGTAATAACAGCGGTGTGATAGGAATAAATGGGGAATTCGACGAAAGCGAAACACGACATGGATCTAAATTATAGGGTCAGGCGTCTAAGGCGATCCGGAGCTCAGTAATAACATTTCACTGAACTTGTCATCAGTTTGACCATAATTTTACTCTAATTTTAATTTCTTTCTTTTGTGTTGTCACGCAAAAGTAAGTTACACAGCTCGGAGACGTGCTTTCTCCATTTAACTGATCAGAGTCAATCTCTGTCAACGCCCAAGCTCCTAGAGGAGACCACTTGATTAATGATAGTGTCACCCAGTTTCAATCCCTGTAAAGGACCGGTGAACGTTAACTTTGTTACATTCAATTCTGATCGGTAGCAAAGACTAGGGGTTTGAAACGTCTGGACAACTCCATCAGAAATAGTCACGAAGTTTTCAAATAACTTTCCAAGGTCCTTTTGAAATTTTTAACGGCTTTTATTACTTTTTTTTTAATTGTTTTTTTTTTTAAGAACAAGTGAGCAAAACAAAGCATCGGCTCTTGTCATAAAGCTCTTTAGTTTATTTGTTGCAAAAGAGTGAGATTTTTGACGGCGTAGTTTGTGGGGCTCTTGGGGCATGGTCCCCCAGACAATTTTGAAAAATTGATGTAGCTA
Source organism: Galaxea fascicularis (assembly GCA_948470475.1). Taxonomy (NCBI): domain Eukaryota; kingdom Metazoa; phylum Cnidaria; class Anthozoa; order Scleractinia; family Euphylliidae; genus Galaxea; species Galaxea fascicularis. The sequence goes on from OX419339.1 coordinate 26,088,793, forward strand.
AGACGTGTTTTCCTTTAGTCTGGGAGGAAACGTGGCCCATCAAAAGTAGCTATTTAGACCTTGGAGAGCGATGACCAGAACCAGGTTTTGGTTGCTGACCAGGAAACATGGTTCTTCTCATTGTTATTATATTTAAAGATTTTTAAGAGAGTCAACGATACTGGTTTGCGATTTGTATGTGAGCATGTCGAATAGTCAGTAAACCGACTGACCGGTGTAAGGTTGCCTCTGAACGAGAATTTCCACTGTTGGAAAGCGTTCGAAGCTGGTACAAAGGGAACATGGAGTTCCAGAATGATGGTCCATGAGGTAGTTACTTTACTTAAGCAGCAATTTTCTACGTCAGAACGAACTGATGAAATCAAAAACCTTAAGTGCGAATGGAGCCATTCCGGCCATTTCTGCTGTCAGTGTTCTCAATTATGTTCGCATATGCTTTTGCTATATCCTCACGGAAGCTTTCGAGGTATTTTAGCCAGAAGTTGGGGACTCCAGTTGTTTGTTCTGTTTGTAGCACTTGAGCTCTTGGACATTTATTGCAACCCGGCCAGGACTGGCGTTCTGAATTCTTTTGCATATCCTCCAGCCTTTTGTTCCGTTCTTCATATCATATTTTCATTACGAATCTCGTCGTTTTCCCAAATATTAGCCTAAAACACTTAAACCTCGTCGAGAGTAGGTGGTTCGGTCACATCGATCCTTTTCTTGCCCAATTCATGGTAATTTCTTTTGGCATCTTGTTTAAAGGTTTTCATGTTTGCGTAAAGAATTTAGCCCTTTTCTCAAATCTTCTGATTCTTTGCGTCTTTGCTTGGATTTGCTGTTTCAATACTTCTTTGCGGTTGCCAAGTCTGCCCGGTTCTTTATGTTATAGCATTTCAGCATTTGCTTTCCTAATCCTGCTGCCCTTTTCCTTCTCCACCAGGATGGATAAATCACTGCGTTTTTTTCTGATGTAAGTTATTCTCCATTCGTGCTTTCCATAAGGGCGCTTTCTTTTTTCGGGTTGTTTCCCTCACTGGTCTCAAGCCAATTTGCTCTGTGATGATGAAGTAGTCACATAGGCAATCTGGTTGATTTCAGTTAATGTAAGTGGCTTAGCTTGTTATCTTTTTCTTCGATTTCAGTAATAGCCCGACGCAATTAACACTGCAAACTATAGTTTGCAGTGTTAATTGCGTCACGTACATGGAAATCTGTTCTTATCCTTTAGGCAATAGGTTGGTTTTCACAGTTTCCCATTTTGTCAGTATGTCTGCTTTCATCTGTTGCACTTTCTCGTCTACGCTTGTGCTGTTTTTAGTTTGCTGGTTAGCTGTAGGTTCAACTCCTTCCGTGATGGTAGTGACGTTTTCGGCTTGGTCTTCGTGTGCCTCGGGTAGCTCGCTAGAGTCCATTACGTCAGTCTGCGTGACCTTTGCCTTGATCTCATCCAGTTCGATATCAGTAACCTTCCTGTTCTTGATAATGTCTCTTCTTACTTCAGCAAACTTGTTTGCATCAAGGTATGTCCATTTATATGGGGTTTAGTCTTCTCCAGATGTTATAAGTCTCAACGGTTGTGTTTGTTTCTGATGGATTGATATTGGAGGTATAATATGCTTCCATAATTTCTTTTTACTCATCTCGAGTCCTCTTTTTTCGCGTTCGTTTAGGGGGTGTTTGCGGTGTTGGTAGTCAGAAGGCCTCTATGAGGTGTATCCTCGGCGTGGTTCTCCCCTGGTACCTTGTTTTGGGAAGAGTTAGTTCCAGTAGCGTACTTTTCAGCCTTTGTCGTAACTTTGACGGGAGTGGCTGTAATGAAAGTTAATTCTAAACTGAGGTTTGGTTTTTCTTCCATCGTATTGGGGAACAAAGCGCCTCAAAAAGGCCCAAGACGCTGCCAGTTTAAGGCGGGATAAACAGGCTGCAAAGCCGGTCGGGAAGCATCCATGAATACAACCCGTTGGATACGGCAGAATATGCAACGGATATCTCTCGACATCCGCGATTGGCTGTATTTTCTGAGGCATGGGATAAACACGTATACAAAATAACTGTACACAAGGTTTTTAGGGGCCGCTACACAGACTGTAAGCCTAGACATCCTTATAGGTCACTTCATCATAATCCGGGATTTGTACGGGCCTTGTGGTTGGTCAAGTTTTAGGGCCGTATTCTATCGTATTCTGCCTTTTTGACAGTTTCCCCATCGCCCAGCTTCCACTCAACCCTTGGATGTGTGTATGAGCGGAAGACGGCAACGGGATGATCCGTTTCTTATTCTTTTTTCGGTCAGTGTGTATTTTCTTTACGTCCCCTTCCAGTTATACGCGTGGAGATGAAGAGGACAAGGCCAACGGCTTGACTGATCGGATAACATCAGTACCCAGTGACGCGATCATCTGTTTGCGATATGAATTACATTATTATCGATTAACTTATTGACATTGTTAAAGGTTGATTAATTGCGTTAATTGCAGTATGCGCTCTTATTTAAGTTTTGCACTTGCTTTCTTTTTAATTGACAGCTGTCAGTACAATTGATGAAAGCGACCAGACCAAATCCCTTTGGTCCTTTCTCAAACATTTTGATCAAAATCGGCATCATGTGACCAACCCGGATGGAAAGCAGAGAGCGCGTGACTTTATCCAGAAAACATTTCAGGATCTCGGCCTAACCACGTGGTCAGAGGAATTCCAGCCGGACAATCCGCAGGTGAAGATTAAAGTAGATATAGAAAGACGTCTTCTGTTGCAAGATGTTCTTTAATTCAGCATCAACCCATTTCAGGCAATCATCAATGGTGAAAAACCCTGATTAGGAGCTGATAAGATGTGAGTTATTTATTCGGTTTGCCTTATTCAATTATCCATCCGATCCGGGGAGCAGGGTTGGCGCATTAGTGAGTGCTCTCGCCTTCCACCAATGTGTCCCGCGTTCGATTCCCGGCTCGGCGTCACAAGTGGGCTGAGTTTGTTGGTTCTCTTCTCTGTTCCGAGAAGTTTTTCTGCGGGTACTCCGGTTGTCCCCTCTCCTCAAAAACCAACATTTGATTTGATTTGATTTGATTTGGTTTGGTAATTAACTGTAATGAATCTAGTAGTGCGCGCATGAGCATCTTACTATAAAACAGGCGCAATATAAATAAATCATCATTATTATTATTATTATTATTATTATTATTATTATTATTATTATCATTATTAAACTATTTTAAATTTGTTTTTAGCCATGTTTTGCGAACCTTTTTTGTTATTTGCAAAAGCAGCAGCAGACCACGACAGGGCCGCCTCATCGTTTGTGGTTTTCATCCAGTCACATTGAATCTCATTTCCAGAAGCACACAAGTAATCATTAAAAGTGTCCTAGTCATCTGAGGAATGCTTATTAAACATCTAACAGTATTTTAAAACTACTTTTTGCCTATTGCAATCGTAGGGAGTCGTTTGTGAAAGATGTATTTATTTGTTGGTGTATTGTTAATAAAGTTCTTTTCTTTTTTTTTTTTTAATTCTTATCATTATTATCCGATCCTTTAATTTGCTGTGGCTTATTCAAACCTAAGATCGTTGTCGCTATTTTGCATTTACTGACTGACTGATTGACTCTCTGACTGACTCAGTCAAACCGATGAAAGCGACCAGAGCACATTCCTCTTCTCAAACATTACGATCAAAACCGGCATCACGTGACCAACCCGAAGGGGAAACAGAGAGCACGTGACTTTATCCAGAAAACATTTCAGGATCTCGGCCTAACCACGTGGTCAGAGAAATTCCAGCCGGACTATCCGAAGGTGAAGATTAAAGTAGATGTAGAAAGACGTCCTCTATTGCCAGAACATGTTCTTTAATTCAGCATGGAAAGTACGAAAACGGGGGAATAGCGATTCCTGTGGAACATAGAACATGCTTGGTTTGTAAGACGAATGCCATAGAAGATGATCAGCATTTCTTGAAGTGTTGCCAAGGATACCATGATATCCGACGAGATTTCCATTCTATCGTTAAGAGAGTGGACAATTGCTTTGAGGTCTTAAATGATCACGACATGATTAAATATATACTGAAAGCTGGGAACCAAAATACATGCAAAATTATAGGAAAATATATCTACTTAATGTTTCAAAAAAGAAAAGAGATTCTCAGTTCCTACTGTAATTAAATGATAAATTAGTTTATTATTGTGAATTGTAAAAATAACACTCATTTTTGTTCTTTTAAGATATACTCTTATTGTTACTGTTATTCATTCATTCATTCATTAATACATTCATTCGTTCACTCATTCATTCATTCATTCATTCATTCATTCATTCCTTCATTCCTTCATTCATTCATTCATTCATTCGTTCACTCATTCATTCATTCATTCCTTCATTCCTTCATTCCTTCATTCATTCATTCCTTCATTCATTAATACATTCATTCGTTCACTCATTCATTCATTCATTCATTCATTCATTCCTTCATTCATTCATTCCTTCCTTCATTCATTCATTCATTCATTCATTCATTTATTGACTGACTGACTGACTGACACTCACTCACACTTAACATACATGCGAGGGGGCATTTTTATTTTACTTCCCAGTGCACTAAATTGTTTCTTGAATATAAGCATCTGTCCATCTATTCTTCGTTCGTTCGTTCGTTCGTTCGTTCGTACGTTCGTGCGTGCGTGCGTGCGTGCGTGCGTTCGTTCGTTCGTTCATTCGTTTCTGCCTTCATGATTCCGTGTGTAAATTCACTGATTCTTTCCATTACACCAGTGTAAACCTATACGCTCTCCCCCACGAATGAGTGAATGCCATCATTACTATTGTTTTCTTTCTTTAGTATGCCACCGGAGTCAACATCATCGGCATGCTCCCAGGCACCCTTGCAGGCACTCCCAATGACAGGTTATTTCTGATTGGCTCTCATTATGACACAGTGCGTAGGTCACGTGGCGCTGATGACAATGGATCAGGAGTGGTTGCTGTGCTGCAAGTGGCAAAACAAATCGCCAACAGTATGTGACAAAAGAGAGAGTTGCATGCAATATCACTTTTTGTTGGGCTGTAAATCGCTGTCCCTTCCTGAAAATTTGAACTGGGGAGGGGTAGGAGAGTCAAACGTTCCAAATTAAGTACAGTATTCATTATACTCAAAGGAACCGATTTCCAATGACGCTGTCTACAAACGAGTGACGAAATACAAGTACGAAATTGTGCACAGAGAGGAAAGATCTAAGGAACCTCCTCAACAGAGATACCTTTTCCTGATCTAAATTGATCCAATTTTTAATTAACGAAGATTTCATGACGTGTATATGGTTTTCAAAGAGTTTTTGATCACGCCCTGATGAACAATTTATTTGTTTCCGAAGAAAGCCGCTCAAAACTGATAAAAATCGATTTTCTAGAGAAAAGACTCGATAGCCTGATTAATGCTTGTATTTAATGTGCTAACTTGTCTCATCTTACTAAATCATAGTACTGTAAAAACTAATATATTAATATGTATTTGTTCACTTAAGCTTGCTCTTGTTTCTGCCGTCCAAATTAACATTTTGTCCCTGAATTATGTAGTTTAAACTCTTTTTTTTTCTTCACTTTTTCCTAGAATTTAAGAAATGCTCCCGTAGTTTCAGTATTTATTTCTTGGCGTTTGATTTTGAGGAGAGGGAAGACTGTAAGAACACAACGCAATATCCAAGCTGCGCCTGCCAAAGAATTGGCTGCGGTAGCAGAGCTTTCGTCACAAACCTCACTCGCTTTTACAGTGGCTCGCTTCAGGGAGCGATAATTATGGATACCGTGCTGAACTTCAACGAGACTCCAAACTCACAACGTTTACCAGATTCAATAGAGCTGCTCTTTCCTGTCATTTTCAACCAGACGAAGCTGGACAAATATCGCGGGAATTTTCTTGCAGTTGTTGGACGAAAATTTAATGACAGAGATTTGTTGGATGCTTTTGGATCCCATTACAGGAAGACTAAGTCCTGTGAGAGCTAATGCATTAACATGTAATTGTGTAGCCTGCGTAGCAAGCGTTTCTGTGGGGTTTTCAGTGCAAAACAAAGAATTCTTTGTTTTCTTTCGCCCCATTACTTGTGCATCCAAAATCGGTTTTCGAGCACTGAAAATGCTTGCTTCGCAGGCTACATATTATGCTGCTATGAATGATTTACCTAGCATCTTATATTTCCACGAGAGTTGGCATTGGTGCGAATTTCCTATAAAGCGTCTAGTCCAAAGACAAACCAGATACATTATTCTGCACCTAGTCAATTTTCTCAAGAGAATAAGGATTGCGTTAGACAACGTTAAGACCCCTACTGCATAGGAAGGCTGACCACTTGATAAATGTGAACGAGGAGATGAACGCGATAAAGATGGATGAAGTTCTAAGCTGAGTCACCAGCTTAGTACTTTCATACGACTAAAGCCTTACAACTTAAACCAGGTTTGATGTCCCACCCATTCCACGAGTTAGGTTTCCTTGGCTACTGAAAGACACAGCGTAAGCGGGAAGAGGAGGTAAAGGGGGAGGGGAGGGAGGGGGGCGTGGAAGAGCAGAGGCCGGAGAAGAAGGAACGCCAGCCTTAAGGAAGCTGTTGTGTCATTTCTTCGTCTACCAGGCTTTTTGAATTTCTTAATCGAGGGAATTTCTTCCATAAACGGAATTTTTAGAAGGAAAATGAATACTTAAACGTAGACTCCTATTTACATCCTACCCATCTCTTCGCCCTCCCCACCCTGGTTAAAACCATCCCATCCCACATTTGTGTACCCTTCCCTACTTATGTTTGCTGTCTTCACCCCTGCATAGACCTTAAAACCAAAACTAAGAGGTGCGACGTGAGGCTAAACTTTCAAGACCAGCCTACAGGACTTGTACGCGACGCCGCCGATGACTTTTTCCGAAGTGATCACGTGTCATTCTGGAACAGCAATCCATCCTTGAGCGCCATCTTCCTAACTGACACCGCTGAGTTCAGAGGCTACATGACTCACTGTTACCATGAAAACTGCGACAGTGCTTCAAAGGTGACCCTTAAGATGATCCAGTTTTTGCAGAAAACAAGTGATGTCATATTGGCAGTGGCCACTGACTTCACCAACCAGTCATGTCCATCGCTTGATCTTAAGGTTGCAGATCTGCAGACAGACACGTCGGGTAAGGGAATGGAAACTAGGGTAACACGGATGTGCCGCACAGTATGTGAGAAAATGTCACGTGTGACGTTGTTATCATTGTTAATGTAATTATTGTTCGTTTGATATGTGTGGGTTTGTGATTGTTCTCGTTGACATAATTGTAATCGTTGTTGTCATTGTTGTTACTGTCAGACTGTCGTTGTCAGTGTCCAACTTAAGATTTGAGTGCGAAATTGAGTACGACAATGTACAAGTACGATTTGCAAGCCACTGACCTCTCCAGACCCAGCACTCTTCCTTATCGCTTACCAGCAAATAAGGAACAAGATTGATGTGGTTAGTATGGTGTTGGATGTTGCTAGGAATTCTTGGCAGCCGTTGGATGTTGTTTCAACAGCCAACATCGGCAACGTTAAACAGGGTGTTCAACGCACTCTAGAGTTTAGTCTGGGTACATGCGCCCGTCCCTGGCGGCGGTACGCATTCTAACGCGCCCAACATGCTGGACCCAACCGATGTTGAAGGTCAAACACATTGCAAGCATTCGCATTGGCCTTAATTACTAGGAACATGATTGATTTTTCTCCTTCTCGGTATGTTTTTGTTTTTCTTTCACAGAAGGTGATTGGGAGAGATGGAAAGTTGGATTAATGTCCTTTGGGATGTTTTCCGCTGGAATGCTGATTCCAGGAGGAGCGTTTGCTGGCTATCGCCACTGGAAAAAGACTAAAGACGACGATTTGGTGACCGCGGATCACTTACAGTCAAACACTAATCCAGTCGCTGAAAAACCCGTCTAGTGTATGCAAACAGCTAAAGTCGTTGTATTTTTTACACTTGCCTTTCTTTTGAAGAATAATTTTGTCATTGACTTTCGACGACTTTTTATAAGGCATCTATAGTTTTCAGCATTGGTTTATTCTTAATCATGTGCTCTCCTGTAATAATTTTCGTGCTTGGCAAGTTTTAAGGGAAGTGGTCACTAGAGCAGGACCCACCAAACCAGAAAATAGATGGTGGTGTCTGCCTGCACCCCCCTTGCTTAACGTCAAAAGATGGTGTCTTTATTGCACAGCCACTCCTATATCCAGCAGTAAAAAATTACAGTTAGATTCAAACCTCACCTTTCTTGTTTGTCTAGTAATGTTGATTCTTGCTAGCTGGATATTCCTGTGTCAACTCTAGTTTAAAAGCCAATAAAATTTTGTCGGTAATGTTCATGAGATAGGTGGTGTCTTCGATAACCCCCTACCCCAAACAATGTGGGTCCTGTTCGAGTATAGTAGTTTTGACCAGTTCCCTAACTTGCTCTGACTTTTGCTCTAGTGTGATTCATAAAAAGAGTCTGAATTTGCAGAAATGTTATATGTACGCTTTATTTAATAAATGGGCGTTGCTTCAGGGACTTAGAATAACAAGTTGACAGCTGAAGAAAGCTGTTAGCGAATCAGTTGCAAAACCATGCCAACCTCGTACCTAGATCTGGGGACTTCTGCATTCTGTAGTCTGCAGTTTGCAAGTCATTCCTCGGGGGTACAACGCGATTTCCGCACGGGACAGGGTCGACTTTTACATTGTCTTCAATCAGCAGCTGCCTGCACGACTTCACCTGGGGAGGTGCATGAATTTCTGTGTTCGTATATTGGGATGGGCTCTGATTGGGCAGGATTTCAGTCTAAATGCATTCCTTCGAATCATAACCCTAGATGCCCTGCTCTCCTTCTAGATGATCGATCTTTTCTTCTCAGTCCCTGTAGTTTACGGAAAATGAAACCTAACAGAAGATTAAACATTTTAGGGCTGAAGGAACAGCTGAGAATTTAGAAGGGTAAAACTCAGACCAAGCACAGTGTTGCAAATTAAACGTTAGAACGCTGTGCACCTGTTTTATTAAAGTTAGTAATTAACTATTATGAGCTTTGCAAACGAAACAACTGAAGTCAATGACTCTTCTCTTGCTGATACCTAACTTACTATAAGGTCAGTTATTTTTGCCGCTATTGTCACATGATTTGTTACAAGTATTGTTAGAAATGCTGTTAACTCCTTGGGTGTTTCGAGAGGAAGCTACACCCAGACGTCAAACCTCTTACTCTTTCACATGCCTATTGTTATTGAGACGGTTCAATAAATTGCGCCAATAGTGCTGTCATAATCGTTGTGAAAGAGGAAAATACAAGAACTATACCATCATTTGGTTCTGTACAAAGAGTGGACTTTTCGTTGCGCTCACTACTAGCTATTTGGAATTTCTGTAGGAGAGTAAATCAGCCTGTGTTCGAATCACAAACATTCGATTGCAAGTTTTGCGACTCCCGCCAAAGCCAGTTCGTACGAAATGTTGATGTTTTCAGCCTCCCCGCGACAGCCATATTCTGTTGAAGATTTAGACTTCACTTGAAGTATTTGCCAAGTAGGAGCTAAGGTTGGATATATTCTGCCAGCAGAATTTCGAGCAGAATAAGTCATTTTTGAGGCCAGCATTCTGCCGTCAGAATAAGGCATTTTCAAGTAGAGTTTGAGCAGAATAAGGGAAAATCAGCAGCACTAATGATATGCATAACAGTTGTAAGATGTCAATAAAGAAAATCACTGTTTCGTCAAAAAGTAGTGATCTTAAGAAAGATGAATTACAATTTTGCTATGCATAATGAATATCTGATTTGTTTTTAGTGGTTGGGCCAAGGTTCCCTTCTATATTTGCGAAAATAACTACCGCCCGAAGGGCCGAAAAGTTTTTCAGATAACGCGGGAGCAGGGTTGGCGCAGTGGTGAGAGCGCTCATCTTCCACCAATGTGTCCCGGGTTCGATTCCCGCACTCGGCGTCATAAGTGGGCTGAGTTCGTTGGTTCTCTACTCTGCTCCGAGAGGTTTTTCTCCTGGTACTCCGGTTTTCCCCTCTCCCCAAAAACCAACAGTTGATTTAATTTAGAGTTTGTTTGATTTACAGTCTCCCCAATTAGTAGAGCGCTCGTGTTTAGCTAGAACGATTTGAGACTTAAATAAAGTTATTATTATTTTTACGAGCACTGCCAGTAGGCAGAATACGCCATTTCACGAGCAGAATTTATCCAAGCCTAGTAGGAGCTGAAGAATGTGAAACTGGTAGTAGTAGCTGGGCATCAAGGCAGGTGATCCCTTCAGTTCTTGAACGGTGGGAGGACCAACACGTTCGTTTGTTGATAGCCTGTTACTCCAAATAGGAAAAGTCATAGCTAACAACATGTTATAATGAACTTCTTCCTTGAATAAGTCTTCTTCGAATAATTCGTGACTCCGTTTGTCCACCGCAAACATCAACAAATCGTCAATGGTAAGCCGGGTCGTCTCTAGTTCCGGTTGGAAATTAAACCCTTACCATTATTTAGGGGCCATCTCAACCGGTTCTTTCGGGCAAATGGTAAGCACCCAATATGCACTGTGAAAACAAATAAAATAAACCAGTCTCCATGGCGTGTCTGTGCGTTGGTTTTTTCGTTTCATCGACGATACTTATAAAGATAAGTGGGTATTTCCAGTTGATAAAAGGATTCCAATTTACCGGGCAGCAACTTTGCTTCTTTGTCGCTTTTGTGTTGTATACTGAGTTTGCAAAGTGCAAAGCCTGAAAGCCAGCCGCGAAAAGCCTGTTAAGGTAGTTTCCTTCCTGCATTCGACTTATTCTCTCTCACTGAGATCTAACATCGGAGTTGAAGGAGGAACAAGAAATTTTACAAATAAGCTTCTGTTTCTACAGCTTGAACACCCATCCCATAGTACGGTATTGCACACTATCGGATCATGTGTTGACTCTTGATGATAAGAGTTTCTATGCTAGGTAAATTTGCGTCCTTAAGTACGCTGACATTGGTTGGTCTGTCATCCCAGCTTATCTTTAAAATGCTCCGTAAGCAGCGCTGATGAAACTTTTCTAGAGATACAAAGACACTCTGAAAGCCAATTTGAAGAAGTACAACACTGATATCAGAACCTGGGAAACTGATGCAATGAATAGAGATTTTTGGCGTGCAACCACACGTGAGGGGTAGTGTTCTTTAAAACAAATAGGTGTGCAGAATTAGAGGAGAAGAGGCGTTTGAGAAAGGAGAGACAACAAGAAGCTACAAATGTCACAAATGATCTCCTGTCGCCATCTGGAACTACTTGTCCTCACTGCCACAGAACATTCAAGGCCAAAATCGGTCTCATAAGCCATCTGAGAGTACACTTGCAGAGTAATTAATTGATTTGAAGACCATCATCCTCGTCTCGAGGGATAGCCATGACTGACTGACTGAGCCACACGTAGTCCTTGACTACCTATTTTTGACAATATGTTGCAAAATTTTGATCTCGCAAGAGGAAATAGCTGCTTTGTGTGTTGTGATAGTGTGTTTGTTGGTGGACAAAAAGGAAGAGGGAATACAGGGAATAGATAAAGCGACGGAAAGAGAAAGGGGCGTGTAAAGGTATTTTTAGACCAACATTCAAAAATTATACACGGATGGATGTGGACTCCTTCCGCTCACTTGTAAAGAGAATATCTCTGAGAATCACCAAAACCAGCGTAAAGATGAGATCTCCGATAGGGAACACCTTCCACGAGCAGCACTGGCAACTAGAGTTAATGTTTCCTGGGTGGCTAAACTGCGGCAAGCAAAATTTGCGTCCGGGAAGCAAAAATGTTTTTGACCTGATTCAAAAATTGTTTTTGTGTCCGAGAAGCAAGATTTGCGTCCGCAACATTGTTTCCCGAGCGGCCAAACTGGGAATCATTTGCGTCCGCGACAATTTTTCTGCAACAATGTTTCCTATTTTAGCCAGGCCCAAGCCCTTACACTGTCCTTATGATGAAAAATGGATTCGATTGAAAGTGTCACGTAAGCTAGAAATAGCAATGAATCTATGCCCCTCAGCATCCTGAAGACTGATGTAGTCTTCATCAGGAAGGAGGGAGTTTCAAGGAGACGATCTGCCACAACATCTTCGTAATGAACAAATGTGTGACACTAAGACAAACAAGCTCGCTTTATCTTGTCCTGTTTTCGAATCCCATGGAATCCTTTCCTCTTTTTATATGTCTGAACACTTTGTTTTCCCCCTTTTCTCTGATCTTTAGGCATTTTAGAAAGCAATAATTAAGAAAAGAATCGAACTCGCTTTCTCAAACACTTGAATTGGCAAGGATCTCATGGATATACCCACCACGAGTCCCCAACTACGTCGTAGTACAACAATTTATACTGGATGATTTTCGCGCTTTACTTGGCTGCCAGGCCTTCAAATTGAAAGGAAGTGGGAAACGGGACTCAAGGGAACAATAGATAAGGATTTTGGAATGACGTATAACTTACACGTTTTTTTTTCCCGAGATTTGCATCTGTTTAAACACTCAGCATTTTTTCTTTTTTAAGGGGCAAATAACATTCCAATTGGATTTTTTTAATCGGAAATGAATCTTCGCTTGACAAAGGAGAGGTTACAGCTCAGGGTGAATTCAATTTTGGTCAAACTGTTTCCAAATTGACCAAAATTCAACCAGACTGCCCCCTTCTGCTGAGCCTGGACATGACAAGAAGATGGGTGTCACGGTCATGTTTACACAATTTTGCTCGTGACGTTCTCGTGACTAACAATTATATCCGGTCAGCGGTCTCCCATAAAGGAAACAAAATGGCCTCCGTAAGTTTGGAAGAAGAAGACACTGAACTCAACTTTGGAAAGCTTCTTGTGCGAACGTTCAGCTCAAGCGCCCCTCCCGACTCAAAACGAGAAGCTCAATGGAAAGTAGAGAGATTGAACCTGCTAAACATTGCAAACCTGTGCATTAAGAATCTTATCGATTCTGCTCTAAAACACGGACAAGTTAAGCTTATAAACAATGAATACTTTGAGCCCTTTCAACAGTTCTTTGTTATGTTCGAGAGCGTTTTACGACATGGCTTAAAGAGTAAGTAAGCGTTGTTGTCATTACGAATACCTTTTTTAAAGTCATGCTTCGAGTTAGGCTTTTGCTTCCTGTGGTGTTTTGGTTGTGTTACGTGTCACATGATTAATTGAGCTTAATATTAATTAGAAAGATACGATACGCCTTTGGTTTTTTGTTATGAATCTCTCTTCGTAGCCGCTCATCCATGGCTAAATTCTCTTTGGCAAGATTGCACAGCCCCATACATTGATTATATCTGCATTTTGTGACTCAAACTCCATTTGTTTTTGGAACAGTGTTAGCATGGCAATGATGCATGTATAATTAATATAACGGGGCTGTATGGAAATCTTTTTTTTGTGGGTTAATACTTAATTTATCCGAATTCGAGTTGACATGTTTCTCCTTAGCCCATATGCTGTTATGTTTTTGCTACAAGTGTACCTGCTAATCAGCTATTATTCAGTAATAAATGCAAAAAATTGGGTGGAAATCATGTCACCATGTAAATAATTTTCTCTTTTACAAACAATTATTATTTATATTTATTTATATATTTTTAACTCCTAGTTATAAACCATGCAAAAAATACCTCTCTGTTTTCTTGAGAAACCTTAAATTATTCTCTCAGTCTTGAAGTACATGTAACTAATGTCTCTATATCTAAACCCTTCAATCCCAAATATAATAATAATAATAATGATTATTTTATTAACAGATCCACTGGGTGGCTCTTCCCTGTTAAATTACATTAATTACAATTACAAAATAAATCAAATTAAGTTATTTACAAATTATGCAGTAAATACATGTACAGGATTAATGGAATCCAATTACAGTAAAAACTAACTAATCGCTTTGTAAGTACTCTGCTTCTTAAAAAATTCCTTGAGAGTTTAAAAAAGGTTCTGTAATCTTTACAGTTTCTAATAGTTTCTGGTAGATTATTAAATAGTTTCGACACATTATCTTGAAAAGTGCCGTTTTCGGTCGGGACCACTAGTCTAATTGAATTGCTTGAGCGCAGTTCCTTAGGGGATTCCTGTTTTATTATTTTAAGATAATCTGGCCAAGTCTCAGCATTATGCAAAGTATTAAAGCATGATTTCAAGAGGTTCAGATCTCTTCTCTCATAGATTGGAAGCCATCTGATTTTAATTACATCCCGAAAGTTCTTAACATAGTGACCGAGTACAAAACTTGCAGCAGTGAATTGAACCCATTGCAAATGGTGAAGTAAAAGTTGTGGTAGAGGGTAAAAGACCAGATCAGCATACTGGTAATCTAGTTTTGACAAAATCAATGTTTCCGCTAACTGCTTTCTGAGCTCATATTTGGCAAGATATTTCAGTTTTCTTAGTATTGATAGAGTAGCGTAGCATCCTAATACCGTGTGCTTGATGTGATCGTCCCACTTAAGGTGTTCATTGATGTGAACTCCAGGCAAGCAGTTTGCAGGTTTTAATACGTTCTAGTCTATAACCACTGACTGCAATATTATGATCATACTCATCAAGGTGATGTACTCTGGACATTTGCGGGGTGGAGAGGATCATAACCTTCAGGTTTTGTCATTGTTAAAGGCGATGGTACTCTCCTTAGACCAGACACTTGTAACATGTAGTTTATGAATTGATTGGTAGATTGCGTTTCTACAGCTATTCAGATCAGATACTTTGGCACGATCGTAGATTGTTGTATCGTCCACATACTGGAAGCATTTGACATTTACATTGTCCTGAGGATCAGCAACATAAATATTAAATAACACCGGGCCAAGGATCGAGCCTTGGGGAACCCCAAAATTCATGTTTTTAACCTCTGAGCATGTGTCATTGATCTGCACAAATTGTTTACGATGCATAACATAATTGAGTGTCCATGTCAGGAAGTCTCTTGGGAAACCTAGTTTACTCATCTTGGTGATAAGATGTCTGATATGAGCATGTATGTTCTCCAAATCCTTCTTCATACATTCTTTATGGTAATGATGCAGAGAATATGTTGAACAGTCAAGATCTTTGTTAGTTGTTGATCATTTCCTTTTTCTCACAACCCTTAAGCAGGGTTACTATAAGGAGGAATTTAAAGCTGATCACTCTTAAGTGCCAAAGGGGTTAAGACAAAATATCATCTAAGCCTGTGAGTTAGGAGACAGGTTTTGATAAACTATTGTTTATATTCCATTTACATACACGGTATCAGTTACCTAGGTGATGATTACCTCAGAAGTGCCTTTTGAAAACCAAAGTGTTTTGTTCTTGCTTACCTTATAATGTTATTTGCAGTGAAGCGTAATATTCTTGGTCACCAGAAGGATTACTGGGGACCTCTGGAAGCACTAGAGCATGCAGCACCTGAATCAGCAGAGATAGTCAAGAGTGTACAGAATCTTCCAAACCTTAAGTACTGTGTTGCCTTTGACAAAATTAATAGTGTATAGTTAACTGTGAAACTCAGAAAACCATGAACACTACAGATATTAATTTTCTGGAATTTCTATTATGCAAGTGAAGAGTGATCATCGCAGTAAATTTTCCAATTTAAGCAACTGGAAAGAAGAAGCCTGAAAAAATCAGGGCTTCAACGGAATCCCGTTGAAGCCCTGATTTTTTCAGGCTTCTTCTTTCCAGTTGCTTAAATTGGAAAATTTACTGCGATGATCGCTCTTCACTTGCATCTACAACCGCAGTACAAATATGAATTATTTCAAATATACTTCACAATTTCTATTATGTTGCAAAAGAAAACCAATCAGATATGCGATGCCTAAACCACAAAATGTTAATGTCAATCACTTTTGTGGTTAGTGGTTTCTTCTTGTGGTTTCATGGTGCCTCTGATTGGTTGAAGACAACCAAAAAACATTCCAACCAAACCAACATTCCAAAAAATAATTCTAAGTGCTAACGGTTTTGTGAGTTTCACAGTAACTATTAGAAAAATAATGATGTCCCAAGTGCATTGCTGAGTTAGTACTTGAATATATATTTTTACCACATAAATTTTTAAGAACTCAAGAGAAGCTCCTGAAAACAGCTTGACTGTAACTTCTCATGCTTAGCCAATATTCTTGAAAATCCACAGGTGCTTAGCTTATATTATTACTGAATCATGTATGAGGAACATATTTTTTATTACTTTTTTAAAAATAATGCCCTGAAGATTTAATTTGTAAGCTTTCATACCAGAAGTCTGTTGATGAAATGTAATAACACTCTAACCCCACATTTTGGTTTTTAATGTCACAATCTTAAAATATAGACTAAATCACATTTTTCTTGTTTCACATTATTTCCTTTATGATGTGTCCCAAGATTTGTGCTTGCATCACTCAATTGATGTTTGACTTGTACTAATGTATTATAACCAGCCAAGCGCAGCCAAGCCACATTCATTTAAAAAAATAATAATAATAATATTGATATTTGATGTGGCCTCTCTTAGAAGCATGGTGGTTTCCTGAGTTCTAAATGTGAAACATACATGTACATGTAAAATTGCAAGAAAACAAATAAATTTTAATTAATGTCCATAGTACAGCTGTACACACTCATGACAATACAGTGTAGGTTACATGTAGGGTGTACTCAATTTGACCAAATATGGTGCAAAATATAATGTTGTGACATTTTTTAAATGTTTATGAAGAACAGCATTGTAACTAATAGAATACAATTCTTTTGGCTGTCCTACACTGTTACGGTATCTCTTGACCGCCAGAAAGATATAAACTGAAACTCCTCAGTAAACCCAACTTATTTATTTAAAAATAATTAATACAATCTTAATAACAAAGGAGCGAGTTCTGAACACTATACGCTATCCACTAGTAAACTTAAGTCGCCACTGACACGAACTCACGGTAACTCTTGATAGTTGCTTGTAGTCCACTTGACTTCGAACAAAGCTCTCCAACAGCTTTTCCAATAACAGTATTTTACAGCTCCTCCACTCGGTCTCCGCCGAATAACAACAGAACTCTAAAGCTTCTCTTCTTTTCCACTTCAACACTTTTGCCACTTCAGCAACTCTTTCACAACTCACACTCTTTTAGCAACTTTAACAACTCACACTCTTTTAACAACTTTAACAACTAAAAAACCTACACTACGTGGCTGACTCTTTATATACATTTTCCAGATGTTCCAGAACATTCCCGGAACTTCTATTTATATCTTATTACAACATTATCACATCATTACTTAATTTAGAACTTCTATTTATACCTATTGAATAATTCGGTGGAATGTTCTAGAGTATTCCATAGCGTTATCGGAGAAGGTTCCAGAAACTCAACTATTTACATTTCATATGCTCTCCATAACATACACATCTTCACTTCCTGGTCATGAATGAATGCATTATTTTTCGTAATGTTGCAGAAATGTGCAGAAGAACAATTTTACATGGCATCAGTGATGTCATTCCATGATGCATGTTCTTTACAGTTGTGTTTTTGTTGGTTTCAATCAGGACAAATCATGGTAAAGGGAGAGCGTGGGTTAGATTAGCTCTCATGCAAAAGAAGCTTGCTGAATATATCATGGTCCTGGTTGAGGATAAAGAGTTGCTTCGGTAAATACACAAGAAAGTTAATTTAGCAAAATCATTTACTGCACTTAACTAACCAAATTCAGAAAAGGAGATTCCTGCCACCGTGAGGTCACTACAGTGAATTAATTCATAAACAATAATTATATTGACAGTAAATGGGAATGTGCCAATCACAACACACAGATTGACATGGAAAGTCTGCTATTAATGGCAATTGGAAGCACTTAAAGGATATCCCCATGTTTCACTTGAACTTCCTTTAATTCAGAAGGGCATTAAAATTAAAAAGGATATTTTAGACATTTTCACTTCTGTGGTCATACACTGTATTGTACACTATTAAGGTACTAGTTTTTTTTTCTTTTTTAATATAACTTGCACATGCACTATAATACACTGTTTAATGGGTCCCTGAAATCCCCTTTCCTCTAAGAAGTCAAGAAATTGCCATCATGAAGATTGAAGACTTTGAAGTTGCTGTTTCCAAAATTTGAAAAAAAAAGGTAGACTATAAGGACTACAACCTTTGCATATTAAATTTGTTTTGCACAATTAACTAATAATTATGCAGGTGTGCTGTCTGCAGTAATTATATGCTCATTAAAAATTATTCCTTATTGACGTCATAATTATTACTTATTAACAGTGAGAATAAATACAGCTGTACATTTTCTTCTGGAGTTGCCTCAGAAATGGTAATGTTTAGAGCCCAAGTTAAATTGAATGCCTGAAGCAAATACTTAGTAGAAGAGTAAAGAGTAGCCAAAATTCATTCACTACATGTTTTCCTATTAAAATTGTCTTAATGTTGTTTTTAGAGAATGGTATGAACCTCACTCTGTATTAATGCAAGAAGAAGGTGCAGTGATCTCTGGGCTGTTGGTTGGGCTCAACATAATTGATTGCAATTTTGATTTGAAGGGGGACAGCCTTGATGTCTGGGTGAGTGTCAGGTTCTTTTTGTTTAGATGTAGACTAGTTACATGTATACAATTATGACTGTTTTAGAGTGGTGTACCATGCAATACTCCATCCAGCAGTCTCTTGTATTTTGTGGGAAGGGCAGGGCGTGAAATTAACTTTTTTTCTGGTAGCCACTTGGCTCCTAAATGTTTCAAAGTGGTAGCCAATTGCAAAAAGTTGGTCGCCATTTTCAAAGACAAAAAAACTTTTTTTACGCTGTCAGCGTTCTAAAACGATGCTCCAAAATGAAGTTAGCAAAAAGATCTTTAATTTCAGCTATTCAAAACAAAGAATTGTGAGGTCCTTTGATGAGCCAGTAAAATGTGCAAGTGATTACAAAGTGGACACTAGGATTGGTCATTATATACAACATTCAAGCTCACCTAAGTCCAAGATGGCTTCTAGTTTTCAATATAGAGTTCTAAAGTGTGACGTCACAAAAAATTAAATTTGTGAAATTATGGGATTGGGCGCCATTTTCAAATGGAGTATCTTTAAAAAAGGGTCCTTGCCAAAAATTAGCTCTTAATTGTAATTCCCAGCCGAAATATAAAGGATTGAAATTTGATACTGCCCTTTATAAATCTCTCTAATTTTGAGTCAGTTCTAAACTGAAGGAACTGAAACAAATTTTGAAGGGTTTGTATGGGATGCCATCAAACTTTGATCCCTTATATCTCTACTGGGAATTGCAATTAGGAGCTAATTTTTGGGACGAGGGCGTCTTTCAGGATGCTCTATAAGAATATGGCATCATATTCCATAAAAAAATTTTATTTTTGTGACGTCATCACTTTAGAACTCTATTGAGATGGATGTGCTGCATTTTGGAAAGAAACTTAACGAGGAAGTTTGCTGCACGCAGATTTATCTTTGAAAATCTTTATTCAGTACATCTTTAGGTAACGTACATGTACAATGAAGCATTCTAGTCGCCACTGTTACAACAAACTTCCAGGATTTGGTGACCAAAGCAAAAAATTTAGTCCCATTGGCAGCTGTATTAGGCACAATTTCATGCCCTGAAGGGCTGTACATGTAGACTCACAAGTCCTTATGCATTGTGTATACCAGTTAATTACAAGTTAGTGATACACTGTAAGTGGAATTTTCCATGGTGTACCTCAAGAAAGCTTTGCATAACCATTTTATATCATGCCATAGAAAATATACATCAAAGTAACCAAAATCCAGTGTGGCATGGTAAGGCTGTGTAAATTGCTAATTAAGAATATACAATTTTGTGCTTTCTTACATTTTGATTAATTTGATTAATTACTTTCTATGGCATGGTATAAAATTATTATTATAATCATGGCATGACTCCCTTTCACATCAATTGCAGCAAATTTCTGTAACCGCAAAAGAAAACAGAAAAGAGTTAATTATTACAAAGAGGTAAAAACAAGCCCTGGGTTTTCCTTGATCACCTATGATCACTTAACAAAACCTTAAGAAAACGTATAGTATGTACCTCTGTGCATGTACAATACAAGTATGTTATTTGTTTTTCTTTTCAAGTCCTCAGTCCTGGATCTTAGTCTGTACCTTAAGGATGGAAATTACTTAGAAAAGCCACCATTTAATAAGAAGTAGGTGATATTTTGCATGTCTTCAATGACAGTGTTGAGGCAAAATAATTTGTAATACACTTGAACTTATTAAGCAACACCATATTAAGCAGTCACCCTCCATTAAGTGGTTAGTTATGAAAGCCGTGTAAATTATTTCCCGCAATTTCTGCAGTTTTGGCCTCTATTAAGCGGTCTCCTCTACTAAGTGGTCATGATCAGTCCCTTCAGTAAGTCCCAACAGGCTGTTTCTATTGTCTTGACCTGTATTAAATGGTCAGTTTGTGAAAGAAAAGCACTCAAATGGTATACCAAAAAATTTGACATTTGTACCTTGTTTACTGCGCTTTTCAAAAACACGCGAACTCTTAGGTTCAAAAGTCGCCTTAACAATTACGTTTTTCGCTGCCGTCAATCATAATTTCGATCACAAGGAACGAACCTTGAAATTCAGAAACACAAAACGTATCGAAATCCACCAATCACCAATCACAAACCATGACCTTTTGAACTCGTTGAAGTAAACTTCTGTTTCCTACGAGGTCCGCTAAGATGGTTGACCGCAGCGAAAAGCGCAAACGTCAGTTTATAATAGCTTTTGAACTTCAGAGTTCGCATGTTATTGAAAACCGCAGTAATGGTAGCACTGGATGATTTTACAGAAAACACTTGATAAATCTTTGCATCCATATTCATGTAATCTGTAAGTTGAATTTGCATTGCAGAGGTGAGGAACAAAGTGATGGCAGTGACTTGAGTGGGTCTTTTAGATCAAAAGACATACTTAGGGGAAGTAAACAGAACCTTAACGTGAGTCACAAGTCTTGACATTTTCTTCCAAAGCTGAATATTTTGTTATGTCACTCAAACGGACTTTGTATTACCCATTGCGCCATGATAATGTCATGTAATTATAATACATGTAGGGAGCTTAAGCAACGAAGACGGCAACGGCAACGAGAACGCCACAAAACAATAGGTCTAATGAGCAAAAACAATGGGTGCTTTCCATTATTCAAAACTGACCTTTCAGAGAACTCAGGACCAACCGCTGGAAAATGGAACGACACATTCCGATCGACGAAACCTATTGCTCATTCTCACGCGCGGTACTTTGCAAAACAAAGATGGAGGACTTGAGTGTTGTGCTCTTTGGTGAAGATTCCGAAGAATCCGAAATCTTTAATGAGCTTGTTGAAGAGTCCGATGAGTTGTTACTCTTAGGTGCTGCATTTAGCTTTATGCGAGGCGATCTGAATCGTGTACTCGGCTATTTTCAGGCTACAGTTCCGCTGTATAGAGCTGTTTATGCGAATTTCAAAGCCATTGTTGACTAACTCGAGCCACATTTGAAGAGCTCTGTCGGGAAGTAGTTAACGCAGGACGAATTCCGCTTAGTAATAGAGGTAGAAAGCGTATACTCACTCACTCACTCACTCACTTTCTTTCTTTCACTGTCCACCTGTGATCAAATGAATTCCTTGTTCTTTTTAAATTCAGGTCCACAGTTAGCACTTTGCAAATGAAGTTGAAGAATACAAAAATGACGAATGATGATCTGTCAACTCAGGTTAGTAATTGAAGGGGTGAAGCATGGTTCGCACGGGCCTGGAAAACTCCTTGAAAAACTGCTTGGTCCTTGAAAACTCCTTGAAAATGATTTTGTCCTTGAAAACTCCTTGAATTTGTAGGTGCAGCGCTTGAATGTTATGAAGAAGTCCTTGAATACGTGAGACTAAAGCAAAATAAGTTCATTTTCACATCAAAAGATGAAAAAGATTGTATCACATCACCCAAGAAACGCTTTTGAAGTCTCAAAAAAGACAAGGCTTTTATATCAGGACAATTCAGTGTTTCTTATTCAAAAGATCTAAGTAACCGCGCCTTCCATTAGGGTTTCCCAAGTGTATTGTGCCCCTTCAAGCAAACAAAACCACAAGGGAAATGTAGCTTGACGCATCGCTCGAAGCGTGAAATTTATTCAACTTTTCATTATCAAATGAATTCAAAAGGTCAAAGAAGAAACTGCATATATTTAATCGGCACTGGGAATTCAGTTCGGCACGGCAGTAGCACGGCATTTGAAACCGTGCCGTGCCACTGCCGTGTAGCACGACAGACCCTGTCGAATTTAATTGCTGTGTCGAACTTAATTCTAGTTGCCGTACTGAATGGTTTCGAACGTCGCGCTACTGCCGCGCTAACGTCGAATTTAATTCCTGAATTTAGTTGGACACGGCAGTAGCGCGACGTTTGTAACAGGCCTTAGTGAGGATTTAGCTAAAAATCTCCAGTTCTCTGAAATTCGCTCTTTGGTATAAAAACGTGAACTATCTTGTCAGAAACTTAGGTCTGGCGTTATTTTTCAATTTGAAGGTCTGAATTTGGAAAATTAGCGTATGATTTTTGCTGAAACCAAACAAAGGTCACAGCGTTACTATGGTAATCTATAGTGTCACGAAAACAATACCAACGTATTCACCAATGATTGGGCAGTTTTTTTATACCATGATTATAGCATCAACTGATAAAGAGTGGTAATAATGACCCATCAAAATCTATGTCTTGGAAAGTGCTGGAAACTGTTTTGAGCCACCCTAAGTCAGTCAACAATCCGAACGCAGAGCTAAAGCAGAGGGTACTACAACCGACATGAATTCTGGTAAGCAAAAGACTATAGCCTATGCATGTTTTGATCTATGAGAAATTGTCATCAGTAAGTTGTGAACATCATGTTGTGTCTCACCTGGTGTCCTTGTAAAATTACTGTTAAATATATCGCGATGGGAATGTTAAAACTAATGACAGGTCACCTTCATTATCGCCGTGTAGTCATACTTTGTTTCTTGTTCTACCTACCAAGAGTTAATATGTTTAAAATACATTTTTTTAATTATTTGGAAACAGGTGATGAACAGACTTGCCGTCCACAGGCCAGGCCACTGTACGGCCAGTTGCACCACCTGGAGGATACCCTCCAGCTGCACCACCTGGGAGAACCCTTCCAGTTGTGCCAAACCAAGGTCTGCCTACTGACTGCCTGCAGACTATGAGACCCAAAAGAAGTCATAGCTGAAACAATTATTAAAGAACCCATAACCCTAAAATATTTTCTCGAGTAAAATCGTTGCACCTGTTTGAAACTCATTGCGTCCTTTTCAGCCAAATCTTGACTTTTTATGGGCTAAAAAAGTTACCAAATCTAGCCATCAGCTGTCCCACAACCATTGTAGTAACTGGCCTGGGTCTAGTCCTGATTTGCATTGCTGTGTTTGTTAACATGCAGGCAAAGTAGTTTGTGGCTTCAAAGCAGGGGTAGACCGAGGCTCCTTACTAGGCTGGTTGTGGGTCAGATGATTATTAGTTTATTGTAAGTTTTAAAGCCCATAAAAAGTTCATGAGTGGAAATAAAGGCTAAATAGTTTTTGAAAAAGTGCAATGTTTTACATTAGCGAAAGATATATTTGGGGTTTTTGGGAACTTAAACTGTCAATATTGAAAATTGATAGAAGAGTAATGATCTAAAAGACTTCTCTAGTGAAATGCTAGAAGTAATGGCCCAGTTTTGAAATTAAACCAAAGACGATTTCTGGTGTCCTTAAGCTAAAAACGAGTGCTCCCAAAAAAACTTCTTAACTTATGATGAAATTGCCTGGCAGGAAAATGTTTTCACATCATTCTTTGTCTAAGAAAAATCTGAAATTGTGATTTTATTCCCTCATAGAAATTCCCATATGTTGCTGTTATTTTTTTAGACACATTTAATTTCTTGAGTGACCTAAAGTGCTCAACCATAATTATTACATTTTTGGGACAAAAAGACTCAAAAAATGGCCATAGTAGTATCCCTTCCATTTAATGGAAATTACAATCATGATTAAAACTTACAATAAATAATGAGAACTGTGTTCAAGTATAGGAACCACTATGTGATGAAGTGGAGTCATTACTGTACTAGTATTTGTACAATGTCTGTAGACCTTTTTAGTTAACGCGACTTTTACATGTATGACTGGTTTTTTTACTACATAAGACAGTAGAATATACTCTTGTTCAGAGAGCATACCTCATTCCAAGGTTCCCTCTAGTGGGGTTTTAAAAGTGTAATATTCCTTCTTAAAATCGTTGCTGTCAACTAACCCTGTCTTACCTTTTACTGGTAATGAAGTTTACCTTTGTTTTACCTTGACATATTATTACCCCCAATGATAACAAGTAAAGTTACCGAATGAACCGCAGTAGCTGCGATAGTTTGAATCTATCTTTAGTTACCTAAACAGTATTTCCCACCTGTTAGCTTCAATTTGTCTGTCTCATCTTCTTATTTGTCAGAATTTGAACAAATGAAACGGTGTAACTGGTTTGAGAAATTAAAACTAATAGCATGTGAAGAAGATAACAAATTTTGCCTTAATTAATGTTCTTTTTTCTTTTGTTTCAGTTAAATGCTTCAATTGCTCTGGGTGGGGGCATCTGAGAAGAAATTGCCCTTCTGCAACCGACGTTTTCCCCCGTGGTCGCCAGGGTGGCCGCTCCAGCCGACGTGGCCGTGGTGGTCACGGTGGCGGCCACCGTGGCGGCCACTCCTCCTCCTCTGGGAGTAAAATAACAAACATTTCTTTACAATTTTTTTAACTACTTTTTTTTCATAATTATTAATACACACATTTGTTAACTTAAGAATACTAACTTTACTTAATACTTTACCTTACTTTGCTTACATTCCAAACTAACATTACAATTTACAGTTCCTCTTAATAACTACAATTTTAAATTAAATGTTACTTGTAACAAAATAAAAAGAAAACAAAAATTACAGTGGATTACAGTTGAACTTGTGTTTGCAAATAGTGTACAAAACTCTACTTGTAATGGAAAACTTCAATTAACTGGAGATTACTACCCACTTTTAAAAAAAAGTTTGTGTTAGTGATCTATCTTTCAGTTTCATATTTTTAATAACTATTTTAGTTTAAAATCCTTGGAGTTTGGTCAGATTTGCATTTTTCTGCAGTGCCATAGAAGCAGTTTCCCAATTATTATAAAGTAATTCAGTAAGTTAAGTAAAGGGCATAGTTTGGATATTATTGCAAATAATTAACAATAATTGGTTCATGCATCAGCGTGTGTTCATCGAGATATGAAGCATGCAGGAAGTTTGGAGAGCATGAAAGATGCGTAAGAGTTGTTTGAGGCGTAGCCAAGAGCAACTCTAGCTTCTTGTCAAGCTCTCCAAACTTCCCAAAACAGATAGTCTGTTTTGAAGCTTATATTTTATGTAATTTAGAATTGGTCTATAAAATAGAGTTAATCACTTGAACTGAAATTCGTTTACACATGATTTAAGAGTGGCAGACTGAAGATTTCTCTCAGTTGATCAAATCAAGAAATTAATGTCACTATGCAGTTTAACAACGAGATTGGGAAATTGCTTTTTTGTGTACAAGAAAGGAATAATAGCCCTTCGAAACCTTTTTCTTGACGTGAAAGATGTTGTCATTTTAAAATAATGGAGATGCTGTAGATGAACGGGGAATGCATTGAATGTCGAAGGCCAGCCCGTTGCAAAAAAATAACTTTGGTAAACTTGTGCGGCAAGTGGTTAAATTCAAAAGCAAATCTTGAATAAAAATCATTCCTTCCTCAAAATTTGTGGAAGACCAGGGTCTTTTGTCAGTGCTAATCTCCTTATTATTTCTGGGTTTGTGCTACTCCTTGAAGTCCTTTCAAGAGCACGTGAAATTTGTGTAGAAAGTGCTTCAAGATAATGAAAAAAATGAGGTGGGGGAGGGGTAGAGGAGAGAAACCTTCTCTCCCTTTTCCCCTCGCTTTGTTACTCGTCCAAAATTATATGGGAATCAAATCTCACCCTTGAAAACACAAATTATCGCCTGCAAGCAGATTATAAACGATCAAGCAGCTTCTCGAATGCCATTTTGATGCTTCTGTTCCATTATCCATTGGAAAATGTGATAAATGGGTACTTGGGACCAGTGGATAGCCAATCCAAAATAACAGTCTTGTTCAAGTTGTTCGCTGGAAGATCATAGAGTTTCTATATTATAGTGACTTCTTCAAAGGGCCTTTACGGTGGCCTGCAGGGGCAAAACACAGCTCAATATTTTGTGGTACATAACAACACTTCCTGATACACAAGAAAGTTTTGTGATACATACCTCTTACTATCCTTGTTTTCTTGGTCAGTCTGCAAGTTTTTTCCCTTTAATTTATGGCCCAAGTGTTGAGAGCTTTAGTCAAACCCTGCAAATATCATCACATGTTCAGTGAAGACAACAGTTTTGCCAATGATTTTAAAGCTTTTTAAGCCCCCAAAACTGGCTGAACACTTTTGTTTTTCAAAGTAATCATTACCTTCAATATTTCTGGTGGTGAGTACATGTTGCAGGATGCACGATGTAAAATAAAAGAAAGAGGATGTATTACGAAAGTCATTTTTCCCCCACAAAATAAATGAAATAGAAGATGTCTACATGCAGGCTACAAACCTAATGAAATGATATGATCAGTCTTTGGAAACCTTAGTAATTGGTAGAGAAAATGAAAGACCTTGATAGCCTGTAATGCACCAACAGCTGTTTCAATGTTAGTCCCATGGGGGGGGGGGGGGGGGAATTGGGTGGGGACTTTGAACAACATTTCCTGTCTTGGGTGGGGAATTTTGATGAACTTTGAAGAGAATGCTGGCCCCATGGTTGGGAAGTTTGGTCAAACTGGAAAACTGAGATAACATTCATCAAATAACATTTCCTAAGCTTGGATATTACCATGGTAAAATACACGCTGCGATGCTGCCTTCTTGAAAACTGACAGAGCAGAGCCTGCAGATTAGGACTGGTTCAAAATTTGGCATGAGCATAAGCATAAGAAAAATATATGTGTGAACCAGAGTTATATAAGCATAAGCATAAACACAAGGAATGGAAGTTTTTCCATTCACTGAACTTATGCTTATGCTTATGTAACCCCGGTTCACACCTATATTAATTTTTCTTATGCTTATGTTTATGCTTATGGTTATGTGCTTATGTCAAAGTGTGAACCAGCCCTTAGAAACTTGCTATGAACAAGATAGAGGAAAGAAAGGTAACGAAAATTTCCCCAATCTATCGTTACTATAACCATCGTTTTCTTTCAGTGTTCTTTCATCGCTGTTGTTAAAAGAAAAAAAATATTTTTAAACCTGGAGTGTATTGTTTAAGCATTTAACAGGTAAGCTTCTTGGATCTCAATCCCTACAGTAGGGAACTTTCTACTCAAAACTTTACCCTAAGGTGGGGAGGTTTGACTCCAAATTTGCGTTTCAGATCAAAGTCCCCACCCCATCCCGTAAATTGAGTGCCAAAACATTATAAGTAATTAGAAAAAAAAATTAAGCTGTGCAGAGTTTTTGAGTGGATAAAATTTAAAAAAATATATTATTGCTCAAAATAAAGTGCTATAGTCAATCTTTGGATGCAAAGTATTATATTGAATCTGACTTGTAAGTTTGATTTTGCAAGAATTGCCTTTTACCACTTTTATGCATTTTTAAGAGGGTACCCAGTCCCCCACAGCATTTTTGAAGATCTTATCCTAGACCTCGCTGTTTACTAGCCGCTCTAACAGGCAGGGGTTTCATGAAGGCACCACCTTCACTCTTTGTTGCTGGGCAATTATTAACACTTCCCAAAGGGGTTTTTTAGTGTTAACGTCAGCATTGAAACACAAACATAATAAAAATTCACGCAAAATGCAATAAACTACAACATAAAATACAAGAGGAGTTTCACGCTTCTTCTGAAGGTACAGCCAATCTGAAATTGAAGTCACCATCTGGTTGTTTGATTGCACAAGTCTTTTTTTTTAATTTTAACATTATTACAAAATACATCCAAAATTAAAAATGTATGATGTAAACCAAAGCTGCATGTTTCGATCAACCTATTATGATACAAAGGACACAATATAAATGATTTGTGAATTAAAATTCTGCAACATGAAATGTTATTAATTGTCTTTCGATAAACTATCTCTGTTTCTGAAATTGGTGTGAGTCCCCAGCAATTTCAGCGCTACTATAATGTTTAGCTAACACTTGCTTATATCACAGAGCTGGCATCTGCATAGCAATGTACTGGAGGCTGCCATCTGGTCTAACAGGTTGTAAATGGGGTTCTGGCTCAACTGTAGTTATTAATGACCTGAAGCTAAAAAGTTAAAAGTCTCCCTAATATTCAAGTCAAGCACCTCATTAATTATTATTTTCATAAATGTATTATTAGTCTCTTAATATCTTGCCATTTACACAGTGATTATGAATGAAAATAATTTATATACTGTAAATAATACATTAACTCCATTTACAACCTAGTTCAACCTTACACAAGGGAGCTGGCATCTGCCTCAGGTTTAGCCATCCACTCAGAGTATCCAGGGCTGCCATTAGAAACTGGCAACCAGCTTTTACAGCCAGGTACTATAGTAAAATCAGTCAGCTAATCTTAATCTGAAAATGAGTAAAATATTAATAACAGCTACAGGAAGAATTGTTAGATTTTTGACCTGCTACTTTCTCTGACTTAACATCTCTGAGAGACCATCTTCTGAAATCGTTAATGACAGCCCTGTGTACCACAGAGCTGGCATCAGTTGCAAGTGTATCTACTATGGCCAACCGCTCAATGTCAAAGTGACAGAGCTGCCAAAACAGTACCAATGGCCCATGCTGTCCGGTAAATTCTCTCAACATCACTCAAAACAAATTCACAAAATACATTATACTTATCATCCAGCATTAAGGTAAATGGATATTTAAAAAAAAATGAAGAAGCTTTATTACTTAGTGATTCTCATCTTGATGTCCATGTTTAACAAGCATGACCAATTTATCATGAATTTTATCATTTTGCCACAAATGTATTATCGTATTTGTACTGGACGGTGAGATATTACGGGTGAAATCTATGCTAAATATCACATACAAATCATGCCATTATTCTCGGTTTTCACATGACGTCATCAAAATAAAAAAAATAAGGAAATATCTATCCTTTTGAGATTTTAGTTTAGCTAGTAATTAGAACAGCTGAAGACTTATCTTTTCACAAATTTTCAGTTTGATTGGTTTTTTCGTCTTGTGATAAAGCAAGGTTGAATTTCTAAGCTTTTGCGTGACACGATATTAAACTGGCGGCCGAGAATGCTGTCACGTAGCTTAAAAAAAGTGACTTAGCCGCTGAGATTTCGCAAACTGAACAGTCCTTGAATGAGAATAAGTACTCATGTAAATGTTTATGAGCCCTCAGAGGACGAGTAGGGGCTTTTTATAGCAAAACTCGATGACGTGTGTTTTTGTTAGCTTCCGGCCGCCATATTTGTGTCACTCAGAGGGACACAAACATGGCGTCTCCATACAAAAGCCTTAAAATTTAAGTAGAACATTTCTTCGAATATCTCCTGCACGAAACATCGCAGGGACCTGAATCTTTGCGAGACTGTTTGAATATTCATCTTCTTTTGTCTCTTTGATTCTTGACTTTATTTGTTGAATGGTTTTGATGACGGTGTGACAGTGAAAACCGGCAATTTGTTTATACTAAGTACTACCTGAGAAATTTATGTAATGCCATTTGTTTATTTTGTCACACGTATTTGATTGGCTTTATAAAACATGTGATCTTTAACAATGAAGTTTTGTGAAACATGCTTTTGAAAGGACATAGAGGTCATCAACGTTCCTCAGATTTTGAAACTTCAAAAGCAGATCCAAACTTCTACTGCTGGTGATCAGTGTTCTTTGCCTGTCCTGCAATGTTGTAATTTATGTTGACTTCACAACAATGGAAATGATTACGGTCATCGACTTCTTGTCATTCATGAGCATAGTGTTAGCCACAGCTGTGTTTACGGTATCTAATCTTTCAAATGATTGACACACTCTACTGGATTGTACTGCTGCAGACTTTGTACTGATGATAGAAGAAATGGCTCGTTCATCGTCATTGCCTTCATAATCAGCAAACAAGCTCTTGTTGGTATGTCCTGTCACACCAATAATTGCTGACCAAGGTTGATCTGCAGCTTTCAGCTTCTTCACCAAGGTTTTGTTAGCACTGTACATAGTTTGTGAGCTTTTTTCCTTGTATTTCTGCCTGACTTAATTGCCATCGTGTTTATAAAGGAATTGATGCTGTTGATGCCCACTCTCTGTAATTTATACCACAGTTGTGTCTTGGGTCATTCATTGTCAGCATGACAAAATGGACCATTGTTTCGTATTACATCGGTGCTGAAGGGAAAATTTTTAATATTCAATGACCATGTCATTGTCACGTTTCCGCTTGGAATAACTAGCACCAAAAGTAGTTTTAAAAAAATCAGACTTTAATAAAGTGAACTCATCATGGCTCCGGAAACTTACAAGTGTCGTTGAATCAGAAGCACATGGAA
>OX419339.1:26124371-26131871 GCA_948470475.1 Galaxea fascicularis
GTTTGAGTAATAACATCTCTTGAACTTCAAAATCTGGAAATCTTTCTGCCACTCTTTTGTAAGTTGCGCGATGACATGATTTTGTGATTTCCGCTACCATGTCTGTGTTTCAAATTAAGCAGAAATACTTCTGCTCTCAGACAATGAAATTGCAGAAATTTCTTAGATAGTAGTATAAATGATAGAAATGTGTTTTAATAGGTTTCCACTTCCTATAGCTTTATTACTTAATGATTTTCATTTTCATATTCATTTTAATAAGGATGACCAATTTATCACAAATTTATCATTTAGCTGCAAATTTAGCATTTTATTTATGATAGAGATGTGTTTTAATTAGCTTCCTTTTCCTATAGCTTTATTACTTAACGATTCTAATCTTGACATCCATGTTTAACAAGCATGACCAATTTATTATCGTATTTGTACTGGTGAGATATTACGAGTGAAATCTATGCTAAATATCACGTACAAATCATGTCATTATTTGTTTATACTAGGTACTACCTGAGAAAGATCACCAATTTATCATGAATTTTATCATTTAGCCACAAATTTATCATATTTATGATAACAATGTGTTTTAACTAGTATCCTTTTTCCTAATATATAAATAGTAACTCCATGATTAGAAAGAAAATGAATGGACTGATGTCATTAAGCATTTTTTGAATTTTATGGTGATTGTTTACCCAGCATCCAGGGCACATCTCTTTGCTAGCTGCCATCTGCTCGGTATAAATCACCACAGTGCATCAACCTTCAAGCATACATTACGCCTACAGTCGACTGCGCTGGCTTTCTTAATTCTTGTGCCACATATCAAAGAAAGATTGCTGGCATCTCAGCCTGGTCTGCTTGCTATATATACCAGGGGATGTTACAGGAACTTTTCTGGAATGAATTTGCCTTTTTCGTATTCTCATGAATTGTCTAAGGAGCTGTGAAATATTAATTAATTTTCTTAAAATAACGTTTTGTGAAATAAGAAATAAAAATTGTACGCTGTATGCTGCAAGTTATTTTCAACGTCTAGCTCAACTGTAAGTCAATTCCCTGGTCCTAAATTAAACCCTCCCTTTCCTGACACGGAGTGGCTAAGACATGCAGCCTTTCCATTTCCACAATTCTAGCATGGGTAGTGCTATTTTATGTAGCCAATCACAGACTGACAAGTAACATAACCTGATTGCAAACTAGCTAAGCAACTAAAGCAGTGATATGCTCACAAATTAATAATCAAAACCCTTCTGGATAGTGCGGGAGCATCACACCTTTATGCATTTTACTCAAAATGCAGTGGACTAATTGAGAAATACTTAATGTACCTCAATGACTTTGAGACTGTGCCTACTCCACCAGTCTGAGGAAGGTTGCATTTCGATATGCTGGTCCTAAACCCTCTCTTTCCTGACACTGAGTGGCTAAGACATGCAGCCTTTCCATTTCCACAGCTCTAGCACGGGTAGTGGGAGTGTTCACAGGCTTCAATCTATCATCATTGAGCAGAACATCTTCATGAAAGGCAAAATCAGGATCCACACCTTCTCCACCTGCTGATTTTGCTCTTGACAGTGCAATAAATAGGGCTCCTGGATTCTTAGCCTCAAAGTCATGTTTTCCAGGATGAATCACAATATACCTGAATGCCTCCCCGGTGCCTACAGTCATTCCTTGGTGCTTATGGATTGTGGTTCCCCATGACAATCTTAATGGAACCTGTAGACGCTTGCACCGGCATGGACAGTCTGTGCATCGACTTACAGGAACAATTGGCACAAGTGTGGGGTCATCTTCCATATAAGATGGACCCTTATATCCTGGAAACCGTACAAACACCACGTCAGGTAATGGTGCAGGGTCATCAGTAGGTCTGGAACCATCACTGTAGACAATGTCCACTACTGTACCCACTGCAACATTGAACAAGCCCCATTTAGCCTTCAGGTTTACTGTCAGCATCACCTTGCTGTCACGGCAACGATACAGTAGTGGCAGTAAACCACCTGCATTATTGCCGTCAGCTTTCTGTGCATGCCTGCCATTGTCAACTGCCTTGATCCTTGCTACTGGATGGTCTGGCTTCTGGTTACACTCAAGCAGCTTAGCTTTATTGCGTTCCCATTCCAAACGATGTGTTGGGAAGACATAGAGGCCTTGCTCATCCATCCTACAAAGAAGTTCTGAGCCATGGCTTATGCGGAGATTGTGCCACTGAAACTTCTGCAGCCAGCGGACTTGCTGGGGTGTTGTAGAATATGTCCTCATTGACATCAGCACATCCCTCAGCTGCTTTTCAGATTCAGTTTGTCTCACGATCTGAGTTAGCTCAACGGCACTGTCAAAACTCATCCAGACCAACCGACCATGGTTAGATGGTGCACTACGGCTATGGTCGATGTACACTGGAGTGTCGCACACAGGAGGGAGCTGTACATCATCTCCCATAAGTACTACTACAGGAAGGGCTCCCCAAAGTTCTTCTGCATTGGCTCCTCTGTTAATTGCATACCTTGTATGCTGCTCCATCCAGCCCAGAGTGGTGCGGCCAAACATTGATCGCTCATCACCAATCAGAACTTTCAGATTCTTGTACCTGTTCTGAATTTTCTCTAACACAGGACCTGAAGGTACAGTTAGCTGATTACAAGATCTTCCACCAGTTGGGATTCCTAAAAAGCTGTGAACAGTACTGTCTTGAATAAGATAGGCAGAATTCCCAGTGGGGGTATCACCTGTACTGCATCATTCTTAGTTCCAGAGACTACGAGGCGTAAAGGATGATAATCATTCTGGTTCTCGACCAAGGTGTAGAGTGTGTGCAATACTAGACTGACTAGAGCTCTCTGACTGTCATTTAAGGACACTGGAGACACATCTGGTAATTCAAGGTTCACAGTTTCGTGTTCTTCAGCTTGTGTGATGGTTTGTTCAAGCCACGTCTTTGGGTCTTAACCCTCAGGAAGATTGATGGAAACACTGCTCCAGTCATACTGTTCTCCACCATCATCATAATCAAAGTCCTTCTCTACACCTTCATGTCTCTGATTCTGGCCTGCATACATCACGAGCCAGAGATAACCGGAAGTTTAAAAATCTTACAAGTCTGGTTGCTAAGGAGTTACGTCTTGGGTCTGCATTAGAGCCGTCAACGTAGTCGATTTGCGGTTTCACTGCAGGAGCGGCTTAACACACTTCGATATTAATCAAATGTCATCTGGAAACAGTACACACGTAGAAGAAACAGTTTTAGCGGCTGTGTATTATTGCAAAAAGCGTTTCATGTAAAGCCACTAATTAATCAAATTTAGTGGAATATTCGCGATCGCAATCAGGAGATGTTCAATAACGAGCTAGAGGCTCTACGCAACCGGAAAAAGACATTGAGATCCCGCTGAAATTGACGGAAAACCGGAGCGTGCTGCACGTAAATTCATGACAAAGAAAAAATGTGACATCCATTCTGGCTTTACCGAAAGAGCGGAGTGTTATAAGGATCACTAGCGCTCTACTAAGAGAAATCCAATACTATTCGACTGGAATGGGTTTTTAAACGTTTTCCTTTACTAAACAGGCCTCCAGTAAAAGAATAACCATCACGAGTTTTGGATAAATGTACATGTAACAGCTATGTAACAAAATACACAACTAGTTTCGTGATGCTGGTGTCCGCCAAAATCTCAACACGTTGTAATGTGTAAAAATATTATTTAGGATTTCTTTTCGAAACGTGCGGAATCGAAGAAGGGAAGATTAACTGTTCGGAAGTTTGGACAGCACTATACCATACCAACACAAAACACAACAAACGAGGAAACTGGATATAAAATATTTGCCGAGACCTTCAAGTGCGTTTAAAATATAGTTCATATTATTTATCCCAGAAGCCACTCATACAACCTCATACAAGGATCCTAGTAGGACTTCAACCAGACAGGATATACAACAGTTTAGATTTTAATGAGCATTTCTAAAGCACTGTTCATGTTACATATTCCAGAGGCATTCAAGCAAACTATAATGCCACGACTTCACTCAGGGAAAGGATACACAACATTTGCCTAGCTTACAATGTGAAATTGAAAGAAAAACCTGTTCATGTTATGTATCCCAGAAGCACTCAGGCATAAAATAATGCCAGGACTTCAACCTGGATGATCCAGAAAGGATACACAACATTTGCCTAGCTTACAATGTGCAATTGAAAGAAAAACCTGTTCATGTTATGTATCCCAGAAGCACTCAGGCATAAAATAATGCCAGGACTTCAACCTGGATGAACCAGAAAGGATACACAACATTTGCCTAGCTTACAATGTGAAATTGAAAGAAAAACCTGTTCATGTTATGTATCCCAGAAGCACTCAGGCATAAAATAATGCCAGGACTTCAACCTGGATGAACCAGAAAGGATACACAACATTTGCCTAGCTTACAATGTGCAATTGTAAAAAAACCTGTTCATGTTATGTATCCCAGAAGCACTCAGGCATAAAATAATGCCAGGACTTCAACCTGGATGAACCAGAAAGGATACACAACATTTGCCTAGCTTACAATGTGCAATTGTAAAAAAACCTGTTCATGTTATGTATCCCAGAAGCACTCAGGCATAAAATCATACCAGGAAAATTTTTTATGAAATTTTACAAAGTTTGCGGTTTTCCTTACACAGCAAAGACTGAATACCTAAATTGTTTGATTATTCAAAAGCTATAGGTATCCCATGTTTGTTGTAAAGACAGCCACCCTCCCGCAGCCTCACCCACACCAGTGCATTTCCATTTTTTCTCGATCGATGGCGAGTGCGCGTGTATTTCGCGGCTTCATATTTCCCGCCAAAATATGCAATTAGGTTCCGATATAATTGTGGTGCAAAAGCGAATACAATATAACGACTAATTCAAATACCACTGTAGAATTTACATGCGAATTAAATCATCGGTATCATGAGAATTTCACGGGCAATTCCTACAACTGCAACATACCTGAACAAATGCAATAGGTGGTCGCGTCGTCTCGCATCTCCTGAACGTACGTGGCGTTATCCGAAACTGTCCGAAAGCAATTTTCCTGCTCTTAGGCCCGGGTTAAAGGTCGAACTTCAAATGAGATGAACTAAATTTAAACATTTCGGTCAACTCAAATAGGTAAAGCTCAACAGTCAGGTCAAGCGTCCACCTTAATTCGTGGAACCAAGTTCAGAACGGCAAATATTTTCATGCAGATTTTAATCGATGTTTGTTCCACGATGGAACACGTTCTATCTGTCTGATTTTCTATCTGTCTGAATGAGACAGATAAAGCGTGTTGGTTGATCCAAATTCAGTCTACGAACCGTCGAGTCAGGCGAAGAAGTTATAATAAACTCAATTTGCTCAGTTTAGCCGTTCATCTCACGTGAAGCTCGACGTAAAACTTTGACCCGTGCCTTAGGATGCTGCTGGAA
Organism: Galaxea fascicularis; assembly: GCA_948470475.1. Lineage (NCBI taxonomy): Eukaryota > Metazoa > Cnidaria > Anthozoa > Scleractinia > Euphylliidae > Galaxea > Galaxea fascicularis. The sequence continues at coordinate 26,129,821 of OX419339.1, forward strand.
CTTACCACATTGGATTTCGTGTCTCTGAGAATTCGTCAACCGCTGTAACGTTTGCCATCACTCGATGAAAAACCCGATGCTATTATCTCCTCGAAAATCCCAACGACTGTGTATGATCATGAGTAAACGGCGAGCTCATGCCGCTTTGCGGTAACTAAAATCCTGTCGCTGAAGTGTATTTGAAAAAAGACACTGCATGCTTTAATTGTAGATTGAATATTACTGCACATTTAATTGACTTTTACACCTAATTGTGATGACACGATTGTCAGAAAGATGACTCCTTTATCAGATAAGAAATGATATACGATGATAGATTGAAGGAATAAGAATGTTGCGCGTCACTGGGTATCCAGCTGAGATAGAGGACTAAAAGTCCCCAATCTCAGCTGGATGCCAAACTATTTTTTTGGTTGCTAAGAGGCTCTGGCTCGTTATGACATCAATCCAGTCGGGTTGTTCTTCTGCTTCAACGGCATCATCGTCCACGTTGTCTTCAAATACCGGTTCTTGCGGATGCTCTGCATAGTGCTTTGCCTTAGAGACTTGCGCCATCACAAATGTTGGGCACTCGTTAGTTGCAACAAAGTCCTGAAAACGATCAATCCAAGATTCAGAATCTCCCTTTACTTCTTGGATGTCAAACCAGTTTGGCCAGTATAAGAGGAGCATTGATCTACAGTAGTCCTCACTCAATGGCCATGTTGCATGTGTAGCACCCCAACTTACAACTGGAACCTTGCCATCCTTAGATGCAAAACTGGTACCAAGAGCAATGCTGGTCCCGTGGCCGTGCAAGGTACTTATCCAAAGGGGTGCTGCGTGTCGCAGTGTCGCCATCACGTTCTAGGCGCCTTGACCCTGTCATTGACAAATACGTAAACTGACGGCTACAACGCCAAAGTGCTAATCCACTCAGCTCAAATGAGGCCTCGGGACCACTGATATCTCGCCTTCCTACCGTCTTTATTAGCATCTTAGCGCAAATTGACTTTCCAGTCACTTGGTCAGCATCAGCTGTATCTACAGCATTTACCATGTCCTCAAACAGGTCAGCAGTAGCGCCAGTGGGTTCACTGTCTTTACATGCATAGCCACACACATAGTCAATTATAGCTATGATATCCTGTGCTGGGATTGTCTGGGGAAGAGTTTGACAGAATCAAGCTTACATCACCATTTGCTCTCCATGACTGCAACTGATAACATGAATGCTGAATCACACGTGGGTGATCACGTGGCATCTCAAGCCGAGGTGCTCCATTGTGATCATTAACAACTTCTGGCTCACTGTGCAGTTTCTTGCCTGGGAAAAACTCACTTCCAAATTCCATGCGGCACACCCTCTCATTAGGCTGCAATCCTTGCTCAGGATGACGAGGTGTCCTCAAGCAGTAAGCTGAACAACTGTGCAACCCAACTCGGTTCACCAAGAGCAAATGATCCTCCAGCATCGCATCTTGGGTTGAAACTATATCCATCTGCATCTTTACCAGGGGATCTTGATCTTTCGGTATTTGGTTAGCTGAACCTTCAGGTAGAGGCCAGAGATCTTTCCTTGGCTTTCCTTTCTCATCACTACTAGCTGGGTGTAATGCCGTCATGGCTAGGTTTTCTTCAGCCCACTGATTAAGTATGGCAGCACACTCATCTTCATCACACTCATCTTCACGAGCCTGGTGCAACAGCTGATGCGGCTGTCTGTCCTCTCTCCAGCTAAGTTGGTGCCAGTGGATTTGGCCGGGGGACTTGGCAAATTCGTACGGTACCAATAGTCAGAAACACCAAACACAAGCTTTAGAACCTTGTCATGTTATGACTGTGTACGCAGGTCATAGTAGTTTACCACAACGCGGGTGTTCTCTTGCACAGCCTTGTAGCGGGCATTGCGATCGTAAGCTAGCTTAACTTCTTTCCCTGTGATCTGCAAAATGTACTGTTCAAGTAGTCTTCTGAGTGGAGGAAAGTAAAACTCAGCACAACTTCCAGTCATAAAAAATGAAGGCAATCCTTTCTTCTCATTCACCATGAACTCGACCAAGGCTCGAAGT
>OX419339.1:26136871-26154371 GCA_948470475.1 Galaxea fascicularis
AAATTGCTTCAAACACTCCCGAGAAACCAGATCCACAAAATCCACAACCACACTCGGTCGACAACCAATCGACAATCCATAAGGACAATGTAGCAGCAGAATCTTCTATTTAATGGCCAAACAACTTTCTTTGGCTTACTGATCAGTGTACCACGTGGCCATTCAACAATTTTGCTTCTGTCAATCCAAATTTTGAGATGAATTCCTAAATTTCATTTTCATTGGCATGATTTATGGCCTTAATTTCAGCAATTAGGTTTCCTGATTCTGCTTTGCGCATTTTGCAATTATTTTGCCTCGGTTCCATGTATTCGTTTTCCATGTATTTCAGGTTGTCTTTCGCATTCCTTAATTTTGTTGCCTCCATTCCATATTCGTTCATTTCATATTTTGCTTTCTGCCTTCTACGGTCAAATCTATGTTCTGTTATTTGGCAAAATGAAATGTTCAACTTTGAACTTTGGCGTTTTAAAATTATGTTGCCTCAATTTCACGTCCGATGTGAAGGGCCTTCGGTAAAACGAGGAACACGGAACATTCCAGAACATAAAAAGATTTTGATAATTATGAAGTGGCAATGCTAAAACTACTGAAAGTTAACCATTTTACAGTTACAAATATAACATATAACTTAAATAGAATCTAGAATCTAATAGAAAGAGAATCCAGCGAGAGCCACTGAATTGTGTCTGTTCACAGGTTAGTGAGTTTATCCCGACTAAAAAAATGTCCCTTCAAGGTTGCCCGCAGTGTAGAACGAAGGCTGAATCTACGAATTTCTGTACTTGGACGTGTTTACAGGTAATAAAGTGTCATAACTTGTCGTTCATTGTGTTATAAATGATTGTTCGAGTGGAAGAAAATGATAACGCTTTCCTTTATTCTCCATAAAACAAGCAAGTTCCTTCTGTCAAATTAATAAATCGTCAGTGCTCCAGTAGTCCGAACTACTTAACACAAGTACTGAGTTAAACCATGGGAAATCGTGTATACGCAGATCTTTGACGTAATGAATTGCATAATGAAAAAAATCAGAAGCTTACGCAGGCTGTTTGTAGTCGTATATTTTTCGGTCTGATTGAACGTCACCATCTTCGTTTTCTATAGACACAGTCCCCTATTTTTCCGTGAGAATTGATGCTTCCGTTATACGGACCCCGTCTTCCTTTGTCATGTTTGGCGCGGTCTGGGTAGAGTGCTAAATCTACTGAGGGAGGTGAGAATTACCTATTATTTTCCGCCATATTTCTCTTTTTTATTCATTTTTTATTTAATTCAATATATTTTTGTCATAATTATCATATTTTTTTTAATGTTCCGGGATGTTCCGTGTTCCTGGTTTTATCGACGGCCGATGTGAAGACCGAGAACACCAGAAATATTTATGGTATGTTATCGTGTCTGAAAACACGAGAAAAATTCAAACCACAAACAGCAAAAGTGATTAGTTTGTGGTTTTTATGTTTGCTCATGTGTCCTGAACTTTACTATGATTGGTCACTTCACAATTAACGCTCCTGAAATGTGGGAAAAGGTGACATGACCAAAAAGCGGGGAAACAGTTCTCTTGGACGGATATCATGGCGGACTTAGTTGAGCTAACTTTTGAAGGCAAAAGTGTTGTGTTAACGGCGTTGAACCTCAACAAAACCACCATCGCTCGCTTTTTGAAGGTGCACGAGAAGGGTTTGCACCTAAAAGTAATTTTAAGAGCCAATTTCTGTAAATATCGAGAATCCGGCGTCACTCGTGAAATTTCGAAATTCTTCATATTTTGCCTAAATAACACCTATGGTGAGTTATTTTCGAAAATAGTATTCAAAGATCGTGAAGCGCTTGATTTTTTCTGAAATCGAGGAAAGTTTGAAAAACGCCATTTTAGCGCCATGTCGCTGCCGACAATGGAGTAAAATGATGCATTTTGTTATCGCTCGTGTAGATGAACGCGGTGACGTCTATCAATGCAACTTGGCCAGAACATAACACATCTATAGTTCTTTCCAAGGCACAAATTTTTTTGGAAAAATCTGCTGGTATAAAACCGTTTTTAACTGTTACAAATAGCCTAGTTCAAACGCTTCAGCGATTGACCAAAATTTAGCTAACTTCAGCACCACAAAAAGCCCACTGGTACATAGAATTTGACGTTGAAATTAATATTTTCTTAAAGTGCATTCTTTGCGCTCTGTTGTGTTAAAATTTCTTCCGCGGCCCGACAAAAGTGCCCCGCCGAGAGAAGGAAACGTTAAGTCAATTTTTGCATCGCGACCGCTCTTGAAATCAACATGAACACCAAAGCTAACTCATGAATTAAAAGTCTACCAATGCAAACACTTTTCTCGCTATTCTGAGCGTCCTACGGGCTACTGTACAATTAATTATAAGTTTACATACCGTTTTCAAACTGTCTGAGAGCGATAACCTTCAACATTTCAATTCACAAGGTCAAAGTAGGTGGCGAAGTATTAACTGTAACTCGATGCCGATCGGCACGGCTATTCAGTCCAAGTGACCTTTACCTCGTTCTAAACTGCTTCTTTTTCTCCATCTAACACCTTTTAAAGTTATGATGTAGTGATACATGTTGAATTCCTACTTAGCCACCGTCTTGGGGTGCAGAAACATTGCTGTGATTTACCCCAAAAGGGAAACGTAATTGCGTGACGTTGACCTTAAGATTTAACTGAGAAAACAACGTCTCTCGGAGACGATTTCATTCATTACAAAAATTTTGCAACAGTGTTCAAGTCGAATAGCTGAAATAGAAAAGACTAAGATAGATATTTCACCTTGTCATGTATGCATGCCCATGCAGCGAAGGAGCCAAAGCTAGGAAGAGATCCGTAATAATCAGGTGTTGAAGGCCATTACATATTACATCGCGATCGCTAATTGCTCTCGCGTTATTATAAAGTGAAACTGTGACAAATTCCATGAAGTTACTCCGGCGATTTAAAACTTATTCACTGTGACTCCAGTGATCCCATTTGATGAATACGCCTCTTTCTGTATCAAACAAAACGATACAACAGTTCCAATATAATTGCGTGTAGGACCGTTTGCTCGGTTCGGCTTTTCTACAACGATTGCTTGTAGGGGGGAGGGGTGAAGGACTAGCGAAGGCAAAGGGGTGGGAACTTTGGACTTGGCATCCTTTCAAAGGGTATGTGGGAAGAAGAATAATCTGTACAATTAACTAAGGAGATGTAGCGGAAGGTATTATTTCTGAAAGCTCTGCTGCCAAGCAAATTTCTGTTCAGAAAATTGTTCACGCTTCTCCACCACCCCTCCCCGCTCAAAAATGCATTACCTTAATGCCTAAAAAGACAGCAGCATGTCCTCGGACTTAACGTTTACTATTTCGACACTCCAGATAGCCCAGTGTATTTTGTTGAAAAGTTCAAGTCTTCGTTTCTGAAGCCCCCAAAAAAATACAAAAGGGAAAAAAAAGCGCTTTCATTTCTGACAGGGCTTTTCCAGGTTTATGGTAATAAACGCAGAAAATTGTGCTTTCTCATTAATGTGTTGAATGAAACAATTATCCTGCTCAATCTTGCGAAATATATCCTAAAATGATTGTGACAAATTTTCTTTGTTCAGGAGTAATTACAATAATTCAGTACCCCCGAGCCACGTAGGAATTCAACCGATAATGACTTTAAAGAGCGGCTAGTTGAAGAAAAAGAAGCCGTTTAGAACGAGCGTTTAAGGTAACTTAGGGCCTCTTCATATGAGCCCAGTTGACTGGGCTGACCCAGTTTCCGAGAGCTCGCCACACCGCTAAATCGTTTGTAAAAAATTTCGGTGTGTTCACATGAGAGGGCGAGCTGGCTCGGTTGCCGAGATCTCGGTTTTTCCAACCGGGATCTCGGGAACCGGGCCGAATATTTTTGCCATATGAACACTTCAGCCCGGTTACCGGGAGGAAAGTAAGGGAAGTGGTCAAAACTATTATACAACCTCGGGACCCACCATATTGAATGAAGGTGCCTGCTTCTGCTTATACCCCCCCCCCCACCCTTGTAACGAGACCCTTGGTTTCCTTTATAGCCCCCCTACCTTGAATGACCCATGGTGCCGTCTATAGCCCCCCTACTCTTAAATAGAGACCCATGGTGTCTGCTATAGCCCCACCTCCTCTTAATTGGAGACCCATGGTGTCTGCTATAGCCCCACCTCCCCTTAAATGGAGACACATGGTGTCTCCTATAGCCCCACCTCCTCTTAATTGGAGACCCATGGTGTCTCCTATAGCCCCACCTCCTCTAAATTGGAGACCCATGGTGTCTCCTATAGCCCCACCTCCCCTTAATGGGAGACCCATGGTGTCTGCTATAGCCCCACCTCCCCTTAATTGGAGACCCATTGTGTCTCCTATAGTCCCGCCTCCCCTTACTTGGATACCCATGGTGTCTCTTATAGCCCCACCTCCCCTTAAATGAAGACCCACGGTGCCCTCTATAGCCCCCTACCCTTAAATGGAGAACCATGGTGCCTGCTATAGCCCCACCTCCCCTTAAATGGAGAACCATGGTGTCTCTAATAGCCCCACCTCCCCTTAAATGTATTAAATACAATGCATATTTGTGATAGAACGGATATTTTATGACATTACCGAGATTTTACCTCTCTTTTCTTGAAAATAAAACTCGGAATAGTTTCATTTGATAGTTAACGTAAAGTCAAAGGAAATTTGAGGCTGCTTCAACAAAGAAAATCGAGAAATTCTCGTCAGGCTTGTTTGTTAGATTTCATGCCTAAATGGTCGCGTCACCAATTTTTCAAATGTTTCATCTCGGAAAGCGGGCTGAAAGTCGCCATATGAACAGAGACCTATTTCATCTCGGTAACCGAGCCAGCCCGGGTAACCGGGCTCATATGAAGAGGCCCTTAGTCCCTTTACTTGGAAATGGCCGTGCCAATCAGCATCTAGTTGCATAACAATATTTAGTCATCTACTTTGACCTTATCGATTGAAAATTATGTACGTTGAAGATTATCACTCTCATACAGATTGAAAACAGTATAAGGAATACTTTCCGCTCTCTCCTTTGGTATTTAAAATTGTACGGAATATTCTTGCCATCACATGGGTGTCATTCACTCCACCACTACCCCTACACTCTTGCATTCTCCAGTCCTCCACCCCTCCACCTTACAAGCAATCGTTGTATAACAGCTGAAGCGAGCAAACGATCCTACACGGAGGAGGAGAGTGAACAATTTTCTGAACAGAAATTTGCTTGGCAGCAGAGCTTTCAGAAATAATACCTTCCGCTACATCTCCTTAGTTAATTGTACAGATTATTCTTCTTCCCACATACCCTTTGAAAGGATGCCAAGTCCAAAGTTCCCACCCCTTTGCCTTCGCTAGTCCTTCACCCCTCCCCCCTACAAGCAATCGTTGTAGAAAAGCCGAACCGAGCAAACGGTCCTACACGCAATTATATTGGAACTGTTGTATCGTTTTGTTTGATACAGAAAGAGGCGTATTCATCAAATGGGATCACTGGAGTCACAGTGAATAAGTTTTAAATCGCCGGAGTAACTTCATGGAATTTGTCACAGTTTCACTTTATAATAACGCGAGAGCAATTAGCGATCGCGATGTAATATGTAATGGCCTTCAACACCTGATTATTACGGATCTCTTCCTAGCTTTGGCTCCTTCGCTGCATGGGCATGCATACATGACAAGGTGAAATATCTATCTTAGTCTTTTCTATTTCAGCTATTCGACTTGAACACTGTTGCAAAATTTTTGTAATGAATGAAATCGTCTCCGAGAGACGTTGTTTTCTCAGTTAAATCTTAAGGTCAACGTCACGCAATTACGTTTCCCTTTTGGGGTAAATCACAGCAATGTTTCTGCACCCCAAGACGGTGGCTAAGTAGGAATTCAACATGTATCACTACATCATAACTTTAAAAGGTGTTAGATGGAGAAAAAGAAGCAGTTTAGAACGAGGTAAAGGTCACTTGGACTGAATAGCCGTGCCGATCGGCATCGAGTTACAGTTAATACTTCGCCACCTACTTTGACCTTGTGAATTGAAATGTTGAAGGTTATCGCTCTCAGACAGTTTGAAAACGGTATGTAAACTTATAATTAATTGTACAGTAGCCCGTAGGACGCTCAGAATAGCGAGAAAAGTGTTTGCATTGGTAGACTTTTAATTCATGAGTTAGCTTTGGTGTTCATGTTGATTTCAAGAGCGGTCGCGATGCAAAAATTGACTTAACGTTTCCTTCTCTCGGCGGGGCACTTTTGTCGGGCCGCGGAAGAAATTTTAACACAACAGAGCGCAAAGAATGCACTTTAAGAAAATATTAATTTCAACGTCAAATTCTATGTACCAGTGGGCTTTTTGTGGTGCTGAAGTTAGCTAAATTTTGGTCAATCGCTGAAGCGTTTGAACTAGGCTATTTGTAACAGTTAAAAACGGTTTTATACCAGCAGATTTTTCCAAAAAAATTTGTGCCTTGGAAAGAACTATAGATGTGTTATGTTCTGGCCAAGTTGCATTGATAGACGTCACCGCGTTCATCTACACGAGCGATAACAAAATGCATCATTTTACTCCATTGTCGGCAGCGACATGGCGCTAAAATGGCGTTTTTCAAACTTTCCTCGATTTCAGAAAAAATCAAGCGCTTCACGATCTTTGAATACTATTTTCGAAAATAACTCACCATAGGTGTTATTTAGGCAAAATATGAAGAATTTCGAAATTTCACGAGTGACGCCGGATTCTCGATATTTACAGAAATTGGCTCTTAAAATGGGAAAAGAGAAAACATATGGCCATTATCGAACGGGAAGTTCCTTGTACCAATTGGCACAAAAACTGCACATGTCATCGCCTTTTCTGCCGCGGAAGATCAAGATATCCAACAGGATGATGACTTCCAGGCAACATGTGATAGTCGATATTGACGTGAACATCTCCTGTAAGTGTTCGTGAGATATCCACCGTAATGTTGTCACATTGACATCTCTCTCTTTATAGAATCTTCTTACGCTTTGTAAGCTAAGTCCGCGTGTTTCTATCGGATGAAAAACTAAGTTGAATAAGAAATAAATTGTGCATTTACGAGAAATCCAAAGACAATAGGGATGTATAGCTCACCGGGAAAGAGAACTCGGAGCTTTTCAACAATTCCGTTGTACGAATACCTCCGTTCGACGAGGTCTCGTATAAAATCAACAATCTATCGGCTCCAGTCTCTCGCCAGTTTAGCCTCGTTGTCAAACCGTTTCCAGGCTACCTCTTTCCGACTTTTTTGAATATAAGGTCACATAATTTCCAGAATGCAAACCCAAAAAAGAAATAAGCAGCATGGAATCGAGGCCACATAATTCCAGAATATGAAATGCAAAATTTCAATATCGGAAGTAAACATAGAGCATGGAATTGAGGTCACATAATTCCTGAATGCAAAATGCAGAATGCTAAAATCATAATTTATAAATAAACATCGAGCATGGAATCGAGGCCATATAATTTCAGAATGCAAAATGTAGAATGGCAATACCGCAGATAAACCATGAGCCATAAATCACAAGGTCAAAATACAAATGAAATATGGATATCAAGGAATGACCACGTGTGACACTTATTGTTACTACATATCCACTTTTACGACAGTATTTCGAACGTCGGTAACGATGACTTTTGATCGCCTGAGCGGCCATTTTTGTATTTTGTCAGTGTGCGTGACGTATAAAACTCACTAGCTCCTACTCCCCACTCTTTCAAGACAAAGTTGCCAAGCAACAGATGACATTATTTTACCTGGAAATCTTCTCGCCTCATGCTGCTCCATAGGGAATTTCTTCTTCTTTCTCGCACCCGTTCCCTCTCTACTTCTCGCCGCTCCTCGGTACTATTCCGTCTCATTTCCCGTAACCGCTGTAACTCTGCTTTACGTTTTTCCTCCGTTCTGTTGCTTCTCATTTCTTGAAGCCTTTGCTTCTCAGCCACTCGTTCTTCTTCGGTTCTGTTGCTTCTCATTTCTCGCAGTCTTTGAACTTCAGCTTCACGCTCTTCCTCCGCTCTGTTGCTTCTCATTTCTCGCAGTCTTTGAACTTCAGCTTCACGCTCTTCCTCCGCTCTGTTGCTTCCCATTTCTCGCAGTCTTTGGACTTTAGCTTCACGCTCTTCCTCCGTTCTGTTGCTTCTCATTTCTCGCAGTCTTTGAACTTCAGCTTCACGCACTTCCTCCGTTCTGTTGCCTCTCAATTCTCGAAGTCTTTGAACTTCAGCTTTACGCTCTTTCTCCGTTCTGTTGCTTCTCATTTGTCGCAGTCTTTGGACTTCAGCTTCACGTTCTTCCTTCGTTCTGTTTGTTCTCATTTCTCGCAGTCTTTGGAGTTCACCTTCACGCTCTTCCTCGGTTCTGTTGCTTCTCATTTCTCGCAGTCTTTGGACTTCAGCTTCACGCTCTTCCTCCGTTCTGTTGCTTCTCATTTCTCGCAGTCTTTGAACTTCAGCTTCACGCTCTTCCTCCGTTCTGTTGGTTCTCATTTCTCGCAGTCTTTGAACTTCAGCTTCACGCACTTCCTCCGTTCTGTTGCCTCTCAATTCTCGAAGTCTTTGAACTTCAGCTTCACGCTCTTCCTCCGTTCTGTTGCTTCTCATTTCTCGCAGTCTTTGGACTTCAGCTTCACGCTCTTCCTCCGTTCTGTTGCTTCTCATTTCTCGCAGTCTTTGAACTTCAGCTTCACGCTCTTCCTCCGTTCTGTTGCTTCTTAATTCTCGCAGTCTTTGAACTTCAGCTTCACGCTCTTCTTCCTTTCTGTTGCTTCTCATTTCCGCAGTCTTTAGACATCAGCTTCACGCTCTTCCTCCGTTCTGTTGCTTCTCATTTCTCGCAGTCTTTGAACTTCAGCTTCATGCTCTTCCTCCGTTCTGTTGCTTCTCATTTCCGCAGTCTTTGGACGTCACCTTCACGCTCTCCTTCCGTTCTGTTGCTTCTCATTTCTCGCAGTCTTTGAGCTTCAGCTTCACGCTCATACTCCGTACTGTTGCTTCTCATTTCTCGCAGTCTTTGGACTTCAGCTTCACGCTCTTCCTCCGTTCTGTTGCTTCTCATTTCTCGCAGTCTTTAAACTTCAGCTTCACGCTCTTCCTCCGTTCTGTTGGTTCTCATTTCTCGCAGTCTTTGAACTTCAGCTTCACGCACTTCCTCCGTTCTGTTGCCTCTCAATTCTCGAAGTCTTTGAACTTCAGCTTCACGCTCTTCCTCCGTTCTGTTGCTTCTCATTTCTGCAGTCTTTGGACATCACCTTCACGCTCTCCTTCCGTTCTGTTGCTTCTCATTTCTCGCAGTCTTTGAGCTTCAGCTTCACGCTCATACTCCGTACTGTTGCTTCTCATTTCTCGCAGTCTTTGGACTTCAGCTTCACGCTCTTCCTCCGTTCTGTTGCTTCTCATTTCTCGCAGTCTTTAAACTTCAGCTTCACGCTCTTCCTCCGTTCTGTTGGTTCTCATTTCTCGCAGTCTTTGAACTTCAGCTTCACGCACTTCCTCCGTTCTGTTGCCTCTCAATTCTCGAAGTCTTTGAACTTCAGCTTCACGCTCTTCCTCCGTTCTGTTGCTTCTCATTTCTCACAGTCTTTGGACTTCAGCTTCACGCTCTTCCTCCGTTCTGTTCCTTTTCATTTCTCGATGTCTTTGAACTTTAGCTTCACGCTCTTTCTCCGTTCTGTTCCTTCTCATTGGTCGCAGTCTTTGGACTTCAGCTTCACGCTCTTCCTCCGTTCTCTTGGTTCTCATTTCTCGCAGTCTTTGGAGTTCACCTTCACGCTCTTCCTCCGTTCTGTTGCTTCTCATTTCTCGCAGTCTTTGAACTTCAGCTTCACGCTCTTCCTCCGTTCTGTTGCTTCTCATTTCTCGCAGTCTTTGGACTTCAGCTTCACGCTCTTCCTCCGTTCTGTTGGTTCTCATTTCTCGCAGTCTCTGAACTTTCGCTTCACGCTCTTCCTTCGTTCTGTTGCTTCTCAATTCCCGCAGTCTTAAAACTTCAGCTTCACGCTCTTCCTCCGTTCTGTTGCTTCTCATTTCTCGCAGTCTTTGGACTTCAGCTTCACGCTCTTCCTCCGTTCTGTTGCTTCTCATTTCTCGGAGTCTTTGGACTTCAGCTTCACGCCCTTCCTCCGTTTTGTTGCTTCTCATTTCTCGCCGTCTTTGAACTTCAGCTTCACTGCTCTTCTTTTTTTGGACTTCAGCTTCACGCTCTTCCTCTGCTCTGTTGCTTCTCAATTCTCGCAATCTTTGAACTTCAGCTTCACTGCTCTTTTTCCGTTCTTTTGCTTCTCATTTCTCGCAGTCTTTGGACTTCAGCTTTACGCTCTTTCTCCGTTCTGTTGCTTGTCATTTCTCGCAGTCTTTGAACTTCAGCTTCACGCTTTTCCTCCATTCTGTTGCTTCTCATTTCTCGCAGTCTTTGAACTTCAGCTTCATGCCCTTCCTCTGTTCTGTTGGTTTTCATTCCTCGCAGTCTTGGACTTCTGCTTCACGCTCATACTCCTTTCTGTTGCTTCTGATTTCTCGCAGTCTTTAGACTTCAGCTTCACGCTCATACTCCGTTCTGCTGCTTCTCATTTCTCGCATTCTTTGGACTTCAGCTTCACGCTCATACTTTGTTCTTTTGGTTCTCATTTCTCGCAGTTTTTGGACATCAGCTTCACGCTGTTCCTCCGCTCTGTTGCTTCTCAATTCTCGCAGTCTTTGGACATCAGCTTCACGCTCTTCCTCCGTTCTGTTGCTTCTCATTTCTTGCAATCTTTGAGCTTTAGCTTCACGCTCTTCCTCCGTTCTGTTGCTTCTCATTTGTCGCAATCTTTGGACATCAGCTTCACGCTCATACTCCGTTGTGTTGGTTCTCATTTCTCGCAGTCTTTGGACTTCAGCTTCACGCTCTTCCTCCGTTGTGTTGCTTCTCAATTCTCGCAATCTTTGAACTTCAGCTTCACTGCTCTTCTTCCGTTCTTTTGCTTCTCATTTCTCGCAGTCTTTGGACTTCAGCTTTACGCTCTTTCTCCGTTCTGTTGCTTGTCATTTCTCGCAGTCTTTGAACTTCAGCTTCACGCTTTTCCTCCATTCTGTTGCTTCTCATTTCTCGCAGTCTTTGAACTTCAGCTTCATGCCCTTCCTCCGTTCTGTTGGTTTTCATTCCTCGCAGTCTTGGACTTCTGCTTCAGGCTCATACTCCTTTCTGTTGCTTCTGATTTCTCGCAGTCTTTAGACTTCAGCTTCACGCTCATACTCCGTTCTGCTGCTTCTCATTTCTCGCATTCTTTGGACTTCAGCTTCACGCTCATACTTTGTTCTTTTGGTTCTCATTTCTCGCAGTTTTTGGACATCAGCTTCACGCTGTTCCTCCGCTCTGTTGCTTCTCAATTCTCGCAGTCTTTGAACTTCAGCTTCACGCTCTTCCTCCGCTCTGTTGCTTCTCAATTCTCGCAGTCTTTGAACTTCAGCTTCACGCTCTTCCTCCGTTCTGTTGCTTGTCATTTCTCGCAGTCTTTGAACTTCAGCTTCACGCTCTTCCTCCGCTCTGTTGCTTCTCAATTTTCGCAGTCTTTGGACATGAGCTTCACGCTCTTCCCCCGCTCTGTTGCTTCTCAATTCTCGCAGTCTTTGAACTTCAGCTTCACGCTCTTCTCCGTTCTGTTGCTTCTCAATTCTCGCAGTCTTTGAACTTCAGCTTCACGCTCTTCCTCCGTTCTGTTGCTTCTCATTTCTCGCAGTCTTTGAACTTCAGCTTCATGCTCTTCCTCCGCTCTGTTGCTTGTCAATTCTCGCAGTCTTTGGACATTAGTTTCACGCTCTTCCCCCGCTCTGTTGCTTCTCAATTCTCGCAGTCTTTGGACTTCAGCTTTACGCTCTTCTCCGTTCTGTTGCTTCTCAATTCTCGCAGTCTTTGAACTTCGGCTTCACGCTCTTCCTCCGCTCTGTTGCTTCTCATTTCTCGCAGTCTTTGGACATCAGCTTCACGCTCTTCCTCCGCTCTGTTGCTTCTCAATTCTCGCAGTCTTTGAACTTCAGCTTCACGGTCTTCCTCCGTTTTGTTGCTTCTCAATTTTCGCAGTCTTTGAACTTCAGCTTCACGCTTTTCCTCCGTTGTGTTGCTTCTCAATTCTTGCAGTCTTTGGACTTCAGCTGTACGCTTTTCCTCCGTTCTGTTGCTTCTCAATTCTCGCAGTCTTTGGACTTCAGCTTCACGCTCTTCCTCCGTTCTGTTGCTTCTCATTTCTCGCAGTCTTTTAGCTTCAGCTTCACGCTCTTCCTCCGTTCTGTTGCTTCTCATTTCTCGCAGTCTTTGGACTTCAGCTTCACGCTCTTCCTCCATTCTGTTGCTTCTCATTTCTCGCAGTCTTTTGACATCAGCTTTACGCTCTTCCTCCGTTCTGTTTCTTCTCATTTTTCGCAATCTTTGAGCTTCAGCTTTATGCTCTTCCTCCGTTCTGTTGCTTCTGATTTCTCGCAGTCTTTGGACTTCAGCTTCACGCTCTTCCTCCGTTCTGTTGCTTCTCATTTCTCGCAATCTTTGAGCTTCAGCTTCACGCTCTTCCTCCGTTCTGTTGCCTCTCATTTGTCGCAATCTTTGGACATCAGCTTCACGCTCATACTCCGTTGTGTTGGTTCTCATTTCTCGCAGTCTTTTGACTTCAGCTTCACGCTCTTCCTCTGCTCTGTTGCTTCTCAATTCTCGCAATCTTTGAACTTTAGCTTCACGCTCTTCCTCCGTTCTTTTGCTTCTCATTTCTTGCAGTCTTTGGACTTCAGCTTCACGCTCTTCCTCCGTTCTGTTGCTTGTCATTTCTCGCAGTCTTTGAACTTCAGCTTCACGCTTTTCCTCCATTCTGTTGCTTCTCATTTCTCGCAGTCTTTGAACTTCAGCTTCACGTCCTTCCTCCGTTCTGTTGGTTCTCATTCCTCGCAGTCTTGGACTCCTGCTTCACGCTCATACTCCTTTCTGTTGCTTCTGATTTCTCGCAGTCTTTGGACTTCAGCTTCACGCTCTTACTCCGTTCTGTTGCTTCTCATTTCTCGCAGTCTTTGGACTTCAGCTTTGCGCTCTTCCTCCGTTCTGTTGCTTTTCATTTCTCGTAGTCTTTTTAATTCCTTTTAGCGCTGCTCTTCGGTTCTGGTTCTACTCTTTTCCCTTTGTCGTTCCCGGTCTCTTTCTCTCTTCTTTCGTTTCTGCTCTTCTGTCATAGGTCTTCCAGGCATCATGCAACCTTATTCAAAAGTACGAATTTTCTGAAGGTATGCCAAAAATTACAATACAGAGAAAAAAGGATCTCTTGACAATATAAAAATAAACAATTATCTTTAAGTTAATATCCCTCCAATGCTTGACTTCAATAACTGCGTAGCCACCAGAGTGGTCCTGACCACAGCTATAACTGTCAAACCTGTTTTCGATTGAAACCGCCGAAAAAAAGCAGGAAAAATTTTTTTCCTCAAATCGTTTTCTAGCTAAACACGACAAGCGTCGATTGTAAAGATGTTTACTTGACGAAGTGGAAGCCGCGTCGAGCCGCAGCTGAGCGCGCGAAAAATGAAGCCTCGTTTTGGCCTGGCTTAAGCCTGCGATCCCATTGGAAACCATACCTTGTCAGCGGTCAACTTAAAAAAACAGCTGACCTCGACAGCTTATAACTTGAGCCTGTAATATGGTCACGTGATAGTGGTCAGCGGATACGTTGTTTTGACAGGTGTCAATTGACCATAACATGGATGTCTAATATCAAAGATGTCCGCTGTAAACTAGGTTATCAGCTAGAGTATGGGCCCCATGTTGGATTATTATCATCATTATTAGGACATTATTAATTATTGTGCGAGGTCGTCGTCGGTCGCGCCCACGAGCAATACCGCTAGCCAACATTACCATGAGAAAAGTGGATGACGAGTTTCTATAGGTATGGGGCTCCGCTTGGCGGCCCTTTGGGCCGCCGGAGCTCCGCTAAAAAGCCGCGATCCTTGCTCTTCGATTTCTCGCCGCCATCTTTGATGCCATCTGGCGGGAAAATATTAAACTCGGATCCAGGACTTGACCAGTACACTCGACCTTACAGGCGATCAGGGGCCACATAGATTTGGAACGTTCACCTACCATGGGGTGACCCACCACACAGTGTACCTGAATCACCACACTGTGCACCAAAGAGACTGGGCACTACAATTAGTTGGCGTTTGTGGGTGTTGTGTGACAATGAGGAAAAGCCTTGTCATGAAGCTTTGTATCTGTCAACACTTTGTAAAAAACCGTGTTACCAGATAGTTCTAGTTGTTTTAGTTGACGTTTACAGTGCTGAACGTGACTCTGAAATTAACTGATTTATGTTCAATTTTACGTAGCTCCTTGTAGTTCTATTTCGTAATAAGCATGTACTATAATTGTATCTTCAATTACCGTCGTTTTCATCTAAGCGTGGACAAGTGACAGCAAAACATGTTCTAATGCGACGCAAACATGACATACTTGGTAACCAAACATTTAAAGTTTGAAGGGTGTTTGAGCACGTTTTACCAAAATGGCAGAAAGAATAGATATCGAAGACTTCTTCGAGGAAATTGATCCAGACCTGTTAAAGTATGCTTCCGCTTTTCTTAAATGTGGGTTCTCATCAAGTGTAACGATGAAGTATTGGTGTGAACAGGATTTCCAAAACTTAGAAGTGGTGTACTTGTGTGCAGTTGAACGGTTTATACGATACCTACCATCTAAATCACCTCATTTAGGAAATCCTTGGACAGAGGAATACCTGGTTTGAGGTTTCGGCCGTATTTGTTTATCGGAAACATATCAACAAATTCGAAAACTTTTAAACTTAGGCGCGAGAGTTTGCTTTACGGCTATAAAACTTCAAATGTTGGGTTACCAAACATGTCATGTTTGCATCCAATTAGAACATGTTTTTCTGTCACGTGTCCACGCTTAGATGAAAACGACGTTATTTTTACCACTATAAATACGGATGCGAATCAGCATTAGTTATTTCACAGTTCGCTGTATGTTGAAGCCTGATTAATCATGCTGAGACAACGTTTGCGTGTGACCTCTAGCTCTGGCCTGGTGGAACGCGTATGAAATAACATTGTCACATGGCAGTAAGTACAAAATTATAAACAGTCGTACTTCCTTGTCATTGGCCATTTCTGCCGGTGTTTTGAAGTCTGCGATTGACTTATCTGCTCCTATTTGTTACTCGGGCTTCCTGTGGAAGGCCCGGGTCTAAATCTGTCGTCCGTTTTTTTTTTTCTTTTCTTCATTGTTTTCCACAAACCTCATTTCCGGCGTATTTGCGCAGGCGCTAACGATGAACCTGTAAAACCCGGTAAAAACCTGTTTACGTTTTGTTTACGCTTGCCTTGTCTGTTGAAAAGCAAGGCACAAAGTAGCCTGAGATCATGCCCTCTCCCTATTATCCCTTTATGTCTCTCACGGGAAGAGGGCATGATACATTCTTTGTCAGATCACATGTAAAAATGCCAGACTCTGGACTTTTTTCTGATTGGCTTAGAAAGAATACCTCTGAAAAACTCCATTCTAATTGGCAATGTACGCGGAGCGGCTGACTTCCGGTAAATGCTGATTGGCCAATTAACTTGACAGGTAGAGCTGATGTTTGTTTATTTAAATTAGAGGGCGGCTGGCGGCATGTTAAATAAATGTATCAGGCGTTTTATTTTTCCTCTCGCCTCGTCCGCCCTTGAAAAAAAAGAAAAAAGAAAAGAAAAACGCCTGATCGCAGGTTAGGCACAAAGCAGCTGTGGATTCCTCGACGGATTTTCAAAGGAAAATGTTGACATGTCTACAGCTATGGCAAACGGTGTCGTATCCAATACGCTCAAACCACTTACAAACGCACACGCCGTTCGCGGTATAGACGCACACTAAAAATGATGATGGTGAGCGTACATTTCGAAACGGGTCGTTCCGCGAACTCGAAGCAAATGTGAAAAATATTATGAGATCAAGTGAGCTGAATGAGCTATCAATGAGTACAAAGAGGACACAAACTTTGACTACCAATGACAAATGTTCCTTGGCGAACTTGAGTGGAACTTTGACACGAACAGTTTAGATACCCGTTGATGATGAGATTAGAGGTACAAAGACGAACAGCAGTAGTAACAACAGCAACAGGAAAGCGGCCATGTTAGGTGATAAAGAACCCACGCATCGAAGCGAAGGTGCAAGTCACGTTTTTACTTTTATGGCTATTGTCACTAGTATTTCATTTCTTTTGTATACTTTAGATTGTGGATTATCAGCTTTATCAAGTCTGTGTAGTGTGTTGGTTTTATGTGTAATCTTGTACCTTCGCGTGTTAAGTTTATCAGTTTTATCAACACAAATGTCGGATGTACTTGAAAAATGCGAGGTATTTAAGATGGCAATGCAGTTATCTGTACATGATCAACGTGATGCCTTAAGCCCGCCGCACACGTGAGGAAAGAGCTGAGCAAAATTCCTCGCGAGGCAGTTAGCTCAGCCGTTTCCTCACGTGTGCGGCAAATTTTCGGTGAGAAATTCGCCTCGCGAGGCAATGAGGAAAACATCAAACATGTTTGATATTTCCCTAAAAAAAACGTCTGTCACAGAGAAGCAGAAAACTAAGATTGTTTGTGTTCCCACGGTCCTGTCGTGTTTATTTCCGCTGGCACACACTCACACAGGCAGCCCAATGCTTTAACGAATCGAGTTTGAGTCACAAAATACATGTATAAATTTTATATATATTGTAACGTCGCCGGGGCCAAGGCCAATAAACACACGAACTTTACGGACCGAGATCTTCGCGGAAAGAGGTTTATTTCAACTCTGAACCCTAGACCAGACACAAACGGCTATAGAAAAACAGAACAAAGGAGCCAATTACAAGAATCTAGCCACAGGAATACGAGTCAACATACAAATCAAACATGCGTGACAAACGACACTGGTCACGAAATCGTAACTTCGCTACAATATCATCCACAACATCCATTTGCCACTCGAAAAGCCCGAGTGAAGGCCAATACGGCCTCTAGTTTTTGTTTGTTATTTGAATGTACATTTAGACGACTTAAACGGTAAATCCCCCTTCCCTTGTCAATTTTTTGTGACACAGCAAGGCCAGCACCATAGATTTTTGGTTGTTCTCGAGGTCCATTCGTTAGCATGGGCGATTTGCTTCGTTCCATAAACATTGTAGATGGTGCCGTTGGCAAACGCGATTCTGTAGAAATGAGCAAAGAGTTGTACAAAAATTCAAATTACAACTTGGATTACAAGTGTATTGCAACGGACAAAACAAAATACATTCTTTTGTACTGTACAAACTCTGTAGGTTCAATGTTAGACCCAATTATGTATATTTAGTGTGAAAGATTAAGGCAGTGGAAGGTTTGGATGTTGAATCTTTTGCTTACTGGAAGAGATGAATTTCGTTTGCTAGAGATGATCAAGCTTCTGGTTCGTATTATACAATCATTAT
>OX419339.1:26159371-26164371 GCA_948470475.1 Galaxea fascicularis
ATTGTTGCTCTACACTATTATTTCTGTCACTTTGTCAGGTAAGATTGAAAACTAAGAAGTTCATTATGCACTCTTTTTACTCTAGTTTAACTTAACATAGATTGGATTATTTAGCTTGCATCATCGTATACTGGACGAGAACGTTCATTATACTATTGTATGCGTGTCGTTGAAATATTGTTTGTCTCTGTTGATTATTTTTACTGTAGCTATAGCATTCTTCATATATTTACTCTTCATTATATCTAGGCGAATTGGAAATAGTTCATTCTTTCCTTCGTCGTTATTCTAATCTTCACAGTGTCACTATTGTCGCAAATATTTATCTAACCTAAAGGAAATGTTATTTCGCGGGCAAAGAGCCTTTGCTGGTGAATACCCTGCAAGAGATCATTTTAGTTTTGTATTCTTGGGTAGCTATTCTAAGAAATCACGCCAAAACTAGCTAGGCTCCAACATTGAAGAGGAAACACGGGTGAACAATTTTTCTTCAGCAGAGATCATGAAATCGGAAACATTTGAAGGGTATATATACACAAACATTTTATACAACATGTCCGTAGATTTTATTGGAACAGTGTTTTCATGCTCTCACGGTCTCACACCATCATTAGCGACATCTTAATTTTAGCTGAAAATATATGTCCGACCCTGATCGCTGAACAGCAATTAATTAAATGGCTGGTTTGGTTTGTTCGCTCACTGAGCTTGTTGTAGCTCTTTCCTGGCTGCCTGCCTAACACTTCACAGGGGAGACTTATTGTTTCGACGTGTACAAATTTGCGAACGCAACAACCGCATGAACAACTAAAATCGGTAATCAGCAATAACCTGACAGGTAACAGTTCAGTGTCTATATATGTTAATTTCTCTTCTAATTAAAACCTGCTTGTTTTCGACATATCAATCGTTCTCGACCCCAGACCTCTTCTTGGGCTTCGCGCCTCGAAGGCTCTGGGAAACTCAATATTGATCGTAGCCAAAATCTGGCTATATAGACTTCAAAGCGCATGCTTGACTAACCAAATTCGAAATGGCGTGACTCTTTGACAAGTCTTTGGATTTTGCGTTGAGAAAAGTCGGCAAACACAGCGAGTTCAGCTTGAAAGCTCAACCGAGAGGGAAATAACTGAAATAATTGCGAGTTTAACAGGATTTGGGAAGTCACTCGTTTTCCATTTGAAAACTGATGTGTTCCGTGTGTTTGACTTCATGGAGTGTGAAGGACCGCCTGTGAAAGGGAAGGCAATCACTGTAGTCATCTTGCCGCTAAATGCTCTTTTTTTGGCCGTTTCAAACCTTCGACGCGTGCCTGTTTTACGTGCAGGCTTAATTTTGACAAGTTAAAAGTAGAATCTTAAAATTAATACGAAATAAGACAGGAAGCCAGCTGATGGAGCACTGGGGTAATGTGACAAAATTTGCCCTGCATAACGACAAGTCTGGCGGCTGCATTTTGAACTCTCTGCAATTTGTCAATATGGCACTTAGGCACACCGTATAATAGACTATTACAGTAGTCTATTCGGCTGCTAATAAAAGAGTGGATAAGAGTCGCAGCTGAATCCATTGAAAGGTATTTCCTTATGCGTCTAATATGGTGTAAGTGACAGAAAGCGGCACTGCATATTTTGGTAATGTGTACGGCCATAGTAAGTCGGTCATCGAACCACGCGCCCAAATTCCGCACTACAGACACTTTGCCCACATCGCAATCTCCGACCCTGATAGTATTAACAGCGCCAAAACAATAGAAATTACAACATTCCAGGAACATTTCAACTCAAATGAGCAGTCAAACAAATCTCAAAACGAGACCACTATTCAGACTGTCTCCTTGTTTTGGAATCAAAGCAGCTCCAACGCGAAATAATCTTTCGTCGCTTTAAGACATTTATGTTGTTTTATTGTTCTTTAGGATTATATCTTTACACCTTAAGCTCCACAGATCTTTAGCAGTCATCCTAATTCTCGCTTACCCTCCGCCAACCCGAATGAACCAGTCATTTGCGTTTTTATTGTCTTATGTAAAAACCAATCAGAGCTGTATCTATGCTAGGGTTCCCCAGAGCTCTTCTCTCCCTCAGTCATGCGCAGAAGAATAGAGCTTTGTGGTCGAGATTGACATCTAAATCAGCTTCTTTTTCAGCCTGTTCGACGCATGTCACAGTCCATTTCCTATACAATAACTTTGATTTCTTACTTGCTTGGGGCCTGTTTCCCAAGAAGTAAACCATCACTTTTATGACCTTTTATTTGATCACAATTTGTTCTATGAACAAACTTCGAGGTCTGTCACACGAACAACAGTTCGGCAGCAACACACGAACAACTGCCACAGTAGCGGCTCCTAGTTTCAACTAGCCGTCGCTCTGAGTGTTGTCGCCTTGGCAAACAAACTTTTTGTCGCCAATTGCATTGATCTCTTTTGTCGAAAAAGAAATTTTCATTTGGAGCTTTTAATTTCCGGTTTGCTTTTACTTTGTTAAGACCGAGTTCTGCAAAAAGCTGAGTAGCACGAGTTAAACCCCACTTGCTGGCGGAGCTGAGTAAATATGTTGTGAGCGATTCGGTTTATCGGTGGGGTGTTAGAATTCCATCTGCAACTTGATCGTCGCATGAATTAACTGCTATTGAATCCGTGGAAGAGTACATACACTCAGTTCTATTAATCAATAAAAGTTATCAGTTATAACAGCGGTCTGATACGAATATATGGCCGGATTTCGACGAAAGGGAAACACGACATGCATCTAAATTATAGGGCCAGGCGTGTAAGACGATACGGAACTCAGTACACTGAACTTGTGTGACCATATTATTATGATGCCACACATCAGTAATTTTAATTTTGTTCACATTTCTTTTTTTTTTCTTTTGTGTTGTCACGCATAAGTAAATTTAATATCACCAACATACTGCTATTGTTACCAAGAGCATATGAATCTAGGCGGCATCATTAATAATTAAGGAAGTGAAAATCACTTTGAAAATACGTCAGGACAATAATCCTGTGCCCTGGACCCTTTTTCCAAGTTGTAAACATTCCATAAGTTTAAATTCAACGGACGTTACCTGGATCGTCTTACTTCAGTCTTTTTCAAGTACGCTTGTCCAGCGAAGTTGAGGCAAATTCAACACAAACCTCAAAGCTAAAAGGGTAAGCACAATATTTAACGTTTTTGCCGGTTTGCCAGCACATGCTTGTTACCGCAATTAGAATTTGGCCTTTTTTTGGTAGACTATATATATGCTTAGAATTCAGGAATTTTTAAATGAAAATCAGTAGACTTTTTATACTGTGATCCCTGGAAAATTGTTTGAATACTTCGTGACTACTTCTGCTGGAGGGAATCAGTATTTTACTGTATACCACGGCGAGAAAAAGAATCGCATAGCTAATTTATCCCATATACTACAAAAATGACCAAATTCGCGACTCTCAACCATGGAGAATTCTCTTGCTTCCGTTCACTCAAGAAGTGCTCAATGGAACTAATTGCAAAAACTTGTCAGTGAATCAGGCTCATTTCTTCTCCGTTTGCTTCCTGATCGCCATTAAGAAATGACAAAGATAATTGCCACGTTTCTGTGGATAAATGTTAACCAGTTGTCGTCCGTTTTTCAGAAAATGGCTTGCTCTGAATGAAATTTGTGAACTACCTACAATCCAGCTCTCTTTTGTTTATAGTTTTGGAGTTTCCGATAGCTGCTGTTTGACGAACTTATCAGTTTCTTTATCCATTTTGTTGTGTTATTCTTGGGCTTGGTCACCAGCGGTAGTGTGTGAAAGATTTAAATTAAAATATAAAGTGAGGTTTGGTTTTTCTTCCATCGCATTTGGGAACGAAGCGTCACAAAAAGACGCTGCCAGACGCTGCCAGTTTGAGGCGGGAAAAACAAGCTGCAAAGCCGGTCGGGAAGCATCCGTGAATCCGTGGATACTGCGGAATATGCGAAGGCTTTCTCGCTGGTTGGCCGTATTTTCGAAGGCATGCAACACGTATATAAAACGACCGTCCACAAAATATTTTGGGTCCGCTACATAGACCGTATGCCTAGACATCTTTATAGGTCATTATAATCTCTCAGTAATTAGTACGCGCGCTGTGCTTGGTCAATTTTGCGGGCCGTGTTCTATCGTATTCTACCCGCTTGACAGTTTTCTTTCCAACGTGTCCTATTGACCTCGGAGATATGATACATATTGTGACGACTCCATTTGGGGTCAATAATCTTGGCCAAATCCGGCGATTAACGTAGTTGTTTATTTCTCTCCTGACCGGCTACAACAACAACTGCTCCTAGGGACTGTTTTTTTTTTTTTTTTTTTAATTTTATTTAATATGTAACTTACATAATATCTACATGATACTTACATTACGACATATTACAACTTACATCACGATACTAGCATATACCATACCTACATACCACATGTTACTTACTTACATTACTTACAGGAGGCTTACGTACTATTGCAAAAAAATAAATAAATAAATAATAAAGTTTACACTAGTACTAACATATACGCACATACGGTTTTTTTTAAGCTAATACATCATTTTATTACATATATAATATTACAATATAATAATTACACACACAATAATAATAATAATAATAATAATAATAATAATAACAATAATAACAATAATGATATACAAACCAAGACACTGACATCCAAAGTTAACAAAGAAAAATCTACAGGGAACTGCCCCAGCACGCACCCAGCCTAAGAAACTAACTTGAACGGCATGGTTACCTGCTTGAAATAGTTGTCAAAACGGTCTCAGGGGAGCTCCATCTCATTTACCGACCCAATTTTCCTTTGAAAAGAAGGGTACAAAGCCTACTAGGTGTGAATTGTTTCAAAGCGTAAAGAAAAACGTTCCTAATGAGCATTGAAAAATAACAAACGGCGAAAAGAGACTAATAACAATATTTACATAGGAGCAACTTTTCCGTTTATAAACAACTTATCAGGTTCAGCTTTGCTA
>OX419339.1:26169371-26209371 GCA_948470475.1 Galaxea fascicularis
TCAATTATCCATCCGATCTGAGGAGCAGGGTTGGCGCATTAGTGAGAGCTCTCGCCTTCCACCACCCGGGTTCGATTCCCGGCTCGGGCAATTTTTTTTCTACGCCCACTTCAAGATGGCTGCCACTTACCGTTGTCGACTGGTAACTAGTATCCAAACACGATTTAGTAGTGGGATCTACTAGAAGAATTTGCTTTTGTTTACGGTAACAATGTCTCACAAGTAAGGAAACTGTAGGCTAAAACTCGTTCAAATTGGCCTCTTTTTTCCCCAGTTTTGACTCTGAGATTCAATGTAAGTGTCGATATTTTACTTCGAGATTTTGTCTCAGGCGCTAGGGTATGAGGAGTTTCGCTCTATTATTGTTTGCGGCCCGACTTGCTATGTCAAAGAAGTTTCAAGGGTTCTTTTAGCTCGCTCGAAATGTGGGCGTAAAAAAGAAATCGCTCGAAAATTTACGCCCACTTTACGGCCGGTAACCAGCCAAGGTTTTAAAAACACTAAATGGCCGGCAGTTCGAGCTTTTTCTAAAAATTGTCGAATCAAAGCATCCTGGCTAAACCAAACCATCGTATGTCGATTAGCAAAAGTCAAGCGATCCTGAAATGATTTTTAGATCTAAAGTCTAGCGCTTACTTTATGCTGGGCTTATTGGACGAAGTCAAGCTATCCCTCGAAAGAACAGCTCACAGTTCGACTTATTCACATAGCCATCTGTCATAACATTTAGACTTTAAATGTAAACGCGTGAAATATCGACACTTACATCGAATCTCAGAGTCAAAACTGGGGAAAAAAGAGGCCAAATTGAACGAGTTTTAGCCTACAGTTTCCTTACTTGTGAGACATTATTACCGTAAACAAAAGCAAATTCTTCTAGTAGATCCCAGTACTAAATCGTGCTTGGATACTAGTTACCAGTCGACAACGGTAAGTGGCAGCCATCTTGAAGTGGGCGTAAAAAAAATTGCCCGGCTCGGCGTCATAAGTGCGCTGAATTTGTTGGTTCTCTACTCTGCTCCGAGAAGTTTTTCTCCGGGTACTCCGGTTGTCCCCTCTCTCCAAAACCCAACATTTGATTTGATTTGGTTTCATATGAAAAAAATTTAGGACCTGAATCTTCATGTCCTGAATTTTTTTCAGGCTTCTACACGCAACTGTAAAAATCGCGATCACAACTGCGACGATCACTCTTCATTTGTTATTCGCAGTTCACATCGGATTTCTTTCATAGGCATCATTCACTTGCATATCTTTCACGGGAACATATGAACCCAAAATTGATCTGCTCCCAACGTCAGTGGCTTCATAGCTCCTCAAGCATGTTAAGGCATGGCTCAAGCCTCATTTGCATAAAATCTGAAAAACAGTAATTACTCTGTCAGAATTTGGTTTAATCGTTGCAGAATTGGCAGGCTAACCAATGCCGACGACCTTAATATTGTAAGACCAATAAAATCTGATAAAATGGGTCACGTGACTATAATTAATTGTTTTATTTTTTGAAAAAACAACTGAAAATGGGCCGCCGAGATGACATACAATCACTGTCAAATTTAGTATTTTTACAATTGTGCTAATGGCCCCTGCAAGAATCTGTCCTGAATGGCCGACTAAAATATTAAGCTAAGAAGTTACTACGTAAAAAAGGTCACGTGACCTTCTATCTTTCCATATATAGCCTTATATAATTGTGGAGTGCATCCATTCGGGACAGAAATAGTTGCCTTAGAAAGTGGTTAAAAATTTTGTATGGTTAGTTTTTCGTGATACCTCCCTATCCTTGGCCCATTTTAGAATTCATCTTAAGCAGGCTTGTGACGTCACAAGTCACGTGAACACCATAAAAACACCTTAAGAAATTTAAGGATACCAAATCTTGTTTGAGGTAAGTTTCTGGCTCCCCCTGGGATAAAAACAACGTTGCTTTAGATCAAAAACGTCTTTTTCTTTCTGGTACGTCTGTACTGGATATGAGCCATGCCTTAACATGCTTGAGTCAGTTGGTAGAGCATCGCACCGGAATCACGAGGTCACGGGTTCAAGCCCCGTTGAAGTCCTGAATTTTTTTCAGGCTTCTTTACGCAACTGTAAAAATTGCGATCACAACTGCGACGATCATTCTTCATTTGATTTCATATCCACAGTTCATATATGATTTCTTTCATATGCATCATTCACCTACATACATTCCATTGATCCGTTCACTGATGAATCCTATATGCCGTCGCCCACGAATGAATGAATGCCATAATTGCCTTTTTTCGTAGTATGCCACCGGAGTCAACATCATCGGCATGCTCCCAGGCACCCTTGCTGGCACTCCCAATGACAGTTTACTTCTGATTGGTTCTCATTATGACACCGTGCGTACGTCACATGGCGCTGATGACAATGGATCAGGAGTCGTTGCTATGCTGCAAGTGGCAGAACAAATCGCCACCAGTATGTGAGAAAGATAGAGTGCATGGATAATACTATTTATTGGAATGTAAATTGCTGTCCGTTATGAAATCGTAACGCCATGACTTTGCAAATGTCAACTTTGCCTGGAAACTTGAACTGGGCAGGGGTCGGAGAGTCAAACGTTGCAAATTCAGTACAGCATTTGTTATTCTCGGAGGAACCGATTGCCAAATGAATTTCGCACTCTAGAAACGAGTTACGAGTAGATCGTGAACAAATTGGAAATATCTCAAATTGCAAGTTGAGGCAAGTTTTCAATTTCGACTACGTTTATTATCCTGCTACACGCGTGGAATAACAGCCATTTCAGGTCTCTCAAGCCAACCACATAATCATGGCATCAGCCATTTTGCTCAATTTTGAATTATCTCCTATTGCAGTACTTGGAGATCATCAAGGATAAGAAACTGGAATTTCAACTTGAAACTGGCATGTGTGTGGTTTTGAGCAGTTTATTTGTTTCCGAGGGAAGCCGCTAAAAACTGATCAAAATACAACTTTTTTATTGAAAAGATATTTTAATTGCTTGTATTTGCTTATTTGTATAGGTAATCAAATGAAATCGGGTGAAATTTGGAATAAATAACCACAAGTAAATGTTTTCAAACACCAACAAAATTGCACGAGCCCGAAGGGCAAGTACAATTTGTGGTCTGAAAAATTTACAAATGTTTATTTATTCTAAATTGCACGAGAAAAATCATGTGATCAGTTATTAGTAATACACTTGAAAAAAAACTACAGTGCGACCTCTATTAAGCAGCCACCTATTACAAAATGTATACACGAGGAAATCTTTCACATCCGGTACAAAAAGCACCCACTGTTCTGTGGCACGAAAAGGCTTTGAACTACAACAGAATTTAGACTGATTGTTGGTGTGAAAAAAGGTCTGAGGTTTGTTTCATGGGTTTTTTTGAATGTATCTTCACGTATTTAACTCTTTTCATAAAGCATTTTGCGCGATTTAGAGTCAATAAATCACGTTGACAGTAGTATAGGAGTTGAGGGTACCAGACCACTTTTCACATTTCTTGGTTTCTCTATATTTTGCTCTCGTAACCCCAATGGGTTAAAAGCCACTTTTTTCTGTCTATTTTACCTTATTTTTGTACCATTTTAAAGAATCCCTCCAAAACTATCAAATAATTGCTCCCAAATAACAGTTTAAATACAATTTACCTACCAGAGGTATATAATATCAGTTCAAAAAATTTATCTCTCTACCACGCTCCTGGTAGTCTGTTTGTGTCTCCCAGCGAGGGATTCCAAGCATATTTTACATAGCTAGGAGGTTATCTCTGGTTCAATGCTTGTTGGAACATTTGCTCTAAGTTTTTAGTCAGGGTTTTGAGACGTTTTACTTGATAGTTGTATTTTTAATAAGCTCATTTGCTTTTTCTATATCTCGTAGCTTTCTATATTTTTTAATCTCGCTTTTCAAATCAGAGATCTTCTCATGTATCTTATTTAGCCGTTGTCCTTGTCAATGGAGATTCTCTCTAGCATACAAAAAAGGATTTCTCTTTCTTTCGTCACTTGCCCTCTAACCCAGCACTCTTCAACAGAACCCACACAGTATCTTTTTGGAAGCTTGTTTAAGGTTGTTCCATATAATATATTGTATATTTTATGACTTTTTAAAGAATTTCTAATAAATTACTTTATGGATAAAGGTCCATTTCAGTTTTATTATTGTAAAACATGTGATGTTATTATTTCTGAAGAGAATATCGTAAAACATTTTCAACAAGACCAGAGAGGTTATGAATTTTTAATAGATATATATTATCGTTTAAAGGGAATCACAATCCAGTCTCTTTCAAAGAAGCTTATGAAATATATCAATCAATATTTTTATGACCGTAAGCATATGAGTCTTATTCTATCTTGAAGGATAAATCTCTTGTCATCAAAACAGGATAGTGATACTTGACATGGGAGAAATGAGAATGAGAAATGACATGGGTGATCATTAGGGTAATCACTATTGTCAAATTTCGTTTTACCCTTTAAAAAGTCTCTATAACAATCTTGAGCTGTGATCTCATAACAAGGAATCAGTATCGGTTAAAAGAAGCTTGGCTCTATTTCCATATTTCTTTTTAATATAGTTGTAATGAAAGTCATACATCAGAGTTTTATTTTGTTCTAAAATACACATTCCAACATGAGTCGGTCTATTAAGAGTACAGCTTACACGAAGCAACGAATCATGATAAGTTTCCCAAGCACCTTAGCGCGTAAAAAACGAGAGACCATGTGCTTCCGAAGGGACATGTAATAAGTATTTCAGATCACGATTTTCTTCGTTTTTATTGCCGAGTTAGTAAGAAGTCTCGTAAATCGTTCGATTTTAAGTACTCCACGGCCTCGTAGCCTGACAAAGGTATTTTATTGTCTGCCTTTATAAGCCTTTTACACTGTATATTTTTAGCGGTGTCGATCGCAGTTTATTACATTAGATCCTCTCTGTATTTTCTTCGTTAGTTTTACGGTTCTTCGGTTCTTCGATTCAAAGATTATTCTGTGTAGCTTCCTGTTGAGGAAAGTTCCTGTTGAGGAAACATTGATTGAAGATTTAGTGAAAATTTCCTGTAGAGGAAAATCATCGATTGAAGTATCAAAGAGTAAGACTCTCTTTGATCTTATAAACGGCAACCAGGTTCTTGTTGAATATTTTGGAACTAATAAAAGTTGGTTTTGAAGTTAATTTTATCAACTTGTCTTTATCCGTTATTAATCGAAAGTCAATACGTCGTCTTAGGTTTTTCACAAGTCAGTCCCGTAGACGCTGTTATTCCTAAGCTTGAAGAAATCCTTCTCAAAACCGACTGTTTTTAGCACTAGCTCTTTTCTGTGTATTACATTCGATATACCGGTTAAGCATTGGTGATTGATCAAATTCAAGAATCCTATGCACTTTTTTAAGCTTCAATCCAAAATCGAGATACAATTGAAGGTTTCTGTAATGAAGAACATATTTCTTGTTATCACCAAGCGTGGGTATCAGTTTGTGAACCATTTCTGCAGACATATTGTATTTTTGTCTGATCCGTTCACAATAAGGTGATAGCATACCTTGTGTTACTTTTAATTTTTCATCAGCGCATGGATCATCGTTATGTAGATCACGAAGCTCTTGGGGATACTCAAGATCACACTCGAGTGTCAATCCTTTTTTCCTATCTTCAGTATATGCAGCTAAATTCATTCTAATAATTTTATCTTGTTTTATCCATTTCAAATTTCCTGTTTGAACTGAGATACTGACTCATAGCCCATCCATACAGATTATTTGCATCTAGATGCATGAGATATGTTGATAGTTTTTCATTTTCGTTGTCATGATCTTTCGTGTATCTATTATATGCTGATCCATATCGTTTTGCTACAGTGTATGTAAGAAATACCACCTCTCATTCCTTTTTCATATAAGTTCTCATTTAATGTTTGTCGTCTTAAGCATTGCATCCCAAGATAATCCTGGAGAAGTGAAATAATGAGCTGGATCAAGCTTCTAATACTGTAAACATGTTTTTCGTACGTTTTCAAATACATCAGCTAATAAAAGAATCAGATTTTAGATAGATATCACGGTATTCACCCATGTTTTTTATATTGAAAGTTTTCCAAATATTCTTTGCATGGACATAATCTTTTTCACTAATATGTTCGTCATTTAGAATACTACAAAAATCTTCTTTCGATGGTAGATCTGTGTTGTTGAATCTATTGAAGCTGTCCATAAAATCATAAGGATAGACTCTTTTCTGTTTCATTAATCTGAGCTCTTCATTTTTAAACATCTCGCTTATACATTTAAACGCTTCATCAGGTAAGTTACTTACAAGCTTATCAAGGGACTGACTCATAAATTGGAAGCTATCAATAAACACCATATTTCTTCCAAGCATGAAAGCAAGATATTTTTCCATGTTATTTGGAATAGAATTGATCTGCATGTTTGTATTTTTAGTGATCTTTCCAATCTGCTGCGTTATAAAGTGGCTATTATATCCTCGGAGATTATGAAAGATAATTGGTATCATTAATTCACAGCGTTAATTCTAAGTTTTAAATTACAATCCTGATGAGCTGATCCTCTGAATTTACCTGTAACATGATGATGATCCCTGACTCTAACATCTTGATCTTTATATTTTTTTTATCACAGATTTAACCTCTATCAGCGCTCTTAAAATCGTCTTCATCTTCATCGGTCATAATAAGTGGGTTTATTAAATTGGGTTTCAGCAGTATGTTTGATATCAGTTTACTTCATCAAGCATTTTGCATAAGAATTTTTGAACAGCGTTTTCTCATCAATAATTAAATCTGAATGGGTTTTGTAAATTTATCATTATAACAACAGACTATCTTATAACTGTATCCACAATCAGCGTGTTTATTTTTTCAGTGATAGCCTCAAAATCAGCATATATTACAAAAGGAACTTGCATCTGCTTGTGATAGTTTTCAAATTTAATGTAAGTATTCGGTTCAGGCATCTTAACAGATTGTTAACCATTTATGGCTATACAGTCTTCTCCATGATTTTCTAGAACTCGTTCAGAACTAAAGCATTGTAAACAATACATACAGAAATGTTTTTTTTTTATTTGAATGTTTAGTCTAGTTAAACATGAATTTATTAAAATCTTTTATCAAAACATAATGCTAGTTTTCATTTTCAGTAATTAATAGAAGATTGATATGATCTTCAAACTGTTCTTCTGATATATAGATCGGATAAGGTTGTTTATTTTCATATCCAAAGACGTTGATATTAATTTCATTCTGTTTTTCAATTTCAATTTCAACACGAACAGGGAATTCAGTTCCTTAGTAATTAAGAGTATTAACTAATGCTTTATCAGGTTTTTTGATTCTATGAGGCTCTCTTGTTAACGGGTTTAATTGCCTTATGTGGCACCATCTAAAACACTCATTATCTTTATTTTGAAGATTTATTAATTCTTTAGCGGGATTTCTCATTACAATTCTATTGGTAGTTTAATATATGAAGATTCATTCATTCGTTTATATTTAACAATATATTGAGGTAGTGATTATCAAGAGATTTAATAATCCAACCTGAAGCTTCGGATATCCAGACAGCAATTCCGTTTAATATTTCTTCTTTAGCTCTTTGTAATTCCCATTCAATCTCATTCTCATTGATAATCGTTTTAGATTTACTGTTGAAACATGCTGTTTTAAATATTGTTTCGTTATCTTTCTTTTTTATGAATATAACTTTCAAATTTTCAACAAATTTAAACCCTTTCATCTTCTCCAATACTTTTATGTAATGGGTTTTAATACCCAGTCATATTCTGTAACTCAACAAGAGGATCTTAATTATTTTTTAATTCGATCTCATATGAAGTCGTATAACCTCTGAGACTGAGCTCTTCTTCTCTCTTCTATTTTTGTTCTTTTTAGAGGAACAGGTCTTATTTCATCGCTGAACTCAACAGGAAGATCGATGATTTCATCTTTGAGCTCAGGAGGAGGTGGAATTATGTTGGTTTCATAATCTTGAATCATCGTTTTTACTCTTATACGGGTTGTTGGAACGGGTTTCATTTTAATCTGCCTATTTACCTTACTCCTTTGAAAAGGAACCGGTCTCCTTCTAAGATTTTCTCTAAACATAACGAGATCTTCCAACTCATCATCTCTCAGATTTGAGATTAGTTTTCTAATCAGTTCATTTCTATCGGCCATCTCCACACTATATTTAGATTTTTTATTATTTTGAGAATCCAAATGCAAACTCAAGCGAGACGATACTTCTTTATGGTTCATCTCTGATACTATACTATTATTAATATCGCTTTAAATAGGTTACTCCTCAAATCTTAAATAAAATGTCCCGTTTTTACCTTCTCCATAGCTCATTTTTCTTATAGAGCTCTGAGCTGAGGTGCATTTGCTTTCTGGATACCGAAACCATCGACGAAAATAAATCACATCTAAACTGATTCAGTCTCGCATGGAATAATTTGTTCTCATCTTATCGATTTCTGGTATTTTAATTTTACAACTGAGAGGGTACCATTTTTTAATAAATTTAACAGTCATATATTTCGGTATGTTCAAGTTCACACTGCAACCAGGTGAACAATCAGGCATGGTTTGATGCTACTCTGGTTTGAAAATTGATGAATGTAACTTAAAAAGTTACAATTCACGACCCAACGTTTCGACACTCCTGTCTAGTGTCTTCATCAGGGGTGATCTAGTGTTGCAAAAAGGACCCATTTATACGCTTACTAATTAACGACCTTTTGTTTTGATGAGGTGTAAATAGGTGTCAGGTAAAAGACCGCCATGGCCATCGTCACGGTTTAAAGGAGCGTGGGCGGAGTTGATGTGCCAAGCTTCCAAACAAAGCCGTTAATGGTACCGCCGGTTAGTGGTGATAATTTTGGAATTATCCCACGCTATTGTATGGTTGGTTTGGCAAGCATGCTCCGACAAAGCGGAGTTTTCCTTTTTGCAAAGAAAAACTGCTTTTTCATGCTCTTTTAAACACGTACCAAACTGACGCTTGGTCTGTCCGATGTACTCATGATCACAGTCATTGCATGGAATAGAATAAACAGCGTCAGTTCGTTGTTCTTTCAACACAGGGTCCTCAGGTTTGGCAAAAATATGATTCAACGTCTGAAAAGGTTTTTGTGCAACTTTAACATTGTGGCTAGACAAAACTCTCTTAATGGGTTCTGTAACACCGCGGATGTACGGGATGACGGCAAAACCTGTAGCCGAAACCTCGTCCCCAGAGGTGTTAAGAGAAGGAGTAACTGGTCTTAAGCAGTTACGGAGGAAAGTGTTTGGGTAGCCATTGACCTTTAGGACGTCAAAAACATATTGTCGCTCTTTGGCCCTAGAATCACAGGAAGATGGCAAACAATCAGCCCTCGTGAGCAAAGTTCTGGTTACAGATTTTTGTGGCAGATAACGTGGTGGGAGTCAAATGCGAGATATTTGTCTGTATGCGTGGGTTTGCGATAAACACTTGTCTCTAAATTTCCCCGGTGCGCCCTATAGACATTCAAATCGAGAAAAGACAAACGTCTGTCATTCTCACGCTCAATGGTGAACTGGATAGACGGCTCAACTGAATTTAAATGTGAAAGAAGGCGTTCCGCTTCATTTCCGGATACCGTAGAGATGACATCTTCGACATATTGTTTCCAAAACAAAGGCTGGACCAGTGAGGAAGCCAGAACCCTTTGTTCCACATCTTCCATTACCATGTTGGCAATGACAGCGGAAACGGGAGAACCCATAGCCGTACCAAAAACCTGTTGGTAGTAGGTGCCATTGTATGTGAACTGATTGGTGTTGAGACAAAAAGACAGCAGATCTATGAGATCCTCCACGGGCAAAGAAGTTCTTTGTCCCAATGAAGCGTCTTGTTTGAGTCTTTTTTCAGCAACATTAATGGCAAGATCAACCGGAATTTTGGTGAAGAGGGAAACAACGTCGAATGATAACAACTCGTTTCCTGCGTCAAGAGTTTTACCTCTTATAAAATCCGCAAAGTCACAGGAATTTTTGACAGTGTAATCAGTATTCCCAACAACAGGTGACAAGATTTTCGCGAGATAATTCGAAACCGCATAAGTCGGAGAATTAACAAAAGAGACCATGGGTCTCAAAGGAATTCCCGTCTTATGGATTTTAGGCAAGCCATAAAAACGAGGACACAGACCGTCACTACTGTATAACATTTTGTACGTAGACTCACTAATCTTACCAGCTTTTCTCAAATCAAGTAACATTTTGTTCAGCTTTCTCTGAGATAAACAACAATACGATGAAAAGGCCTCCTCTCTGCTGAGTGACAGGAATACGTATTCTATCTTAAAATCTGATCCTACCAGCAAGACTCAGAAAAAGCTGAAAGTCTGTGTCCTCGAACCCCGACCGCCAACCTTGAATTTTGGTTTGGATGTTAGTGGTTTCGTGTCGCCATACAGATTAAAGTAGACGACTCCTTGATTTTTTTTTTCTTTGATGCCTCTATGGATGTCATTTTAATAGAACTGTGTTTAGTGTTGTTACCTTTTTCTAATATGTTATGTTATGTTTATTCAGTAAGTCTTTCATATGTTTTTTTAGAACTCTGAGCCTTTATCAGTCCATAGATACTCTGGTTTTCTTCCTTCTTTGAAGATGCTTGTCAATGCCTCTGTGACAGTCTCACCTTTTTTGTCTTTTAATGGAAGAATCCATCCATATTTACTGAAAACATCTATCACCATATGAAGATACTTGTAACCTTTATTCTATCTACTAAACGGTTGCATTTCAACCAGATCTTCAGCCCATATTTCATCAATGTGATTTGCAATTACACGCCGTCGAGAAATATTTCTTGTGATAGGTTTATTAGGTTTATGTAATTCATCTGCTAATTGCTGTTGCCAATTTATTTCTTCACTCGACGGCTTTTTCCGTTTTTTGATACACCAAGGCCAAGTTTTTGTTTCGTATTAATACCATTTCTAGCTAACCAATGACCCCATTGTCTTTCGTTATAAGGTGCAGCATCAAGAGATTTTACCATCAGATCTTTTTATCTGTTTCATGTTTACATTTTTTTATTATCTTTGCATACAGAATAATCAGCATCATGCTGCATTGCAATAGCATCTGTTTTTCCTGTGGGTTTTTGGCAGATTTCAAGTATTTCTCCTATCTTTGGGTTACATTTAAGCTGATCATCTAGCGGGTTAATTGGACCGGTATAATTATGCCCTGGTAAAGTGAAGCCTCTTCTTGGTTTCGGTAATCTGCCTATAGCCTTATGAATATCAATATTTCCTCCATCTGTTTTATATCTTTCATTTGGTCTTACTTTAGTACTCAATGGATCTAACATCTCTGAACCTGTTTTTTGAATAAAAGTAGTTGCTTTTTTCGTTGCACAATCAATTGGCTTTTTCTGTAATTTAGGTTCTGACGTAGTTTTTGTGAAAGATAATATCTCCCAGCTTCTGTTCCTTTTTTTTAGCCAGATATGGTATTCCTTTGTTAATAGTCATATCAAGTGCCGTTCCAGCCAAACTATCCAAAACGCCCTACCCGTAGACAGGGCCAATTAGTTTCCCTGATTCTTGACGAATTTGGTTTTTGTTATACCACATTCAGAGCATTTGCATTTCATCATTGTGCGTCCATTTTTGGTTGTCACAAAAGTTTCACTTCCTGGAACGCATTCTGTCCGGTTTTTTTGTTTAACACAATATGATTTGATCATTATATGTATATATGACTAGATATTTTGTAAATGCTTTTCTATGAACTGCTCATTTTTCATGGTGTTATTAATGTCGAAGACCTTCAACAGATGATGATATGTACCCTTATTCATCACTCAAAAAGTACGAATGAAAACAACCACAGGTTGTTGTCAACAGGTTTTGTATTTGGTTATCCTGGTGTAATAGCATCAGATTCTTTATTTAGCGTGGTTTACTAGCTCCTTAAAAGGGGGCATACCGAATGAATCAAAGTAATTGATAACACTATTTTTAACAAAAGTAGCTACCCAATGGCTTCCGCTCATATAACTCGGTTCAGGATTATAAACAAAAATTAAAGTGCTTGTATGTGATTGTGTGGAACATTTTGATCTCTCGATAATACATCATTTATCGGTATTCTCAAATATTTACACCAATCTAATAAATCATGATTAGACATCGGTATATTTTTATGGAATTTGGGTTTTACAAAATTCAGCTCCTAACATTGGTATGTTGTCGAATGCTCTGGTTTTTCCCAGGATCAATCCTTTTCCTGAAGATTTTTGTTTTGACCTAAGCCATGCATTTGATCCATTGTTTGAACAAAAAGGCGGAGACTGTTGAATCAATTGATGGTCGTTACCATAATTCGTTTTAGGAGCTCCAATTCGAGGTGCTCCTTTACCAGTTAAAAGTTTAAGAGCAAAAGGAATCCCTATTGTTTTGACGATTAACTGTAACGATCGAAGCGATGAAATAACGACGAAGTCACAGAACGAATTCCTATTTTAATGTTTTCTCCGATACAATACACGTGCTTCTTCGAAAGGGACGATACGATTCATTCTCTCCGATATCAGATAACAAAAATGTCTGGTTTGACTATTGACGTTTAACATAAAGTGTCACGGTAACTACACTTAGGTAACGCAAAGTGTCACGAACTAAAAGTCTCTTTAACACCTATTAAAATTAAGATGCTCCCCAAACCAGATCCCAATTGTTTTTGGGTGGGTTTAATTATTAAATCCTGGGCTGTTTTAAGATCTCTTTTCTGTTTTGGGGTTAACAGACTAAGAAATGGTAATAATTTATTAACCATCTCAGGTTTAATTAAGAATCTTCCTGTTTGTCCTCTTCCTAACAGTTTTTTAACTCCTGTTTCAACACCGGTCGATAAACCAGCTAATCCAATTGTTTTAGCAATAGTAGGAAGGGCCCGTGCTCCAAGAGAAAGAACAGTTGAAAGAAGAGATCCACCAACTTGTTTTCTTATATTTGATTTTGAAAGTTTAATATTCATTCCTTCATTCATTCTTTTACTCTTTTCCAACCTCTTCACTATATTTGCTGGAGAGTATCAGATCTGGTTAAACCGTGATGAGGTAATCGTAAAACGATTGTTTCGCTTTTATAAAATGCTTTTGCCAAACTTTTTTTCTGGTTTGGTGTCCAATTTACATTGATTTTATAAAGTTGCGTCATATATTATATGTTCACATATATTATATGTTCACCATTTCATCGTATAGGACTACTGCATGGGCATTGAAATTTTGTGCTGAGTTAGCTGTTAATCTATAAGGAAAAATAAGTTGTTTTGGATCTCTTGTTACTTTCTCTGCTTCATATTGTAGATCGAAAAAGATAAGAGAATACAATGAATTGTAATTGGCTAAGTTTAATTGTGTTCCTGTATTGTAATCATTCTTTCTCGTTGCATATGCCACCAAATCGTTGAAAATTCTCACTTTCGACTGTTTCGAATCGCCGTCATACTCAGTTTTGGGGTAGTAAATTCCGTGTCCTTATTCAAGACGGCAATTATTTAAAATAGCACCATCTAGCCCAAATGTATCCATCGTACAAGGACTGCTTATTCTGCCGATGATCATTTGCATTACGATAAGACTTTTTAAGATATACAAAAACGTGTCTTAATTTGTCTATTGATGCAGAGATCTAAAAGAAGCCACTTGAATTTCTTGTAGCTGGTGATACCTCATACATTTTTTTCATATATTTCCATTCTGTCTCTTTTAAGAATGAACTGACGAATTCATGATACATTGAATGTTTGGGTGTTAATCGCGAAACCCTTAGAAGGAATCTGTTTACAACGACTCTTCCTGTATCCGTTCCATTAGCCATATGAATCAATTCATCGTCATTTTGTAGTTCAGTGTTGAATTGCAACTGCATTGGAACAAACATCTTACCTAACTCTTCGAAAAAAATTGTATCTGTTCAGCGGAATAATGACATTAACGTCTGAAGGTGCATTTCCAGCCGCATTTTCACGGGTTAAAAGCCTCCGTGCTTCGAAACCGATGTTGGTATTAGCAGTTGTACCATTAGCATCAAGATACCAAAGACTATTTTTAGCCAAACTCCTTGAAAAATCATCAGAGTATTCCAAACGATTCTTGAAAAAGGTAACATTATGTAGATTACATGTGAACCGTTGATCACTGTTATCTGGTCAGCATCGTAATGAGTTCCATCAGCTATTTCTGAAGTTGAAACTGAACTTCAAAATATGCATTATACCAATCGTAGAAAGCAGATCGGTCATTGATAGTAAACTTGTATCCGTTTTTGATCTGTTGTTAATTATTTGCGGTTATTGTAAGAACATCATCAAGTTGATAACGTACTAGTTCATTCCGTTGTAACAATTTTACAACTACATTACATCATTTTATTTACAGAATTGTTCCTAAAATTGCTGTGTTGTTGTATGGACTTTTTTCCTAATAAAAGACCCTGACCTTTTTTACTTGATCCTGAAATTAGACGACTGAGAATATCGTCTGTAGATTCTTGTTGTAGTACTTTTATTTGTACATGTTGTTTTTGTATTTGAGCTATTTTTTTATTTCCAAATTTGCTGTCTAATTTCTTCATAATCAAATCACCGCTTTTTTCACCGATTTTTTCTGATCTGCTCTTTAAGGCTTTTTTTGCCAACGGTTTGAAAACTTTTTTTAATGGTTTGGTAATTTTATCAAAAAACTGCTTCCTCTTGGATTAAATATGTTATCGACTAAAATTCCGTTTCCTATATGTTTATAAATAAACCGTCCTATTGAAGGATGGTGGAATCTCATAAATTCATATGGTTTCATTGTTATATTATATTGCTATTTTATTTGGTTCTTTTTAGAATAAGAGAAAATGCTGTATCGGTATTGTTAAAATTAACAGTTCTTCGTTTACCGTCTGTAACATAAATCCTGATACTACTAATTGTATTTTTGTTAACAGGATTGTAACTTATCCTTCTTGGTTCTTTAGTGAAACTATAAGATTGTCTTAAATCTCCCGTACCAAAAGAGTAAATAATATCAGATTGAAAACCATCTACAAGACTGTCATTTACTAGATCACACATTTACATTCACGATGTCAGTGTTTCGAGCTAACTTTAGCATTCTAACACCAATATTAACTGGATCTTTTATAATAACTTTATTAAAGCCTATCAAATCATAAAAATTACCATGTGTTAAATCAAGCTGGTAATTTTCTTTCAACCTTATAATTACACTGAAGGTTGGTTCGTCATATTCCAACGTAACAGGATATACGTCTTTGCCATCTTCTTTAAAAGCAGTTTTGTGTCCAATATACCGGGAAATATCGTCATAATCCCATACACCTTGAGAAAATTCAATATTAGTAAAAGTTGATCCTCTATCTTTAGAAAACTTGATAAGCTGATTATTATATCCAGCATTGATATTTGTCCATGTAAAACTCATTGTGATAATGCGGTTCAATACTATTATGTGCTCATGATTTTTGTTAAATATTAACGTCGGGTTAAAATGAGTGACGAAATTACCTGGGCTGTTGTTACTATCTTTAACATCATAAGATGATAAAACTATCTCTCTTTCCATTTATATAATATGATTGAATTATTTAAAATATGTTTTGTATAGTTTTTCATGTTGAGCTTTATTGATTGTTTTTAATAGTGTGTCCAATAATGAAACACCCGTGCTTCTCATAGTAATCTATGTGCTACCGGCCATTATTTCTCCAAGTATCATTTCAACTCAGTTTCTTGAGCAGCTGTTTTGGATCATTAAAATAGAATATATTTCCACCTCGTTTTAGTCCAGAGCCTTTAATTGTTATGTTTCTATAATAACTTATACAACTATCAAAGGCTTTTTGTCCATCTTCAATCGATTTTTTTCTTAAATTTCTTTGTGCTTCATTTATTTTACCTTTATTGTAATCCCTTGTAACATGACCTTTGTATGCTTTTAATTGATTTCTTTTGAATTCAGCATCTTCCACAATTTTTTTAAAATGACTCTTTCGTTTTTTTGGTGTTATTCCTTCCATGCGAAGTCGAGCTTCTACAGTATCGTAATTAGCAACATCCATATCACCGAGAATCGTATTAATATTGTCGTCTTCGTCCAAAGCACAATTAATTTCTTCATCTTCTTCATATTCTGGAGGTGTTTCATAAAATTCATCTTCAGAAATGTTCTTAGAATCAACCCCTGCAAGAATATCTTTTAATGATTTTTCATCTGTAGGAGATTTGGGTGCTATCTGCTTTTCTCTACCCGGGAGAAAACCTTCATCAAATAAATTTTCTAACTAATATTCCGGTACTTCATCTTCAATACTCATTCCATAATCTGGGACCTCTGTAAGATTAGGTATATTCAAATTAGCCAATGCAACATGATCTAATTTGGTGGTTATTGGTTGCAACGTTTTTTCTTTTAAGCTATTTGAGTTGCCCCTTCATCCAATTTATTTCTCAAAATTCCATCATTCACAAATTTGATTTTCTTTCGAAGATCAGTTTTCCTTTTTGCAAGTTCTTGCCACTTAAGTGGACTCATTTTTATATAACTATATTAGATAAAACTATTTGATGTACTGATTGATGAACTGATTAATATAAGTCTTTTGTAAAATAGAATTCGTATACCTAATTATGATGTGATGAAAGAACAAATTACAAACAGAAGCAAATTTATGCCTGATAGATGCTTCCGGGTGCTGATCGTTGCCCCTAGTGGGTCAGGTAAAACCAACCTTTTATTGGATTTAATTCATAGGTTGCTTTTTTATGTTAAAATGTATTTGTTTGCTAGGAATCTCCATCAATCAAAATATCACAGTCTGATCGATAAGCAATGAAGTTGGTCATAATATTATCAAAGCCAGAAATGATAAAATAATACCGTCGAACGAGATGACTGATGGTAACGAGAAGCTTGTTATATTCGATGATTTTCTTAATACTGGTTATGATAGAGAAATACGAGATTATTTCACAAACTCACGAAACAAAAACTGTAGCTGTATCTATCTATCACAATCCTGGTTCAATACTGATAAAACAATACGAATGAATGCAAGTAATTGTTGCATTTTCGAATTTCCAAGTACTAATGATCAATCTTTAATCTGTCGTGAAAATGGTATTTCTAAAAGTGACTATAAAAAAGCAACAGAAAAACTATATAGTTTCCTATATATTGATAAGCCAAGAAAGTTCATAAGAAAAAACTTCGATGAAACCACTGTATAAAAATATTGACTAATGAGTTACATTCTAATGGATTATTACCAAATGATTATTTTCATGAATCTGGTAGTGGTGTTGATGGATAAGACGGAAGAGACGGAAGAGATGGTATAGGGTTCAAATTAACAGACGATGGTGATTACGATATACAGAATAGAAAACTAATAAAAGCGAAGACATGGAAAATAATGATGTCATTAACAAACATCAATTTGATACTGGTCTAGCAAGCAAAGTAGATAGAAATCTTCTTAGTTCAACTTCACAAAACATTCGAAGCGGTAAAATTCCAACTTACAATCAAAATGATGGTCTTTTCTGTCATCAAATAAATATTGGAGATAATTATAATGATACTGTTAATATAAGACCTAGAGATCAGGATTTCTCAAATATACCTCTTTACATTCCAAATCTTATAAAATTATGATGGGATTAATAAAAGAAAATCTTCTAGCATTTCAGGAACATTAAAAATAACAAACCAAGGTTTTATTGATATAACAAGGGCTCATCTTAAGATTGACGGTCAGGCTAGTGAAATTTCTAAAGCTGATCTTGATCAACTTTACGGTACTAGTCCAAATGTTATTCATTGAAATAAGGTTTTATGATGTGATACATTTCGCGGATTTAATGCACATAACATCAGATTGAAAAAATCACAAACCGTTTTTATTCGACCAAGGAATCATCAAGACAAAGTTTATTCATAAATGATTTAGGGGGATCTGATAGTGAGTTCATTCTATCAACAACGAACCAAACAATAAATGGTGTTAAAACATTCTCTTTACCTCCCTTCTGTAAACAAACACCAACAAATAATAATCAATTAACGAATAAATCTTATGTTGATTCACAATCATCTTCAATTGATCTACATGTATCATCTTATTTAAAAAAAGATGGATCTGTTTTTGAATTTAAATCTAGATGAAAATCAAATTATAAATATAAATGATCCTGTAAATGAACAAGACTCTGTTAATAAACGATTTTTAGAATGAACATCCTGCTTCCAAACAATGTCGTGGTTCTAATTTCTTATAAAATGTTTAGAAATATAGATCTATGAAATATCAAAGTGATTAATAGTATCAGACCTTCTGAAAATTCACATCTCACAAATAAAGAATACGTTGACTCTAAAAAAAGAATCTCTCCTTCTCATAGTATAAAAACATTTACATATTTGATTGGTGATACTAATGAGATATCTACTGAGTATGGTTGGATTTCCGATAAATTTGATAATCTTTCATGGTCATTTCGTCAGAATAAGAAAGTATTATATTTCCGTGCTACTAAAGACAGGGTTAATTATCGATTTCGATTTGGTTTTAGTCTAGGAGATGCTACTGATAAAGATCATAGTGTTTGTGTTGAATTGCTGTTTGATAATGAATCATATTGGAATGAAGCTGCTATTTCTATTTCTGGATCTGAAATTTCAACTCCGTTCTATCATACTGAAAAATTTAGTTTTAATATTGATTCAACAAGGTGTTATTATACGAAAACAATTATACAGTTTAAAAATTTGATATCTTCTTCAAAACAATTATATCTAACTTGCCAAATTGATAATATAAGTATTGATTCTCCAGATAATCTTCAATTATATCTTATAGCTTATGGGTTTGATTTTTATACCCATAATATCGATTCATCTGTTTATAATATCAAAGCTTATAAACTAGAAAATGGCCGATTGACAATAGAAATCGACTTGGATTGAATGCAACAAACGCAACAAAAAATATAATTACTGGGTTTTTGGAAAGATTTGGTTTCCATTTTAATATTTCGGCAGGGTCTAATTTACCGATAAATTATTTAAAAAAATTCATCATGTGGAAATATGTTTCCTAGACAATGACTACAGAGGAAAGACATACTCCGTAGTCCAAGTTTTTTACGAAATTTAAAATCAATTGGAAATTTTATATACGTAACAAGTTTACCAACCTCTCCAGAAAATACTACTGACGTACATTTCCAGTTACGATACATGAGTGCTGATGATGCAGAACGATATCAATCACAGGCAAGAATAATTTGTTGCACACAAAAATCTAAATATCCAATATAAATGACTGAAATCTTCAATTTTAATCACATTGACAATAACATCAGACCAGCAAAAATTATCTGAGATAAAAGCGTTGTACAAATT
Organism: Galaxea fascicularis; assembly: GCA_948470475.1. Lineage (NCBI taxonomy): Eukaryota > Metazoa > Cnidaria > Anthozoa > Scleractinia > Euphylliidae > Galaxea > Galaxea fascicularis. The sequence continues at coordinate 26,188,852 of OX419339.1, forward strand.
TTATCATAAAAATTTCTGGTTTTATCGGTAAGCTTTCAAATATTTCAAGCGATTGAACTTGGATGCAAATTTGACTTCAACAGCGCTGATTGCTATTGGCATGGTAGCCGGGTCAATAACTCTTAATCCTGCAATCCTTGCTTCTATCTCAGGAGCTGGTTTAGTATTCAAAGCATTAACCGAGATTAAGGATTACAAGAAGATAATCGAAATGTCCAAATTTGCTTTATAACATATGCGAAAGTGTTAGTCGCTTTACGCTCTTGTTTGAGAGGTAATGATTTTAACCTTATACAATTCATCAATAAAATGAAATTGTTAAGTGAAATTATTATTGATCTATGCCCTCTTGCTGATAAATTTGGAAAACAGTACAACAAAATTTTCACATCTGACTACTAACTTTTTGAATATCATCCTTAATTAATCTGTCAGCAGCATTCCACCATTGATCATAATATTTTTTTTTTAGAATTGGTAACTTTTATTGAATCATAAGGTAAATTCATTATTTGAAATATGTTTCTGATCAGAAAATTTATACTGATCATCTGTTTACGATTACCGTTTACTTCTGATTTTATTTTAGCAATTAAATCCTAGATCTTATATATCCTTTGTCTGTTTTCATAATTGATTTCAATATGTGTTCTGTTCAAAATGTTCTCAATATGGTACTTGCGATGGTAGACTGACTTCTGTCTTATTCTATACATATTCTCATAAAAATAAACAAATTCATCAGCCACAGTACAATCATGTACTTTACCACAACTATTAATAACAATTTTTTTGTTATCAGTAACTATTTTTTTGTGAATCACTGTCACTTGGGAGCAATTATTTGATAGTTTTGGAGGGATTCTTTAAAATGGTACAAAAATAAGGTAAAATAGACAGAAAAAAGTGGTTTTTAATCCATTGGGGTTACGAGAGCAAAATATAAAGATATTAAAAAATGTGAAAAGTGGTCTGGTACCCTCAACTCCTATACTATTGTTGACCGCCATTTTTGTCCAGTTTATATTTTACCTCAATTGAGCGGCCAACCTCCATTAAGCGGCCACTTTTCAAAGTCCCGAGGGTGGCTGCACTGTACTTAAAGCCTCGGACCATACATTAGGGAGCTTAAGCAACGACGACGGCGATGAAAAGTAACTTCTCGTTTTTGCAACTTTTTCGCGATTATTCCAATTTGTTTAACTTGGAAAATGCTGGCGAACTATCGAGGGACTTAATTGCAATGAAAGGCATCGAAGTAATGAAAAAGAAAAACAGATTTGCGGTCATGCGTTCACGTCCTCTAAATTTGGTCATTTCACGTTGTTGTTTTGCAGAGGACGGCAAGGAAATGTACCAAAATGTAAACGCACGTGCAGGGCGATTGTTTTTGCTCATTAAGCCCATTGTTTTGTGGCGTTCTCGTTTCCGTTGTTATCCTCGTTGCTTAAGCTCCCTATTGACTACTGAGGTACGTAGAAGGCATTGCCTCAAGCTTCCGAAACTTGTAAAAGCTTCAGAAATATCCGGTGATCTTCGGGTGATGAATAAGTGTTCGGGTGAGCTTCGGAAGTATTCAGATGATCTTCTGAAATCTTCGGAGGTGTTCGGTTGATCTGCGGAAACCCTCGGAAATCTTAGTGTGATCTTCAGTAATCTTTGGAAGGTTTCGCAAGATCTTTGGCGGTCTTCGAAATACATCGGGTGGCCTTCGGCAATCTTCGAGTCTCTTCGTTTTAACTCCGGAAATCTTCGTTGTAATTTGCAGTGGTGTTACACTTTTCTGCACTATGTTATCTAAAAATGTACTCCTTTTTAGCTAATTTGTATTTGCTCACTTGCTCTTGTCTCTGACGTCCAAATTAACATATTGTCACTGAGTGGTGTAGTTTTGACTCTTTTGTTTTCTTTTTCCTTTTGCAGAATTTAAAAAATGCTCCCGTAGTTCCAGTATCCTTTTCGTAGCATTTGATTTTGAGGAGTGGGAGGACTGTAACAACACAATGCTATATCCGAGCTGCGCCTGCCGTAAAATCGACTGCGGTAGCAGAGCTTTCGCAGCAAACTTCACTCGCTTTTACAGTGACTCGCTTCAGTCAAACGGAAAGCTTTGGGGAGCGATCATAATGGATACCGTGTTAAACTATAACGACACTCCAAACTCGCAGATATTGCCGAATCAAATAGAGGCGTTAAAACCTGATATTTTCAATCAGATAAGCGCGGACGAATCACGCGGGAATTTTCTTGTTGTTGTTGGGCGAGGAGTTGAAGACGGAGCTTTGTTGAGCTACTTTGACTACCATTACAGGGCGACTACGTCTGGTGAGAACCAATGCATTAACTTGATGTGCAGCAAGCGTTTTCGTGGGCTTTTCGACGCTCGAAAACCGATTTCCGAATTTTGGATGCACGGCAAATGGGACGAGAGCAAAACCCCATCTCCTGCTCATCCAATTTCCCAGCATTGAAATCCTTACGAAAACGCTTGCTAAGCAGGCTACAAATTGTGCACAAGAATTTTATCAACGGCGTTGATAAATGTAATTTGACCACTGTACAGGGATTCTAAAAGCTGACGTTTCGAGCGTTAGCGGCCTCGTCAGAGCGAATCGTATTCTATTCAACATTATAATCCATCAAATATTTTCGCTCCAACGCGATTGGTCTAAACGCATCACATGACTGAAAACTAGGGAATATCCGGTGATATTCTCCAAATGCGCGTTGCTAAAAACATTTAAAGGATAATAAACACAATAGGGTTCATTTGCCTTTTAAAATATGCTCGGATATTTGTCCTTGGGCATTATCAGTTCCTCGGAGCTGATAGTTTTCCTCCAGCTTCGCTCTCGGAAAACTGTTCTCTTCTCGGAACAGATAATGTCCGCGGACAAATATTCGAGCATATTTTCGCGCAAATGGAGACTATTGTTTATATATTGATATTCATGCTCAGTTGCATTAAGATATCGGAAAATTGTTGATCAGCCTCCCGCAGCCTTTACAGTTCCATTAATTGGCTACAGCGCAAATTACTATCGATAATCTCATACAACCTTCCCAATCCTAAATTCTCAAACCTTACCCATAACCCAAACCTAAACGGATCACGGGTCAACAAATTTGAGATATCCCCAATGACTTTGATTTTTACTTAAATTTGCCAGGTCCTTCCACCATGTTCATGAGCTGTTACATCTCCACCGACTTTAACGGGGATGAGTCTCTGAATTCAACCCAGCTAACCATGGTTTCCAAGGCTTTTTTCCGTAACTCTATAAAATTTAGTGACAATCAAGACTTTCATATTTCTCTCAACACTACATGTTTTCCTTGAAGAGGGCAGTGACAAATATATTAATATTCACTCAACAAGAAACTTACGAGGATCAGATTCAGCCTCACCCCGTTAAAGTCAGCAGAGAGACGACAGCTTTGACCCAGCGTGGCTGGGGGTGGGGGCGGTCGTTTGATTTAGGTCACCCTTTTTCAAAGTTGTTATAACCATGCCGACTAAATTGATGAAATCACTCAATAGATCCATTTATAATTCCCTCTGGCATGTACCATTGTACTGCAGGACGTACACCTGGTGTGTGTCAGATTTCATAATTACTTTCAGATTGTGAAGTTTTGCTTAATTTGGCTTAGCCTTCTGTCCGGATTATTAGCCGAGCCATTCCTATTACAATAGCGGTACCTCAAACTGAGAAGGAGTGAACTACGTGCCTCCCTGACAACCCCGGCCTCTTTTCCCTATAGCAAGACTCTGTATGACTTTTCCACATACAATAGCTAAGATCCTTTCGTGATCCTTTAACCCAAACAAGTGCATTACAAGACTCTCACCTTAAAATGACCCTTGGATATCTGAAATTTCTCCCAAGCTGTTTGATAAACGAGTCATTAATAACACTTCCGCTCGTTATGTTCGGCGTTAGCAAAGACGCAACGGATTATTCCACAAAGTTGGCAAGCATCAACAGCCTCACCGTCGCAAAGGCTAGGAATCATCCATTAACAGCCGACGTTGCCCGAAAATCAACAAGGGGTAAACAACCGCTGCAAACAATTATCCAACACCTTCCAGCGCTACCATTGATCCTAATAAACAGAAGATGCTAGATTCCACTCTTTCTAGCTTAACATAAGACAACCATTAAAGCTATCCCCCATGTCAGACATGCGTAATTACTGAACCCTGAACTTAACACTGAGGAAAGTCAGAATTACTTGACGCTCCCCAAATGAAGCGATCCTGTGACAATCCTAGCAACCGCCCGCTAGTTTAAACCAGACTTCGCCGATAAAAAGAGAACGCCATCACTTTTTCTCCCATTTTTAAAAGCGCTAACAGGAGAACCGGGATCAGTACAAATGAAAAGAAAGTGTGAAGTTCCACTTTAAAGTAGCCGTCGCCCGCAGATATAACCAACTAGCCCGGCTTCGCCAATATAGTAATAACCAATTATGGTTAGTATAATCAACAAGCCCTTTCGTCCTCCCATTTAAATACCGAAGTATACGTATAATCAATACAAATACTTCGAAAGAAAGGAGGACAGAAGCTACGCTTCAAGGACGTGCTGAAGCGGCACGTGAAAAATGCCAATGTCAAGTCTGAAACCTGGGAACAAATGCTTTGGACAGATGTTTCTGGAGAACCACTGTCAAACAGTTAATCAGTGGAAAGCATAGAGGAGAAGCCACAGCTAGAATACCAGCGTGCTCATGAAAGAAGACATTCCACTGCAACATCAGGCCATACATGTAGTCGTTGTAACAAGATCTGTCGCTCACGGGCGGGCCTGGCTGCCCATCAGGAGATTCTGCCTCACCTAACAAAAACAGTCATCATCGCCTGCGATGGACTGCCGAAGAAGAAGGAGACAAATATTTCGGTATGTGAGTGATCCCACGACACTTCGCCAGTTTCACACGTCCACTGCCAGTGAACGCCTACCTTTCTTTCCATTTACAAACCGTCATCTAACGATAATTGAAGGCGAACAGATCAATACAAATACAAATACAGTGATCTCGGGGCTTTCCTCTGGCTGGACTAGACGCCATCCGTAAGTTTAACCGACTACCTTCCACCCGTAAACGGTTATCTCTCTTTACTTTTAGGCATCCAAAAATTAACAGCCATTACAACCCGACGAAGGAGTCACTTCAATTAAAGAGATCCCGCGGCGTTCCTCTAGTTAGGCATACTTTCATCGACTTGCTTCCGCCAATAAAACACTGAGCTAGCTATCAAGCTTTCCCATTTGTAGACATCGCCTACCAATCAAAACAACTTTAGCCAAGGCGATTCTCGCTCCCATCGCCCATTTGTAAACATCCAATCGGCGTTCCTCTCTTAAGACTGGATTTTAATTGACCGACTAGCGTCTGTCCATAAACAGCTACCTCGCATATCCCTTTTGTTAACATCCAGTAGTCATCATAGATGAAAATAATAATAATAATAATAATGACAATAATGATAATAATGGCCTTACAACTCGAAATCTTTGCAAATATAAATTCTTTACAATTCTCAAATCAAACTAAATCAAATGAAATGTTGGTTTTTGGAGAGAGGGAAAAACCGGAGTACCCGGAGAAAAACCTCTCGGAGCAGAGTAGAGAACCAACAAACTCGGCCCACTTATGACGTCCAGTGCGAGAATCAAACCCGGGACACATTGGTGGAAGGCAAGCGCTCTCACCACTGCGCCAACCCTGCTACCTCACTTTCTCCAACGACCTCGCTCTCTTCAACGACCATTACAACCGAGGATACCAATACAGAATGAAGCGATCCCGCGACCTTACTCCTAGTTACGACTACACGCTACCAGTTAGATCCAACGACTACCCACCTAGCAACTACCTCGCTTTCTCCATTTGTAAACTTCCAGCGGCCATTACAACCGGAGGAATCAATGGAAATAAAGGAACCTGCGATGTTCCTCCCGTGAGACTAGACGCCGCCACTAGGTTTCACTGGCTAGCCTTCGCCGATAAACGGCCACTTCGCTTACCATTTGCAAGCATCCAACAGCAATTACAACTAAAGGAAAACAATACAACCTGCGACATTCCTCTAATTAGACTAGACGCCTCCCACTAGTTCCACTGATTAGCTTTCACCAATAAACGTCGGCCACCTCGCTAACCATTTGCAAGCATCCAACAGCCATTGCAACCGAAGAAACAAGAAATAAAGCGATCCCGCGGCTTTCCTCTAGTTAGACTAGACGCCGCCTACTAGTTCCACTGACTCGCCTCCGCTGATAAACGGCCACCTCGCTTACCATTTGCAAACATCCAACAGCCATTACAACATTCAGGCCTCCATTTAAACCAGCCTTAGCTGAATTGGACCTGCCTGTATAAATATTGCTTATAAATAAATAAATAAATTACAACTTAACCTCTGCCTTCCTAATCTGCTAATGGTTCCGGGACTCGTTCAGTAGCTGGTCCTAAAGCAGGATTATCAGGGAAATTGCACTTCAGGTCGGGTAGTTGAAAAGCGCGTGGGTCGCATGAAAACCAAATAAGTTCGATTCTACCCCTCTCCGCTGAAAAACTAAGCAAGAATGAAGGATCTTGCACCAAAACCAGTATTTGTCATAGCAGTGAAGTAATCGCACGTGAAATTGTCGAAGTTGCCATGAAAAGCGGGTTATTTTAGCGTGTTCCAACTATGCATATCATTATGAGTGTTTTGAAAAGTGGTGGTTGCGAAAAGATTCTATCAGTACTAGTCTCGGGATCATTTTGGAGTACTTTAAATTTATTAAGAATGATGCTTTTGACTGCGTGATTATAGTGTGAAGATAAGGGTGAATGGAATTCTGTCATTCTTATCCTTCTGTGACGTTTGTGGTGCTGACTGTCAATCAAATTGTTGGGTGCGATTGTGGCCCACTTTGACCACAGAGACAGGATAGCCATGTTTTTCGAAAAGCTAGCACATTTATATCTCCTCTGATTTCTGGAAAAATCAGAGTCATCACTACATAGACGTCGAAGTCTAAGAAATTGAGATTAGGGAAAGGAATTGATAATAATAGTTATAATAATTCCGAGCTTGGGATCGAAAAAGTGTTTAAGTGCTTAAAGACCTTCGTCATTGGGAGTGAATGTGCACAGAGATATTATGTGCTTGGTGAAATTGAGTTTGTCTTGGCCGGAGAAATTGGCCGACAATTTGACGATAGACGCCATAATCCTGTCTAAGTAGCTAGAAGTGAGTTCGGTATGGCAACTACAGGCAGAAACGATAGGACGACCTGGATTGTTAAGTTTGTGGATTTTTGGCAAGACGTAAATGCACGAAGTTCTAGTACTTGAGTGGTGATGATGAGATTAGTTGCAGAGGTCGATAGTTTTTGATTGACTATAATAACTAATAACTAAAAAATAATAACTGTGTTTATGGTGGAAGTGCACTTAGCTATCCAAGCTAGTTTACAGGCACTCCACTTAAATCCAAAGAAATAAACAATTCAAATAATTACATTTCTACGAGAGTTGGCGTTCGTGCATATTTCCTATAACGCGTCTAGTCCAAAAACAAACCAGATACATTATTGTGCACCTAGTTAATTTTCTCAATGGGAATTGCATTAGACAACATTTAGAATCCTACTGTACAGAAGGCAGACCACTTGATTAAATGTGAGCAATTAGATGAACGCGGTAAAGATGGATGAAGTTCTAAGCTGAGTCACCAACTTAGAACTTTCATATGACTGGAACCTAAGGCCCGGTTCAGACGCCGCACCTCTGCCGAGCCGAATCGAATTTAATAGGCCGACCTAAATTAATTAACATACAATTGTAAACATACATAGCATACAATTGTAAACATTGCGGACGCCGAGATCTGCAAACGACAGCCGTTTTTCGGCTCAAAATGCTAGGAAACAGTGCAGAAAGAAGAAGAATGCAAACCGTCTTAATCTATTTTGCAGCCAGAAGAGGACAAACGATAACCGTATGTGCACTCACTCTTCGTTTGGGCTCCTTTTGGTCATGCCTCATCGAGTGGTAGTGACGAGTCAGTACAGCCGTTCTTGTATCTTGAAGTATATTTGGTCGTCGAAACGCGAACTACACATGACACACATTTCACCTACGTTTTGAAGCTCGGTCCGCCAAGCATTCTCGTCCCCAGAGCCTCCGTTTGTTTTGGTCACGTGGTCGGAGAAACGAAGGGCGCTGGTAGCAGCAGTTTCCGGATGTCCGTAAATCACGGACACCCGGTAGCGCATTTGTTACTTTTGCCAACTAGCCTGCTCATGCTCAGAAACTAATCCTTAGGGAGGGGAGAAATGTGTCAGATGGGTTCCAAGAAGCATTGAGAGAGAGTCTATGACTGCACTTATATATATGAAAAATAAGGTGATGCCATGCCTCGTAAAATATTAAATAACTTGTAAAGACTTCTTAAGGCAAATTGATTTCGATCGAACGTCAAACGTTTCGCCGGTTAGGGCTTCCTCAGTGACTGATAAGTTATTTTACAAGACAGAATATATAACAAGTAAAGAACAATGGTCCTAGATAAAGTTCATTAAGTCTACTATTGTATGGTCAGGACACGTCCAATACAACCATTCATGATGGTTTCAGTGTTTTTCTTTCTGATTTCGAGCGCTTCTAATCAATGATCTTGCGTGCCTGATGTTGTGGAATGTTGTTATGTAGAATGTCCCAGGAGATGTCTTTAAGCATTGGCGTATTGATATGTTTAATGAGATGCTCAGCCTTAAAGTTCACCATAGAAACACCTGACAACAACCGCCTACCACAGCACCATCACGACAGCCCTGCTGGCAACAGAGCAATCAGTGCAGTTATTGGTTAGCCACGGGGTTCCCCGGCGTTTTAACATTCAGGAACAGGACATACATCGGATCATCCGAGGATGATTCACAGGCTACCAGCAAATTATATTTAATGTTTAGAGTAGAGAAGCTGGAAATCCAACGATGAAGTTGATCCAAAGGATCATGTGATGTCGTGATGGTGCAGTGGTTAGCACACCCGACTAGTAACCAGGGGGACGCGGGTTCGATTCCCACTCACGGCATAACATGTTTTTCATTCAAATGGATCAGTTAGTAGTTCGCTGTCGCTATCTCTACACTCATCACTTAATTTCTATAGCAAAGCGTTGTGTATCCTTTGGATCCTACTAGCTTGTGACTTCATCGTTGGATTTCCAGCTTCTCTACTTTAAACATATATAGATATAGATAGGTTGCTCGCCCGTGCATGCAGGCCGGAGGTAAAATGAATGCGTAGTGCATTGTAATTTTTATTTCTGCTGCGCATGACGAGACGAAAGTGGGTCTGGACTGGAAGTATCCGATTTCCGAATTAATTCAATTGCGGTTTACGGGGTGATTAAATTTCTGTCAACATGAAGAGGTAAATCCAGATCAAATAGGATTAACATGACAGATCAAATGAAAGGTCAATGAGTGACGATTTTTACGAATCACATGTTTTATTAACTTGATAAGAATGAGTTCAATGTTCAATGGCTCCGAATCTCTGGATTCTTTCCGATACTTCGATTCTATCGGGTCTCATTTCCCGTGAGTCGAGAGTTCATTCACTCAGGTGAAAAGATCAAAAGATTTTAGGTGTTCAGCGCGGAAGGTTGAGTCAAGGGCCGGAACAACAAAAATGCGTTTCCGGCACGCTTTCCAGACGATGTATTTGCGATTTAATTCTCCTCGAACAATCGATTATGTCACGAATGAAAAGAAGTCGTCTTCCAGAGAGGAAATCGCGACCTCTGGCTTGGTTAGTTTGGTTGTGATATTCCTTCGCCAGATTTTCAGCTATTGCAAGGGGAGACCTCTAGCTACCTTTGAAGACCCATTGAAAGGTGAAGGCATTTGACCTTATAGTTTTGTCTCAAGAGCAAGCCGATGGCGCTTTCATGTGGGGGTCAGTGAGTTCGACCACAGTTGTAAAGGCCACAGCAAATCGTCTTTTCGAGATGCCACCGGCATTGTCACTTGTGTCCTTTGCATCATGTGGAGGAAGATACCGACTGCCTCTACTAATTCCACCAAGAAATAACGACAAAAGGTAACTTTAGGATTTTATTTTGATCGGCGGTCTTTGTACATGCAATATCGTGGCAATTCGGTCACAATTTGAGAATTTGAGTGTTTGGGATCGCATGTTTTGATCCGCGGCTTTTGCTTTAATGGCCTGTTAAAAGGTTTTTTTCTTCATTTGCATGCCAAGCACAGAGGACAATTGTTTTACGGAATAGAACAGAGGTCAAGATGGCGCGAAATGTTCCCGTTGATTAACAACCTAATGAGATACTTTACTGAAAGACACCCATGAGGGTATTTGTTGTTGGAAACTGTGTAGATTACGAAATAACACTATAAAACAAGCCCAGAAATGCAAGTCCAATCTAGTCTACTTTTGTATGGCTTTAACTCCCAAGATCTGATTATTACCGATTCTCGTTTCTAGCTGCTTTACAGTTCCTTGTAAATTGGTAAAGAGAATTTGGCGTTAAATCACTATAACACCCTCTGGCTGACAAGTTTGTCTTTTCTCATCACCTGTCTACTAGACAGTGTATTTTACTATTAATATTAAGGAGAAGTTAGATTCCAGTCACTTCTGGGAGTTGAAGGGTTTTAAACTTAAGAAAGGAAGGCTTAGTTCATCTAATGACAAAAATCTTAGTTCTTCAAAAAAGAGCACTTAGATTTATATTTTCCGTAGAGAGATGGGAACATGCAGTCCCTTTGTTTATTCATGCCGATATTTTACCTCTAAATTTTCTTTATTTCAAATCCGTCTGTTGCTTAATGCATGATATACGAAACCGGAAGGTACCTAGTAACATTTTAAACCTATTCAGCGACACCACCAGTGTTCACTCTTATAACACTCGATCTTCGTCAGCAAATAAATTCTATATTAAGAAATCTAGGTTAGAAATTCAAAAAAGAGCTTTCTCAAGAGTAGGAGCTAAAATTTGGAATGAGATGCCAGCATCATTAAGAGAGCTCCCCAAGAAACACTTGCAAACAAAACTCCACTCTTTCCCTCTCGATATTCTTAAGAAACACGATGACTATATTGATATTTCCCAAATTATCTCTGCCCTAAAAACGTAAAATTGAACTTGAGTTCTTCATTCAAACATACCATGTAAGAGTCATTGAACTTGTAATTTATGTTAACGATTTAACGATTTAATGATTTGGTACAATCTGTTTAAAAATTATGTAAGTCTCCTCTTTGTAAATTTATTATTCATTGTAATTGTTTTGTATGAATGTTTTTATTTTCATTGTAATTGTTTTGTATGACTGTTCCGCCTAGACTAGCAATGCTATTTGCGGAACAGTCCTTTCTACACTGGATATTTATTCTATAAATAAAAGTTGTTATTGTTGTTGTTGAAAAACCTTGAACGGCTGGCTTCAAACGTCCATAGACTTTAAACCGAGAGCTAAAACTCGAACGTTTTGGCTAGTTAAATCGAAACGAGGGTAAATAAATGTGATCGAGAAGATGTAGAACATATAAACTATTTTCATTTTTAAAAATTTTCAATGCCAAGAATGTTATCTTGTACCCCATCACATTCTGCCACACTTGTATTGATGTAATTTGAATTTAAAAAAATAGCATGTTAGAGTTTACAATAATTAATTTTGCATATTGCCGAAATGTGACACCGTTGCATTGAATAATCCATTTCTTATTGGAACTCATCGAGTATCACTAAGGTTTACAGTGGCATCGGAGTGTGCAACTGTTGCCTTTAACAATGCTCTCACGGATATCACCAAGGTTAATAGTGGCATCTAGACGTGTCGTCGAAGTGTGCCACTGTTGCCTTTAACAATTCTCTTTCCCTTTTAACTTCTTAGTAATTATCACTAAGGTTATTTTTTTTTATAAATATCAATATCTATTTTACTTCTATATATATTTAAGATTTATCTAGGTTTTAATATGACAATTACATATTTTAGATTTAGGTTACATTATTATATTATACAAAATTCATGTAAATAGGTTTTAACTTTTCTAATTTGTTTTGGTTTTTTAAGAATTGTAAAAAATTACTTAATTCAGCTTTTGTGGCTGCAATGTGATTTTTAAATAAACTATCTATCTATCTATCTATCTATCTATCTATCTATCTATCTATCTATCTTAACAGTGGCAACCAGATGTATCGTCGGAACGTGCCACTATTACCTTTGCCTTTAACGTCTTAAAAACTTATCACTAAGGTCAACAGTGACATCCAGATGGATCATCAGAGCGTGCCACTGTTACCTTTAACACTTCTCTTTGCCTTTAACTTCTTAGAACTTATCACTAAGCTCAACAGTGGCATCCAGATGTATCGTCGGAGTGTGCCACTGTTACCTTTCAGAACACTTCTCTTTGCCTTTAACTTCTTAGGAACTGATCACTAAGGTTAACAGTGGCATCCAGATGTATCGTCGGAGTGTGCCACTGTTACCTTTAACAATTCTCTTTGCATTTTATCTTCTTTGGAACCGATCACCAAGGTTTACAGTGGCATCCAGACGTATCGCAAGAGTGTGCCACTGTTACCTTTAACAATTCCCTTTGCATTTCTATGACCAAGAAGAGTAGTTTTTTTTTCCAAAATTACCATATTTTAACATGGCCAGAAATTTCGGACATTTGAGCCCGCACGGCAGTAGCGGCGTTTCCCAATCGATAACAAAAATGGCGGACGAAATTACAAAGCTTTATATGAGAGGCGATGGAGTTACAGAAAATACAAGCACAATTAATATCTTTTTTCCATTTGCCAAAATCGAGCATTATTCCAAGACATTTCAGCGATATTGTGGTTAAAAAATCTACCGGAAAAACGAATTCCATACCTTGCTTTCGGAACGACGTCAATTTGCAACTTCAGATCCAGTCAAACCCTTGTAAATCCGTGAAAAAAGAAGCGAAGATAGCATATTTGATAGCAAATAATTAGAAATCTAAAGTCGCTATGTAATTTGCCAAAATCGAGTCATACAATACAGTTAAATTGCTATTTGAAAAATGAAAAAACTGATCTTCAGCTTGTAAACGTACCTTGCTTTTCGGCTGCTAAAAACCGTACAAAATGAAATAAGATCACGGAAAGGTCGACATGTCACGCAGATCCACGTTCGTCCCATGAAGAAGAAGACAACAAAGTCCCGCTCTTAGCTCCGTATTCTCGCACGCAAATCCTGCATATTTGGTTTTAAAAACAACGTGATTCTTGAGGAGATTCAAGAAAACTAACCCGTTCCATTTCGATACTAAAAAAAAAGTAAAGCTGCGATGTACAATACATGTAAACTGGAAGTTCGTGCTCGGAGTTCAACAAGCGATATCTCGGCCAAATACGCCTCAAATGTCCCTCAAAAAGCATCGTTCGATAGCACGTTTCGTGGATTTTGTCGGCCATTGCTCGTTTTGGCAATACCTTCAGCCAGCGGCGTTCATTTCACGATAAACATATTTGTATTTCACCCCTCGATCTGTCCTAAAAATACGAGCCCGGAGGTCACTGCTGAAATCAGCGGTTAAGGCCATTACGCGACAGCGTGAATGTAAGTCGCACGAAATGTGATGTCCGAGATTTCTGGCCATGAAAACAAGAATTGGCATGTTCCAGCTAATATTTGTCCAAACACATTAAGCAATAGCATCAGTAACTCAACTATTCCACTGAGCATGCAACAATACCGTTTTTTTTTTTATTTCTTCGTGTTACGAAGAATTTACTACTCTTCAAGTAGGTTTTTAGTATTTTGCAGTATAAAATAGACCTTTTGTAAAGAGATATGGATGCTAAAATGGCTGTCAAACTTTTGCTAATATTTGCCTGCGAGACTTATTGAAAGAGATATACTGAAGGAAAAGGTAAACAAAACACTTGTTTGGAAACTTCTTATCGAAAATATCATTGTCCCCTGATCTAACACGCAAACAGAGAGGTTATAGAACAGATGATTAAACTAGCAAACAGATACCAAGCCACTATCAAATTCACAGCTGAATATTATCCAAAGAACACTTTCTTGGACACCAAGGTTTTCAAACCTACCGAAATGTTTCAGTATGCGTTCTTAACAACCCCGCCTTCCAAGAGGCAAAAAACGTTTTATCAAAGGGGAAGCGCTTCGACCAAGTCTTCTTTGAAAACCATTTGAAGAGAACATAACCTAATTTTAGTTCACCCATAAAGGAGAGAGACTATCCTGAGAGCTGTAATGAAGAAAAACTCTCAGGAAAAAAAAAGCTGTAAGAAAGGAAACGGCCCCTCCACCACTAAGCTAAAATTCACGGAACTGCCGATGAATGCAGAAAATAGCGTTCACTATAAGATAAACTAGTTAGAGCCAAAATACGATCAGTGGGCACTGTGGAACAGTGGGTACAGAGGAGCAGTAGGTACAGAGGAACAGTGGGCACAGAGGAACAGTAGGCACAGAGGAACCGTGGAACACAGGAACAGTGGGCACATAGGAACCGTAGGACACAGGAACAGTAGGCATTGAGGAAAAGTGGGCACAGAGGAACACTAGGCACTGAGGAAAAGTGGGGCACAGAGGAACCGTGGAACACAGGAACTGTGGGCACAGAGGAACAGTGGACACAGAGGAACAGTAGGCACAGAGGAACAGCGGGCACAGAGGAACAGTGGACACGGAGGAACAGTAGGCACAGAGGATCAGTGGGCACAGAGGAACAGTGGGCACAGAGGAACGGTAGGCACAGAGGAACAGTAGGCACAGAGGAACAGTGGACACAGAGGAACAGTAGGCACAGAGGAACGGTAGGCACAGAGGAACAGTGGACACGGAGGAACAGTAGGCACAGAGGATCAGTGGGCACAGAGGAACAGTGGAGACAGAGGAACAGTGGGCACAGAGGAACGGTAGGCACAGAGGAACAGTGGAGACAGAGGAACAGTGGGCACAGAGGAAGTGTAGGCACAAAGGAAAAGTGGGCACATAGGAACCGTGGAACACGATAGCGTAATAACTCGGGACCCCTTTTCCAAAGTGTAATGAGTCAAAACATACTCAAAGAATTTAAGATAATTTTTATCTGAATCGATTGAAGTTCTTACTTATAAGTCCTGTCATATCACTAGATTGTACTCCTGCAGTAAAAATTGTAAATTTCAACAGCACATATAAATTGTGATCAACTCTTGCGATCACCGGAAAATTCACCGGAAAATTAACGATTCCTTCCTGTTTAGGTGGTGTTTACATGACACAAGTTCACCCCGGTTCCCTCTTGTTGCTCTGTATTCGTTTACATGATACCACCACAAATTTTCATGCCGGTGCGAGTTCACCCCGGTTCTTGGGCCGGAGCGAGATTTTCATCCCAGCACGATAATTCATTCCAGTGTCATGTAAACGCGGTATGACTGTTCGTTTCATATTGATTGAAGTTTCATCAATTTTACGGCACTAATAAGACTCCCACCCCAACGAACACGGCTTTATGTAAACACGGTGCAACTTTTCATCTCGCCCCGGAATAAAAGTCGCGCTTGTATCATGTAAACACCCCATAACCAACCGTAAATTACTTACTTATAAGTCCTGTCATATCACCTGATTGTACAGTAATTTTAAGATCATGAGAAAATCAACGATTCCACCATTTAAAATGAACAACAACTATTAAATAAGAAAGTAAAGTTCTTACTCATAAATTCTGTCATATTACTAGATTATACAGTAAGAAAACTTCAACACGACATACAACCGTGTGATCCATCGCGCAGAATACGTGTACATCAATTATTCAATGAACCACCAGCAGCAAATTTGATTCGAATATCGCATTCTGATAACCAATACGTTGACCTACGGGTTAAAGTGCCACTATGAACAAAAAAATCATTTTCTTTTTTTTCTTCAGATTTTGAAAGTGTGTTTGCTTAACCGACTGACTGGCAAAATTTTGAGCTTTGATTTTTACCCAAAGGCTGTTTATTTCGAGTGTAAGGTTTGGATTTCACGGTCCACCATTACTCACGTTCAAAACTGACCTATTGGACCTCAGAGGCTTGGGTCTAGGGAAAAGTGACGTCATTTACTCACTAGCTTAAAATTTCAGCGTGTAAACGCAACTTATTATATATGCAAAACACAAGTTTAAAAATCTGAAAGCCCGGAACTCCTATGCTGCATATTAATTCAGCCGGGTACACAGGCATTGCATTCTTAAACCAGTGAGTATCTGACGTCATTTTCTCCTCGACCCAGCTCTCTCAAGATTTTAAAGTTAGTAATGGCGGACCAATAAATAACAAAATTCCAGTTAAAATAAACAGGCGTCTTTTTAAATTCAGAACTTAAAACTTGGGTCACTTAGTGTTTAGTTAACATAGTTTTCAAATCCAAAGAATGAGGACAATTGTTTTTTGGTCTTAGTAGCACTTTAAGATTAAGAATGTTTCTACAATAATAGACAAAAACGAAGACGTTTTGTTAAGTGCAATGACTATCAACCGAAAAACGCCCACTTTTTGTACGGAAACCGATTCGTGTGAGAGGCATTTCCTTGAGACTTAAAACAGTCAAATTACAAGACAAAACCTTCATCAGTGCCTCGAGGGCGTCATGTTATGACCATGTTGATGAATGGAAAGTAGTCCCCGTGTACAAAGCGCGCATTTTCTTTGACCAATCATACACGCGTTGTTCAGGCTGAATGCGTAATATTGCAGACCTATGATTTGTACTCGAGTGCAAGTAAATATCCCGATACCAACGGGCATTCTACGCGATTCAATAAACGATTGAAATCGCCTTTCACGATCATCAGTTAGTAAAGGTTTCCCTCTATTTAAATGAACCGCAATTATTAACTAACTAAGTGAAGTTCTTTTTAACACGTTATGCGATAATATATATATTAAGGCAAGCCTAAAAGCGGAGCTCCACAGTTCTTTCCTTATTGTATGGCATTTACCGATAAAATAAGATTAATGCCAGGACTCGAGCCAGGACTCTAGTAAGGACTTCTGTATTGTGATAATGATGTTTGTTTTTTTTTTTACTGTTTTGCTGCAGAGCCACAACCACCATTCAAACATGTGCTAACGTACATTTTCGATTTATCATCGGCCTTTGCCACGTTGCATCAAGGGACTACATGGCTATGAGCATAAACGATTACATTTCAGTACAAATGTTGTAAATCTCTAAACTATAGATGAACAGTCCCAGTGTCTCACTTTTAATTCCAACATCACAACCGGTTACGTGCTTTGGCTGATCATGAATCACAATTTTCTAACATGTATCGTTGACATTTTAACCTCAACAAACCGAAATATTCCACAACAAAACAAAATGTTAAAACCCCAAAGTGGGTACTCTTCAACATCACCCAAAAAAGAAGACTAGTACTTTGTTCGCCTTGTTTTGACTATTTTATGGCGTCATTTTTGTGAGCTATAAGAGTAAAGACGATAAAAAACTGCCGTCGGTAACACCGAAAAACATTGAGCGAAAATGACTTTAACTGTGACTGCGGCAAGATAAGCCATGAATCAACTCAGGTGATCAACTGCAAATGGTTGAGAAAGGTTTTATTCTTGACTTCGATCAATTACAACTATTGCAAACTACAAACCTTGACTACAGGTCGTGGGCGGTATTATTTTTTACATCACTGTTAATGGAGTCTTAATGATAACATCTGATTGGCAATGACAACAGACAAACAAATCGGTTTCAGAAAAACATTTGTCAATAACCATTGAATTAAAGACGAAGTTTTTACTGCAGTTAGCCTTTTAAGTCTGCGATTTTTTAACTAACAACGAGAATTGCTGTGAGGAACAACTGCTGGCATTTCGAATGCTGCAGCTGTTAAAAATCGTGTTTGCGTTTGGCAAGGAGTTGTCGCTCTTTGCGAGAGTTTTCCAAATGTCAATCCGGCTCTAGTTCCTAACAAAGCGGAGCCGAGGATATAAACCGTCCGGACTCTCTCCTCCCTACATCAGTGAACTTATAACTGTCAAACCTAAATCTACCTATGGTCTCCGCTCAAACAACAATACTTTGCTACTACCTCCTACACAGAAAATGCTGCCCACGCTTGGTGCTCGCTCCTTTGCTGCTGCTGCCCCTGCACTTTGGAACAAACTACCTGCTGACATTAGAAATGCTGCTTCCTTAAATTGTTTTAAGAAATTAATTAAGACTTTTCTTTTTAACGAATCATTTTAAATTTAATTCTTAATTTTTATATTGATCTCTAATGTAAAAAATTTCTTGAAAAAAATTTAAGATTGGCGAAGAAATGGCGGTTTTACGTTTTGGCCGGAAGTAAAAATTACCTGTTTGATTGACATTCTTAGCGCTGTTTTCTCGAATTAATTTCACTTGAAGGGGTCACTTTAAAGAGCTAAAACTCAAAGGGAATTTGTCCGTTTGCCCTCAAATTTTGACAGTGGCTAGATTAACCGATATAAACAAAATCCTGTTTGCCAATTTATTTCGAAGTATTTTTCTCTTTGTACGATCACTTCACATTTTTTTAATACTATTTTGAAAATATTCCTTAACTCTTCACTGTAACTGAGTATGGCAAAACCCAGACACGCTTTTTTTAGCGCTTTGGGCCTGGAAACTGAGGAACAAATTAAATTAGCGAAAGACAAAATTCGCTTTGACTTGTAGCTTTGAAAAGGTGATTCGAACGCTCGCATTTAGAGGTCGTAAAAAAATCGACAATTCATTTTATTTCAAACATGTCAAAATTCTTGGTACAGTTTGATTTTAATATAGTTTGAGTTTAATTTGATAAAGGGGTTGGGTTTAGGTATCTACAATTTAAACCGGACGCGCTACATCGCTTCGACGCGAGACCCCTTAAGGTATACGGTAACCTTAATCGAGGAAGTTCCTTCCATAAACGGAATTTTTAGCAGGAAAATGAGTACTTAAAAGTAGACTCCTATTTGCATCCTACCCATCCCTTACCCCTCCCCACACTGGTTAAACCATTCGATCCTACATTTGTGGACCCTCGCTTACTTACTTTTGCTTCCTCGCCCCTGTGTAGACCTTGAGAGCGAGATGTACAAAATGGACCTACCCTTCCAAGGCCAGCCTACAGAACTTCCTTCTACCTCGTACAACGCCTTTCAACACTTTTTACGAAGTGATCACGTGTCATTCTGGAACAGCAATCCATCCTTGAGTGCCATCTTCCTTACTGACACCGCTGACTTCAGAGGCTACATGACTCACTGTTACCATGAAGACTGCGACAATACCTCAAGGGTGACCCCTGAGATGATACAGTTTTTGCAGAAGACAAGTGATGTCATATTGGCAGTGGCCATTGACGTCACCGAGCAGTCATGTCCATCGCTTGAACTTAAGGTTGCAGCTCTGCAGACAGGCACCCCGGGTAAGATTTCACCCTTTACTCTTCCTTATTGCTCACCAGCAGATAAGAAGAATTTAGAAACAAGATCGATGTGGTTAGTATAGTGTTGGATTTTTTTGGGATTTGTCGTTGGATGTTGCTTCAACTGCCAACATTGGCAACGTTAAACAGGGTGTTCAACGCACTCTAGAGTCTAGTCTGAGTACATGCGCCCATCCCTGTCGGTACGCATTCTAACGCACCCAACATGTTGGACCCAACCGATGTTGAAGGCCAAACACATTGCAAACATTTGCATTGGGCTTAATTACTAGGAACATGAGGGATTTTTCTCCTTAGCTTCTCTGTATGTGTTTGTTTTTCTTTCACAGAAGATGACTGGGAGAAATGGAAAGTTGGACTGCTGTCCTTTGGGATGTTTTCCGCTGGAATGCTGATTCCAGGAGGAGCGTTTGCTGGCTATCTCCGCTGGAAAAAGAAAGACGACAATCTAGTGACCGCGGATCACTTGCAGTCAAACACAAACCCAGTCGCTGAAAAATCCGTCTAGTTTATGCAAACAGCTGTAGAGTCGTCTTCTTTATTTATACTTGCCTTTTTTGGGGGAATGATTTTATATATAGTTATAGTTATATAGTTTATATATAGTTTTCACCGTTCGTTTAATTTTAATCATATGCTCTCCTGTAATAATTTTCCTGCTTGGGAAGTTTTAAGTGGCCCTGATCATGACTTTTGCTCCAGTGTGATTCATAAAAAGAGTCGCAGTCCTTTGCAGAAATGGTATATGGAAAATTAGTTTATGCGCGCTTGCTCTATTTAACAAATGGGCGTTGCTTTTTAACAGTGTTTTAGGCTTAAAATAATTTGTTGACTGCTAAAATTTGTCCAAATTAATCAAACATCGTCCTCAATGCAGACCATTAAGTGTGGAGTTCCTCAAGAATCCATCCTAGGCCCTTTGTTCTTCATACCATACATAAATGATCTTCCTAAAGCTTCCAAATTAACTGATCTTCTGTTTTTTGCTGACGACACTAGTGTCTTTTTCTCTCA
>OX419339.1:26214371-26231871 GCA_948470475.1 Galaxea fascicularis
CCAGCTTTGACATTCTGTAGGATCTTGGTCAAAGGTACAATGCAAACAGCGAAGATAAGGGGAGACAGGCTGTCTCCCTGAAAGATACCCCGTCTAATATCAACTAAGTAACGTGTCTCTCCACAAGATGTCAGTTCTGTCTTCCAGTTTAGTGCTCGCTTAAAAATGTGCATGTTCTGTCTGCTAGGATGGATGTGAGTACCTTGCACATGGTTGGGAGGCATGTGATACATCTGCAGTTTTTTGGGCTTTTTGTTTCTTCTGTTTTTGGTAGGAGGATCGAGAGACCATCGGCTAGCCATTCCGGTATTCTGCTGGGTTCTCAATTATGTTCGTATATTCTTTTGCCATATCCTCATAGAGGCTTTCGAGGTATTTTAGCCAGAAGTTGGGGACTCCAGTTGTTTGTTTAATTTGTTTATGGCACTTACGACCTCTTGGGCATTTATTGCAACCGGCCAGGACTGGCTTTCTGAATATCTCTTGCATATCCTCTAGCCTTTTGCTCCATTCTTCATATCACATTTTCATCACGAATCTTGTCGTTTTCCCAGATATTAGCCTAAAACACTTAAACCTCGTCGAGAGTAGGTCGGGTTCGGTCACTTGCCCAATTCATGGTAAATTTTTTGGGCATCTTGCTTAAAGGTTTTATTCTGCCTAAAGAATTTAGCTCTTTTCTCAAATCTTCTGATTCTTTGCACCTTTGCTTGAATTTGCTGTTTCAATACTTCCTTTGCGGTTGCCAAGTCTGCCCGGTTCTTTATGTTATAGCGTTTCAGCATTTGCTTTCGTTTTCTTTCCTTAATCCTGCTGCCCTTCTCCACCAGGATGGATAAATCACTGCGTTTATACTCCATTCGTGCTTTCCATAAGGGGCTTTCTTTTTTCGGGTTGTTTCCCTCACTGGTCTCAAGCCAATTTGCTCTGTGATGACTAAAGTAGTCACATAGGCAATCTGGTTGATTTCAGTTAGTGTAAGTGGCTTAGCTTGTTATCTTTTTCTGTGATTTCCTTAATAGCCTCTGAGTAGTTTGCAGTGTTAATTGCGTCACGTACATGAAAATCTATTCTTATCTTTGGGAGGCTAACCTTTGGGCAATAGGTTGGTTTTCACAGTTTCCCATTTTGTCAGTATGTCAGCTTTCATCTGTTGCACTTTCTCGCCTACGCTTATGCTGTTTGTATTTTGCTGGCTAGCTGTAGGTTCACCTCCTTTCGTGATGGTAGTGACGTTTTGGGCTTGGTCTTCATGTGCTTCGGGTAGCTCTTCACTAGAGTCCATTACGTCAGTCTGCGTGACCTTTGTCTTGCTCCCATCCAGCTCGATATTAGTAAGCCTCTTGTTCTTGATAATGTCTCTTCTTACTTCAGCAAACTTGTTTGCATCAAGGTATGTCCATTTATTGGGGTTTTGTCTTCTCAAGATGTTATAAGTCTCAACGGTTGTGTTTGTTTCTGAAAGTGGAGGTACAATATGCTTCCACAACTTCTTTATACTTATCCCGAGTCCACTTTTTTAACGTTCGTTTAGGGGAGGGGGGGGGGGGATTTCGGTGTTGGTTGTCAGAAGGGCTATATGAGGTGTAACCTTGGCGTGCTTCTCCTCTGGTTCCTTGTTTTAAGAAGAGTTTGTTCCAGTAGCATACTTTTCGGCCTTTGTTTATCCGCGATGAAAACCTAATATTTCTGCTTCTCACATCATGATATTTTGTCGTAACCCTGACTGGAGTGGCTGTAATGAAAGTTGATTCTATTAAAATCTTAACTGAAGTTTGGTCTTTCTTCCATCGTATTTGGGAACAAAGTGCCTCAAAAAGGCCCAAGACGCTGCCAGTTTAAGGCGGGAAAAACAGGCCGCAAAGCAGTCGGGAAGCATCCTTGAATATAACCCGTTGGATACGGCGGAATAAGCAACAGATTTCTCTCGACATCCGCGACTGGCTGTATTTCCTGAGGCATGGGATAAACAAGTATACAAAACAACCGTACACAAAGTTTTTAGGGGCCGCTACACAGACTGTATGCCTAGACATCCTTATAGGTCACTTCATCATAATCCGGGATTTGTACGCGCGTTGTGTTTGGTCAAGTTTTAGGGCCGTATTCTATCGTATTCTGCCTGCTTGACAGTTTCCCCATCGCCCAGCTTCCACTTAACCCTTGGATGAGTGTATGAGCGGAAGACGGCAACGGGAAATCCGTTTCTTATTATTCTTTCGATCAGTGTGTGGGTTCTTTACGTCCCCTTCCAGTTTTACGCGTGGAGATGAAGGGGACAAGGCCAACAGCTTGACTGATTGGATCACTACCCAGTGACGCGATCATCTGTTTGCGATATGAATTACATTATTATCGATTAACTTATTGACATTGTTATCGTTGATTAATTGCGTTAACTGTAGTATGGGCTCTTATTTAAGTTTTACACTTGCTTTCTTTTGAATCGACAGCTGTCAGTAAAGCCAATGAAAGCGACCAGAGCAAATCCCTTTTGTCTCTCCTTGAACATTTCGATCAAAATCGGCATCACGTGACCAACCCGAAGGGGAAGCAGAGAGCACGTGACTTTATCCAGAAAACATTTCAGGATCTCGGCCTAACCACATGGTCAGAGAAATTCCAGCCAAACTACCCTAAGGTGAAGATTAAAGTAGATATAGCAAGACGTCCTCTATTGCCAGAACATGTTCTTTAATTCAGCATGGAAAATACGAAAACGGAGGAATAGCAATTCCTGTGGAACACAGAACATGCTTGGTTTGTAAGACGAATGCCATAGAAGATGAGTAACATTTCTTGATGTGTTGCCAAGGGTACCATGATATCCGACGAAAATTCTATTCCATCGTTAAGAGAGTGGACAATTGCTTCGAGGTCTGAAATGATCACGACATGATTAAATATATACTGAAAGCTGGGAACCAAAATACATGCAAAATTGTACTTAATGCTTCAAAAAAGAAAAGAGATTCTCAACACGTACTGTCTGTAATTAAATGATAACTTTATTATTGTGAATTGTAAAAATAACACTCATTTTTGTTCTTCTAAGATATACTGTTACTGTTACTATCATTCATTCATTCATTCATTCATTCATTCGTTCATTCATTCGTTCATTCATTTATTGACTGACTGACTGACAGACTGACTGACACTCACTCACTTCAGTTACACTTAACTTATTAAGTTATTAACTTATTCGTTCGTTCGTGCGTGCGTGCGTGCGTGCATTCGTTCGTTCGTTTCTGCCTTCATAATTCCGTGTGTGTATTCGCTGATTATTTCCATTACACCAGTATAAACCTATACGCTCTCCCCCACGAATGAGTGGACGCCATCATTACTATTTTTTTTCTTTCTTTAGTATGCCACCGGAGTCAACATCATCGGCATGCTCCCAGGCACCCTTGCAGGCACTCCCAATGACAGGTTATTTCTGATTGGTTCTCATTATGACACAGTGCGTACGTCACATGGCGCTGATGACAATGGATCAGGAATGGTTGCTGTGCTGCAAGTGGCAAAACAAATCGCCAACAGTATGTGACAAAAGAGAGAGTTGCATGCAATATCACTATTTACAGCGGTCTTACCCAAGCGAATATAAGAGGTATTCCCCAAATGCATTCATTATCATTTCGATAGAAGACTCCAGCAGTATGCCTGATCCGGCTCCTCAACTACAGGAACAACCTCCTCAAGTGCCAAGGCCGCCTCAAGACGATGTCGTACAAAACATTGTTGCTTCAGCAACTCCAGCTGCGGATACTCCGGCTACTCCTGACCAGCTTGAGGTACATGTCGTATTAGCCTTTCCTCTTTATTTTTAAACTTTTCTGTTTTGCACGAGTTCGGATCGGTTTATCTCGCGCCCGTTACCCTCGTGGTCTTTTATCCCCTTCGTTGCTCCCTTTATTAGTTTTATGGTATTATTCGGCTTCTTCATTTTATTCCGTATTTTTAGTACTAAGTAGCTTTAGCTAGCTTTTACCCTCCCTTTTCCAGTTTGTTACGTTTTCGGCAGTTTTGTGCCTTCTTCATTACCGCGTGCTCCCTTCACTTTTGCATATTTATAGTAGTGTCGCATTTATTTGCTCCCCCCCCTGCTATAATTAACTTCAGTATTAAGTCCTCTTTGGTATATTTTCCAGCATGAGATGTTTATTATTTGTTTCCTCATGGCCGATGTTTAATTGGCATGTTTTCCGGCATGAGATGTTTTGTTATTTGTTTCCTCATGCCCGATGTTTAATTGGCATATTTTCCAGCATGAGATGTTTGTTATTTGTTTCCTCATGGCCGATGTTTAATTGGCATACTTTCCGGCATGAGAAGTTTTGTGATTTGTTTCCTCATGGCCGAAGTTCGATTGGCATATTTTCTGGCATGAGATGTTTATTATTTGTTTCCTCATGGCCGATGTTTAATTGGCATATTTTCCGGCATGAGATGTTTGTTATTTGTTTCCTCATGGCCGATGTTTAATTGGCATATTTTCCGGCATGAGATGTTTATTATTTGTTTCCTCATGGCCGATGTTTAATTGGCATATTTTCCGGCATGAGATGTTTTGTTATTTGTTTCCTCATGGCCGATGTTTAATTGGCCTATTTTCCGGCATGAGATGTTTTGTTCTAGTATTGTTTCCTCATGGCCGATGTCATTTATTTAGTTCACATGTTGCCTGGCATGAGATGTTTAACGCGTTTGTTACCTCGTAACGAACGTTAATTTATCCGATTGGATTCATAAATTTTTCTCACTCTTGATTTCCTGCCTCTTTCACCGATATCGGTTTGTAGATGTCTTCGAGCACAGCACCAGATATCTGATTTCTGCATTCATGTTTTTGGCTGGAAATACGATTATTTACTGTTTGTGTCTTTTGCAATGCAAATGCTTCTCTGCGCCTGTTTGACACCTATGTCCAAATTCACACTTATAAATTTGAGCGCTTTCAGTGGGCTCAATGTCTTTTCGTGGCATATAAATCCATTTATTTACATTCCTTTGTTCTTTATTTGTGCCAGACTGATGCTATCCAGCAGCTAAGAAAACGTATTGAGCTTCTCGAAAGCCAACAGAAGGGTGATGTTGAGGGCCAAATAACCCGTCTATCCACGTACGGCCATAGAAACGTAGCCGATTTCGACAAGTACACTGCACTGTCCCTGGCTGAATCATTGGCCTCGCAGGCAAAGCAAGTCAACCATTCTAAGGCGTCGTTCCTTGCCGTTGCCTCGCAGACGTTAAGAAGTCACCTTCACAAGTCGAATAAAGTATTTCAAGCTTACTTTATTGCTCTGTTTGCCGATAAAGAATATACGCAGGTTTTAGACCGCATCTCGAAGGTGGACAAGTCGCTTCGTTCAGAACCCACCCAACGAGTTCCCACCGTTAATCAAGATCTGCCTGGTTTTTCTGGTAGAGGGTCCTCCAGGCCCCAGCGTCTCGTATGTTTCTATTGTGGCATCCCCGGCCACTTCGCAAATATATGTTTTCGTCGTAACCAATTTGTAAACCGCTACATCCTGTATTCTAGGCGGGGTCGTGGCGTTAATAAGTAGATCTCTCTTATTTCTTGTATCTCCCTCTAAATTTGCTGGTCAATAAAATTATATTGTCCTAGAGTCCATTAATTTTCTTTATCTCTCCCTATTTGCGCCCCGCTCTAGGATGACAGTTTTGAAAGGGAGTCTAATTCCCTCTCGGATTACTGAGGCTCAAAGCTGTCATCCCTTGAGCCATCTCCTCCCTTATTTATTTATTTTTCTCACTTTTTTCTTTTCTTTCATTTCCCTGCCAAGCGCTTTAAGTTCGCCTATACCTTTCCGGAATAGGAAGTTACTCCTGATTTCAACCCGGAAAGTATACCCAGACCTTCAGTACGTTGGGTCAAGTTTGATAACTCACCTCTTGAGATGGCTCAGGGGATGACAGATGACAATTGCCATGTCTCTCTGGAATTTGTGGAAGCAGTTCTTGATGGCCATGCCCTTGGAGACCCTTCTATGCTCGCGTTTCGGGATCCGGAAACCTTTGTCGCAGGTTATCTCCACAATTGCTTTCCTTCCTGGGAACGTATCTCCAAGTGTGCTCCATTCGAACTCACTCCCAAGGTTTTGCATTGGATCAAAAACTGTGTTGACATACACGAATTTTTTCGACCCTTCAAAGGCCAATATAAGGGGGGAAACTTTGACTCTAGTTTTCCCCCGCGTAAGACCTTTCCTAATGCCATCTCTTGTAAACCCTTTTCTAAGTTTATCTCTGATACTTTTATCGCTCGCCTAGCATCCGGGGCAATCTCTCTTTGGGGAAAAGTGGGTCACGTTGACCCTCCTTATCTGGTTTTACCTTTAACAGTGGAAGAGTCAAAGCCGCGTCTGTGCAATGATAATCGCTTTCTTAATTTATGGGTCAAGGACACACCCTTTAAGTTGGATTCTCTTTCTAGTCTGCCACGTTATGGTACCCCTTCTTCTTTCCAGTCAGTGTGTGATGACAAATCCGGGTACGATCATGTCTTGCTTTGCCCAGAGAGTCGTACCTATTTTGGTTTTCAATGGGGTGGACGGTTTTTTACAAGTAATACTCTACCCTTTGGCTGGAAATCCTCGGCATACATCTACCATTCTGTTGGGCTTCTCGCCTCCCATTACTTTCGTTCTGTTCTTATACCTTGCTCGTTGTACATCGATGATCGCCACACAGGGGAAATCCAGCTATCCATCAAGGCTCCAGCTTATGCCCCTCTCTCCTCGCAACGGGAGAAATCCCTTGCTCGGGCATCATCCGCAATTTTTATAGTTTGTCATACCCTCATTAGTTTGGGATACTTTCTTGGCCTTAAAAAATCCATCCTTACCCCTAGGCAGGTTGTCCCTTACCTTGGCTTTTTGATAGATTCGGTTCGTCAGGCCTTTTTGCTTATCCAGGAAAAGAAGCAGAAGTGTCTTTCCCTCACCCGTCATGTTCTTAGCTGTAGCTCCACAGACGTCAAAACCCTTCAGCGTTTATCTGGAAAGTACATGTCTTTTGCCCTTGCGGTCCCGGGAGCTCGCCTCTTCATTAATGAGCTCAACATTGCTATTGCAAAAGGTCTCCGCTCTTCTCGTCCAATTTCTGTTTCGGGGTCTTTAAAAGACGAAATTCAACATTGGTTGTTCCTTGAATCTTGGACTGGTTACCTTCCTTGGCGCCAAGAGCTTCATCATCAAGTTAAATTATGTTCTGATGCTTCTTCCTTCGCTTGGGCGTGCACCCTTGGTCCCAACGCCCATGACGCCATGATACGCGATTACTGGCCTGCGGATCAACGCGGTCTTCACATAAATGTCAAGGAGACATTAGCCCTTGTCAATGCTCTAGAGGCCTTATCTTTCCGTGACAGCTGGGTAGACGTATTTACTGATAGCCAAGTTCTCATTAGGTCTTGGCAGTCTCAGGGTGCAAAGTCACATGCCCTCTCTAATGCTCTTAAGAAGTTGTTTTGGGTTGTCACAAAAACTAATATTCATCTCAACCTTTGTTATATTCCCTCTCCTCTTAATCCTGCGGACCCCCCTTCCCAAGTTTTGTCTCTGCAGGATGCCAAGTTATCCCCGTCTGCCTGGTCGCAGGTTCAGGTGAAGTTTGGGGGCCGGCTTGGTCACTCTGCAGATTTGATGGCTTTGCCGTCAAATGTACAATGCTCTTTGGATGGCTCCCCACTTCCTTTCTTTTCTCCATACCCAACTCCTGGTTGTTCTGGGGTCAATGTTTTTGCTCAGCTTCCAGCTAATCATGGTCACCTGTTTTCTAACCCTTACATTTTCCCTCCCATTATACTCATTCCTCAAGTTTTGCGCTTTGTTAAAACCCAGTCTATTCCTTGTACTCTGGTTGTTCCTGACGTTCGGCCTCGTCAATTTTGGTGGCCTCTACTTCAATCATTTCCCTCTTTCCTATTGGCACCTCGGGGAACACAGGATATAGTTTGTTCTCCCTCTCCCCATGGTTTTTCTTCTTCCTGGCCCCTTCCCTGGGACTTATGGGTTTTTCGCATAGTTTTGCCATGAAATAGTTTTGTGAACTTCTTTTGCAACGTTCTTACAACATTGTTAACCCATCTCTTGTGATTAGTTACAACAACAACAACAATAAAAAATAGAATTATGTATTGAGCGAAGTAGACTTCCATTTTGTTTTCTAATAAAATGAGTTCTCGCTTATTCAACTGTTTATAATTCTTACTCTCTCCTTTTTTCATTACCATTGTTTTCTTCTCTTTAGGGCCTTCCCCCTGTCCCTCGCTTATTTGTTCCTGCCGTGTCATGCCCAACTTGCCATTATGCCAGCGATCATACCTTCCGTTTTTGCCAGAATTGTGGTTATTCCGGGCGACGTGTGCACAATCTGGTCCCGACGCCCGTTACCTTTGACCTCTCCGCTATTGACGGCCGTATTAACTTCCTACAATCAAATCACTTGTCAACAGCCTATTCCAAGCAAAAGCAGTCCTTAAAGATTGAACTAGAAAGCTTCCTTTTTGCTTTGCCAGGCCAAAAAAGCCTTTTCGATGCTACCCCCTTGGATGTTTGTCGGTTCCTGGTGTTTAAGGATCTTAAGGGTAAGACGCAAGTTCATAAGTCCGGATGTCCTTATCTTGGTCAACGGGGCACATCCCTTTGTCAATGTCCTTTGCGTCTTGCGTATTCCATGGTGGATTCTTATATTGGGAAACTACGTTCTATCTTTTCCGAGGTGGGACGCCAAGGAGACTGGAACCGAACTCTTTTGCTCGGTAATCCAGCTACTGATCTTCTGGTCAAGCAGTATCTAAAGGAAGTTACCGCTGAGCAACTTCAGGCTCGGGTAACTCCCAAGCAAGCCTCTCCCATGTTCCTGGACAAGCTACTCTTACTCTCACGTCATCTTGAAAAGCGTCTTCTCCTCACTTCTCTCACGCCGACCGACATTTTTATTACGGCTAGAGATCAAGCATTCTTCAAGACCCTGTTCTTCTCCGGAGATAGAGGAGGTGACCTAGGGCAAGTCAAAACACCTGAAATTGCTCGCTTCCCAGATGATAATGGATTTTTGTTCAATCACATATGGGGAAAGACTCTTAGGGATGGCGCCTCCAATATTTTTGGAATGCGCTGTCATCCTAATCCCACTTTATGCCCTATTAAGGGTATTGAGACTTATGTAACAATCGCTCAAGAATTGGGAATTAGTCTCTCCAGTGGCCATTTATTTCGTGCCACTAATCAACAGGGCCACATTGTCGACAAGCCACTTTTAAGCTCTACGGCTGAATCCCGCCTTAAAAAGTATCTGCGGGATGCCCATATTGACAGTGGCGAAACCCTTCATAGTTTTCGTTCAGGCTGCGCTGTCACCTTAGCCCTGTTGGGCTCTCCACTGGCAGATGTTATGTCGCATGTTGGTTGGACGAACTCAAAAACTGCGTTGTATTACCTTAAGTTAGCCGATGTCCTCCGGGCTGAAGCCCCCTGTGACCTGCTTGCTGCAGATTCCTGCTTGCCTCAGTCTCGAGAAGCCTCGCGAGTTTATCTTGATTTTAATTACTTAAAGAATTTCGTCACCGCGTTTCCTGCTACGTCCTTCCCTAAACGTCTACTTCCCTCTTAAGGTTTCCCCTTTAGCTTTTGCTTTTCCCTTTCACGTTTTTTCCTCTTTCGGGTTTTAGGTTTGGGGATTTTCTTTTGAGACTGGGTATGCTTACTGGACTGGCTATTCGTAGTACCTTGTGTTCTAGTATTATTCCTGTGTGGCCGCCAGACCTCCATACCTCAATAGGAGTGCGGGTAAGATCGCTGTAAATAGTTTACTATTTACAGCGGTCTTACCCAAGCGAATATAAGAGGTATTCCCCAAATGCATTCATTATCATTTCGATAGAAGACTCAAGCATTTTCTGTAAGGTGTCTCCTACTTGTAACTCCTTTTATACACTGTAACCTGTACTCCTTCCCAATAGCCACCTTCGGATCTCCTTTACCCTCCCTCTCCTCCCAATTTGTCAGTTGTTCTTACTGTTCTGTATATCTTCATCTGAAGGTGGCCGCCAGACCTCCATACCTCAATAGGAGTGCGGGTAAGATCGTTGTAAATAGTTTACTTTTTATTGGGCTGTAAATCGCTGTCCCTGGGGAGGGGTCGGAGAGTCAAACGTTCCAAATTAAGTACAGTATTCATTTATACTCAAAGGAGCCGATTTCCAACTACGCTGTCTAGAAACGAGTGACGAAATACAAGTACGAAATTGTGCACACAGGGGAAAGATCTAAGGAACTTCTCAACCGAGATACCTTTTCCTGATCTAAATTGATCCAGCTTTTAATTAACGAAGATTTTATGACGTGTATATGGTTTTGAAAGAGTTTTTGATCGCACCAATGAGCAATTTATTTGTTTCCGAAGAAAGCCGCTCAAAATTGATCAAAAATCGACTTTCTAGAGAAAAGACTCGATAGCCTGATTAATGCTTGTATTTAATGTGCTAACTTGTCTCATCATACTAAATGGCACTGTTAAAACTAATATATGAATTTGTATTTGCTCACTTAAGCTTGCTTTTGTTTATGCCGTCCAAATTAACATTTTGTCACTGAATTATGTAGTTTTAACACTTGTTTTTTTTTCCTTTCCTTTTGCTAGAATTTAAGAAATGCTCCCGTAGTTTCAGTATCCTGTTCGTGGCGTTTGATTTTGAAGAGTGGGAAGACTGCAGCAACACAATGCTATATCCGAGCTGCGCCTGCCGTGAAATTGGCTGCGGTAGCAGAGCTTTCGTCACAAACCTCACTCGCTTTTACAGTGGCTCGCTTCAGTCAAACGGAAAGCTTAAGGGAGCGATAATTATGGATGCCGTGTTAAACTTCAACGAGACTCCGAACTCACAAAGTTTACCACCTTCAGCAAAGCAGGTCATTCCCGTCATTTTCAACCAGATAAAGCTGGACAAATCTCGCGGGAATTTCCTTGCAGTTGTTGGACGAAAATTTGATGACAGAGCTTTGTTGGATGTTTTTGGATACCATTACATGAAGACTAAGTCCGGTGAGAGCTAATGCATTAACATGTAATTGTGTAGCCTGCGTAGCAAGAGTTTCCGTAGGGTTTTCAGTGCAAACCAAAGAATTCTTTGTTTTTCTCTCGCCCCATTTTTTGCGCATCCAAAATTCGGAAATCGGTTTTCGAGCACTGAAAATGCTTGCTTCGCAGGCTACATATTATGCTGCTATGAATGATTTACGTAGTATCTTATATTTCGACGAGAGTTGGCATTCGTGCAAATTTCCTCAGTATAAAGCGTCTAGTCTAAAGACAAACCAGATACATTATTCTGCACCTAGTCAATTTTCTCAAGAGAATAAGGATTGCGTTAGACAACGTTAAGACCCCTACTGCATAGGAAGGCTGACCACTTGATAAATGTGAGCGAGGAGATGAACGCGATAAAGATGGATCAAGTTGTAAGCTGAGTCACCAGCTTAGTATTTTCATATGACTAAAGCCTTACAACTTAAACCAGGTTTGATGTCCCACCCATCCCACGACTTCGGTTTCCTTGGCTACTGAAAGACACAGTCTGTCTGCAAGGCGTAAGCGGGAAGAGGAGGTAAAGGAGGGAGGGGACGGGGCGGGGGGGGGGGGGGTGGGGGTTGGGTTGGAAGAGCAGAGGCCGGAGAAGAAGGAACGCCAGTCTTAAGGAAGCTGTTGTGAAATTTCTTCGTCCACCAGGCTTTTTGAATTTCTTAATCGAGGGAATTTCTTCCATAAACGAAGTTTTTTGAAGGAAAATGAATACTAAAGGTAGACTCCTATTTGCATCCTAACCCATCCCTTCACCCTCCTCACTCTGGTTAAAACCATCCTATCCCACATTTGTGTAGCCTGCCTTACTTACGTTTGCAGTCCTCACTCCTGTGTAGACCTAGAGAGCAAAACTAAGATGTACAAAGTGAACCTTCCTTTCAGTGGCCAGCCTGCAAGACTTCCTCGTAGTTTCTACAACACCGCTAAAGACTTTTTACGAAGTGACCACGTGTCATTCTGGAACAGCAATCCATCCTTGAGCGCCATCTTCCTAAGTGACACAGCTAACCTCAGAGGCTACATGACTCACTGTTACCATGAAAACTGCGACAGGTCTTCAAAGGTGACTCTTAAGATGATCCAGTTTTTGCAGAAGACAAGTGATGTCCTATTAGCAGTGGCCACTGACTTCACCATCCAGTCATGTCCATCGCTTGAGCCTAGAGACACCTCGGGTAAGAGAATGGAAACTAGGGTAACACGGATGTGCCGCGCAGTGTGTGAGAAAATGTTACGTGTGACGTTATTATCATTGTTATTGTAATTATTGTTCGTTTGATATGTGTGGGTTTGTGATTGTTATCGTTGTCATAATTGTAATCGTTATTGTCATTGTTGTTACTGCCAGACTGTCGTTGTCAGTGTCCAACTTAAGATTTGAGTGCGAAATTGAGTAGGACAAGGTACAAGTACGATTTGCAAGCCACTGGCCTCTCCAGACCCCGCACTCTTCCTTATCGCTCACCAGTAGATAAAGAATAAGATTGATGTGGTTAGTATGGTGTTGGATGTTGCTAGGAATTCTTTGCAGTCGTTGGGTGTTATTTCAACAGCCAACATTCGGCAACGTTAACTGACAGGGTGTTCAACGCACTCTAGAGTCTAGCCTGGGTACATGCGCCCGTCCCTGCCGGCGGTACGCATTCTAACGCACCAAACATGTTGGACCCAACCGATGTTGAAGGTCAAACACATTGCAAGCATTTGCATTGACCTTAATTACTAGGAACATGATTGATTTTTCTTTTTCTCTGCATTTTTTTGTTTTTCTTTCACACAAGATGACTGGGAGGAATGGGAAGTTGGATTGCTGTCCTTTGGGATGTTTTGCGTTGGAATGCTGATTCCAGGAGGAGCGTTTGCTGGCTATCTCCGCTGGAAAAAGAAAGACGACGATGTAGTGACCGCGGATCACTTACAGTCAAACACTAACCCAGTCGCTGAAAAATCCGTCTAGTGTATGCAAACAGCTAAAGTCGTTGTCTTTTTTACACTTGCCTTTCTTTTGACGAATAATTTTGTCACTGACTTTCGACAACTTTTTATAAGGCATCTATAGTTTTCACCATTGGTTTATTCTTAATCATGTGCTCTCCTGTAATAATTTTCGTGCTTGGCATGTTTTATTAAGTTCCTCTTCTATAACAAAAATATGCGCACCATACAGAGCATTTTCATGGGTATTCCATGTTTCTTTTGCCATCGAAAATGGAATATTCAGGATTTCACACAACTGTGCAATGTCCTCTCTTTCAAGGCTTGTTTCTAATTATGCTGCCGCATACACAATTCATCTGTTGATATTTCTACCTTGATTGGTCCTTGGACACCAGTCTATTAAAGCATGTTCACCAGTGCTGAAAAATTGTTTCAACTCACAGGAAGAGCATGTGATATAGAAACTAGAGCGCAAACCAAAGCTGCAGTTAGTGTCCGCTGCCGTCTTTACCATTCCTGTAAAACAATTTATAATTGTAAGTCATAACAAAACGTTTCTGTATAGTAGTTGACTATAAAAACAAGTTCAGAGGACGCTATTTCGAAAATGAAGTGTTTTGTCCTAAATTCTTACCTTTAGGGCCTGGCTAAATTAGGAAACATTGTTGTGGAAACATTGCTTCCCTGGGATTGCTGCTCAGGTGGCTAAACTAAGAAACATTTCTTTCGGAAGCAAACTGCGAGTAGTCATCGGAAGAGATCTGGGACAAAATCTACATGCATTCAATACAGTATGTTGCAAAATATTGATCTCACAAGAGGAAAATAATTGCTTTGTGTGTTGCGATAGTGTGTTTGTTGGAGGACAAAATGAGGAGGGAATCAGGAAAAAAAGACAAGACAGGGAATGGATAAAGCGACAGAAAGAGAAAAGGGCGTATTAAGGTATTTTTAGAGAATTAGCCGCAGAAGACTCCCCGGCATTCAAAAATTATACACAGATGGATGTAGACTCCTTCCGCTCACTTGTAAAGAGAATATCTCTGAGAATCACCAAAACCAGCACAAAGATGAGATCTCCGATAGGGAGCACCTTCCAAGAGCAGCACTAGCAACTAGAGTTAATGTTTCCTGGGTGGCTAAACTAGGAAACATTTGTTTAGCAAGCAAAATTTGCGTCCGGGAAGCAAAAATGTCTTTGACGTGATTCAAAAAAAATTTTTTTTGCGTCGGAGAAGCAAGATTTGGGTCCGCAACAATGTTTCCCGA
Organism: Galaxea fascicularis; assembly: GCA_948470475.1. Lineage (NCBI taxonomy): Eukaryota > Metazoa > Cnidaria > Anthozoa > Scleractinia > Euphylliidae > Galaxea > Galaxea fascicularis. The sequence goes on from OX419339.1 coordinate 26,228,694, forward strand.
GCGGCCAAACTGGGAAACATTTGCGTCCGCGACAATTTTTCTGCAACAATGTTTCCTATTTTAGCCAGGCCCTTACACTGTCCTTATGATGAAAAATGGATTTGATTGAAAGTGTCACGTAAGCTAGAAATAGCAATGAATATATGCCCCTCAGCATCCTGAAGACTAATGTAGTCCTCTTTATTAAATCCATTTTGAAATCACTGGTTATCCTTGCAATCTGATTGGCTCTCAGGGGTGCGATTTATTCACGAATCGCACTATTTTTTGCTCTAAATCGCACCTTTTTCTCAGCCAATGAGAATGGCACAGTAAAACAAAACAACCATTCAGATTTCAAGGTTAGTTTGACGTAACCAATAAAATTTTAGGAAAATGAATGACAAAAAGCCACTGTGTTGCGAATTTTGCAACTACAGGTCAAAACTTTGTTGTTGTTGTCATTTCAGTTTTTCAAGACAATTGACAAATTTAATTAATTACAGTTTCTGAATAATGATAACGAGCTCCTTCAGGCTGAAGACCTTCTTTACAAGAAGTTTCCAACATTCAGTGTCCATTTTGACGAATATTTTGGCATCCTTTCTTCAACATCTGCTCAAGAATAGTGCGATACGGACTTCAGCAAAACATAAACAAACGAAAACCACAAAACAACAAATTCATAGCCATCTTAAGAAGGTACATGTTTCCAGGTTCGCGGTAGTTTCAAACGAAGCAATACGAGAGCTCAACTCTATCGCTGTGAATAACCAGCCGAATAACCATACGTAGTCTTTTGACCTGCTCCACAAAACAGTGAATGAACGCCATCTTGAAAAATGTATCTTGAAACAAACGGCGCCGCACGAACTTGACTAGGTCCAAACTATAAAGTTGTACGCAGAGGTCACAAAAAGAAGCAGAGATACTAAAGAGCCTGGATCCCGTAAAATCATGCAGAGTGCCATTGAACAGTATTAAAAGAGAAAACTATCCACAGCTGCAGTCGAGGGAAATTCACAACTCAAAAGAAAATTATCCATCGCAGAATTACACCAGTTGCACCCTCAAATTCCTTTGCTAAAGACAACGAGAAGTCTCAGCCTCAACCACAGAAGGAAGGAAGGTCTTCCATCATTGATTCAGGCGAAGAAAATCGAACTTTGATGCATGAAAGAGACTATTTTCGTTCTCACTTCAGAACTACTTGTTTGTTTGCTTGTTTGTTATGCTTGAATACATTTTCGTCACATGATATCATTTTGCATACTAAATGAATGTCAAAGCATTTCCGGTTCCAACAAACCGGCTCGGCTTCGAACAATGCATCAAAATCTAAAATTTAAGGCCATAAAATTGTGCGATTTCAAAATGGATTTAATAAAGTGGTAATTGAACTGAGTGGGGTGCAATTTTGGCCTGAAATCATACTTGTGATTTCAAATCGAACTCGCGCTGCGCGCTCGTTCGATTTTGAAATCACGCGTGTGATTTCAGGCCAAATTGCACTCCACTCAGTTCAATTACCATTATTTATCGCTTGAGAGGTCTGCATCTTGCGCTCCTTACTTTTTCTCGGCCGCAGAGTGTAATGATCAGCAGTAGTCTCAGGACATGCGTACTGAGTAGACTGGAAGCCATGATGGATTAAAACTTTTAGTACCCATCTATGTCTGTGTTTATCCGTTTACATCGGCTTAAGGAACAAGATTATTACACAGAGGAAGGAGTTTCAAGGAGACGATCTGCCACATCTTCGTAATGAACGAATGTGATCGATGTGACAGGAGAAGTCTCAGAGAAACAAGCTCGCTTAATCTTGTCATAGCCAGAAATTCTATACAACATGGCTGCCTCCTAAGCTGCAAGCATGCGCAAAGGACACATACACGGATTAAATATGGCGGCAGATCATAAAGAGAATGAGGGGGAAATTATAAACTATTGCATATTATGTCCTTGTCGCCGAAAATGCAACTTTCCCCAACTTCAAAAACGATAAAGCAACGATCGAACAGCACTTCAATCGAAGGAAACGTCAGGATAAAATTATTATAGGCAGTGCCTTTTTTGATCGAAGTAGAGTCATAAATGAACACAATATCCTCTTACTAACCTCTTAAAGTAGTGTTGACCTTCATGCCTCCCTTCGTCTGCAGAGAGAAAATAGTTTCTCCGATACGTTTCCCCAACTTCCCATTCAAAAGATGTGATGTTAAGCTACCAAAAGGAATATTTTTCTCCCCAAAAAAACGTCCACTAAGGCAGTGCCTTTTTTGACCGAAAAGTAGGATTTTTTGAATGAGCCATACGCCAGGTTGGAGCCAGTAGTGAAGCAAAAATGCTCCGAAAACCGGTTTGTTTTCGTTCCACTTTGGAAGCCATTTTGTTTTTAGCTTGTTTTTTTGGTCAGTTGTATTCCCTGTTACAATAGGGACCTTAAGGTGATTCCTTAGAAATAAAACTTCCCGATGAATTTTTTTTAAACTTTCCCTGAATGTTCTCTACCGAGCACTGTTTCGAAAAATACAATAAAAATGATAGGTCACCATTCTCGTTTAAGAGATGCGACGGGCCAATCTTGCCCCATTTATGCGTGTACTCGTTCTAATCACGCACGTTATTCATCGGTCCACGTTACATTTTGCGGTAGCTCGAAACAGAAATACTCGGGAAAAAACTTGACAGGTAGAAAGTGTCGAGCATATAGGACAATATCATATAAAATTTGTGGAAACATCACACTATTTAAAACGACGTGGACGTAAAGAGTTGGTAGAGTCGTTATTTTCGCGGTCATAATTTGCATCACAGAGCAACGGTTTCGTGCACTCTTTCACCTATATCTTTTTTTCCTTCCGATAAAATTTTTTAGTTTTTTTTTAAATAAAGGAGGATAATATGTACACTATTATTATGCAATAAAAAATATAGGTCACCATGCTCGTTTAAAAGAAAACGAACATTTATTTCGCTATCGAGTTAAGCTTGATGGAAATTCTTTCTTTGTCAGTACGTGCACGCGCTAATTTGTGCGTGCTAATGACGCGAAATCGTGCGCAGTAGGGATGCGCAATGCAATACTGAGGAATCACCTTAAGATACCAGGACGGGACGAGCTAGGACGGCTACCGGAAGTAAATTTACTCAACCGGGCATGCGCACGAGAACTCTAGCATCATCTCTCTGCCGTCCT
>OX419339.1:26236871-26334371 GCA_948470475.1 Galaxea fascicularis
TTTTAAGAACTCAAAAGAAGCTCCTGAAAACAGCTTGACTGTACTTCTCACGCTTAGCCAATATTCTTGAAAATCCACAGGTGCTTAGCTTATATTATTACTGAATCATGTATGAGGAACATATTTTTTTATTTCTTTTTGAAAATGCCCTGAAGATTTAATTTGTAAGCTTTCATACCAGAAGTCTGTTGATGAAATGTAATAACACTCTAACCCCACTTTTTGCTTTTTTATGTCACAATCTTAAAATATACACAATGTAGACTGAACCACATTTTTCTTGTTTCACATTATTTCCTTTATGATGTGTCCCAGGATTTGTGCTTGCAGCACTCAATTGACTTATGACTTGTACTTTCAAGTACATGTACTTGTATTATAACCAGGCAAGTGCAGCCAAGCCACATTCATTTAAAAATAATAAGAAGAATTTATTGATATCTGATGTGGCCTCTCTTATAAGCATGGTGGTTTCCTGAGGTCTAAAGGTGAAACACATAAAATTGTAAGAAAACAAATAAATTTTAATTAATGTCCATAGTACACACTCATGACATACAGTGTAGGGTACACTGTACATGTAGGGAAGTGTACTCAATTTGACCAAATATGGTGCAAAATATAATGTTGTGACATTTTTTAAATGTTTATGAAGAACAGCATTGTAACTAATAGAATACAATTCTTTTGACTCTCCTACACATCTTCACTTCCTGGTCATGAATGAATGCATTATTTTTCGTAATGTCGCAGAAATGTGCAGAAGAACGATTTTACATGGCATCAGTGATGTCGTTCCATGATGCATGTTCTTTACAGTTGTGTTTTTGTTGGTTTCAATCAGGACAAATCATGGTAAAGGGAGAGCGTGGGTTAGATTAGCTATCATGCAAAAGAAGCTTGCTGAATATATCATGGTCCTGGTGGAGGATAAAGAGTTGCTTCGGTAAATACACAAGAAAGTTAATTTAGCAAAATCATTTACTGCACGTAACTAAAGTAACCAAATTCAGAAAAAGAGATTCCTGCCACCTTGAGGTCACTACAGTGATAATTCATAAACAATATATTGACAGTAAATGGGAATGTGCCAATCACAACACACAGATTGACATGGAAAGTCTGCTATTAATGGCGATTGGAAGCACTTAAAGGATATCCACATGTTTCACTTGAACTTCCTTTCATTCAGAAGGGTGTTAAAATTAAAAAGGATATTTTAGACATTTTCACTTCTGTGGTCATACGCTGTAGTGTACACTATTACGGTACTATTTTTTTTCTTTTTTAATATAACTTGCACATGCACTATAATACACTGTTGAATGGGTCCCTGAAATCCCCTTTCCTCTAAGAAGTCAAGAAATTGCCATCATGAAGATTGAAGACTTTGAAGTTGCTGTTTCCAAAATAAAAAAAAAAGGGTAAACTATAAGGACTAGGACCTTTGCATATTAAATTTGTATTGCACAATAATTAACTAATAATTATGCAGGTGTGCTGTCTGCAGTAATTATATGCTCATTAAAAATTATTACTTATTGACGTCATAATTATTACTAGTCTTATTAACAGTGAGATACAGCTGTACATTTTCTTCTGGAGTTGCCTCAGAAATGGTAATGTTTAGAGCCCAAGTATAATTGAATGCCTGAAGCAAATACAATGTACTTGTAGAAGAGTAAAGAGTAGCCAAAATTTATTCATTACATGTTTTTCTATTAAAATTGTCTTAATGTTGTTTTTAGAGAATGGTATGAACCTCACTCTGTATTAATGCAAGAAGAAGGTGCAGTGATCTCTGGGCTGTTGGTTGGGCTCAACATAATTGATTGCAATTTTGATTTGAAGGGGGACAGCCTTGATGTCTGGGTGAGTGTCAGGTTCTTTTTGTTCGGATGTAGACTAGTTACATGTATACAATTATGACTGTTTTGGAGTGGTGTACCATGTAATACTCCATCCAGCAGTCTCTGTATTTTGTGGGAAGGACAGGGCGTGAAATTAACTTTTTTTCTGGTAGCCACTTGGCTACTAAATGTTTCAAAGTGGTGGCCAATTGCAAAAAGTTGGTCGCCATTTTCAAAGACAAAAAAACTTTTTTATGCTGTCAGCGTTCTAAAACGATACTCCAAAATGAAGTTAGCAAAAAGATCTTTAATTTCAGCTATTCAAATCAAAGAATTGTGAGGTCCTTTGATGAGCCAGTAAAAATAATGTGCAAGTGATCACAAAGTGGACACTAGGATTAGTCATAATACAACATTCAAGCTCACCTAAATCCAAGATGGCTTCTAGTTTTCAATTGAGATGCATGTGCTGCATTTTGGAAAGAAACAAGGAAGTTTGCCACATGCAGATTTATCTTTGAAAATCTTAATTCAGTACATCTTTTGGTAAGGTACATGTACAATGAAGCATTCTAGTCGCCATTGTTGCAACTACCTTTCAGGATTTGGTTACCAAAGCAAAAAATTTAGTCCCATTGGCAGCTGTATTAGGAGCAATTTCATGCACAGAAGGGCTGTACATGTAGACTCACAAGTCCTTAATATGCAATGTGTATACCAGTTAATTACAAGTTAGTGATACACTGTAAGTGGAATTTTCCATGGTGTACCTCAAGAAAGCTTTGCATAACCATTTTATGTCATGCCATAGAAAATGTACATCAAAGCAACCAAAATCCAGTGTGGCATGGTAAGGCTGTGTAAAATACTAATTAAGAATATACAACTTTGTGCTTTCTTGCATTTTGATTAATTTGATTAATTACTTTCTATGGCATGGTATAAAATTATTATAATCATGGCATGACTCCCTTTCACATCAATTGCAGCAAATTTCTGTAACCGCAAAAGAAAACAGAAAAGAGTTAATTATTGCAGAGAGGTAAAAACAAGCCGTGGGTTTTCCTTGATCACCTATGATCACTTAACAAAACCTTAAGAAAACGTATAGTATGTACAGCACCTGTACCTCTGTGCATGTACAGTACAAGTATGTTATTTGTTTTTCTTTTCAAGTCCTCAGTCCTGGATCTTAGTTTGTACCTAAAGGATGGAAATTACTTAGAAAAGCCACCAGATAATAAGAAGTAGGTGATAATTATTTTGCATGTCTTCAATGACAGTGTTGAGGCAAAATAATTTGTAGTACACTCGAACTTATTAAGCAACACCATATTAAGCAGTCACCCTCTATTAAGTGGTTAGTTATGAAAGCCGTGAAAATTATTTCCCACAATTTCTGCAGTTTGGGCCTCTATTAAGCGGTCTCCTCTACTAAGTGATCAATGATCACCCTTCAGTAAGTCCCAACAGGCCGTTTCTATTGTCTTGACATGTATTAAATGGTCACTTTGTGAAAGAAAAGCACTCAAATGATATACCAAAAAAACTGACATTTGTACCTTGTTTGACATGCATTCTATAAACCTGTATTACAAAGTCGGCCTGTATTAAGCAGTCACTTAGCTATTCCCATAATTTGATGGGGACTGCTTGATCCTAAGAGTGATTAGAGGTAACACTGCTCAATCAAATATAAAGGTTGTGAGAAAAAAGGATATGATCAATAAGTAACAAAACAATTAATTCTCCTCATCATTACCATAAAAATGTTTAGAAAACATTGTGGAGAATAATTTTTTATACATTGTACATGCTGAGATAAGGGTTAATGTGAGCTTAACCGTATAAACTGTTATATGTAAATGTATGCTACCAATGCCTGTGGCAGTGTTAATGTATTACATGTATTAATTATTTTTATGATCAAGATTTGTAAATAAATGTTTATTAATGTGCTTATGTACTGTAAGTTTAATGTGAACTTGATTCCTCGGAAGAACTCTCTCAAAACGTTTACATTTTTGTCTGTTTCAGAACCACTTACATGTAAATGTGATAAAATCATTTGTATAAAGAGTGTCATGAAAAAGATGTGTAGCTCTCAGATCAGAAGAAAAACAAACCCAGCTCTAGCTCTTTGACAGAAAAATGGTACCATTTGGGCTTCATGTAACAGTAGCAGTGGAAACAATTGGTATAGGTAATCACATGATTTCGAGTGCAATTTGGAATAAATAAGCACGAGTGAATTTTTCAAAGACTAACAAAACTGCACTCGCCCTACGGGCTCGTGCAGTCTGGGGTCTTTGAAAGATTTACATGTGCTTATTTATTCCAAAATTGCACGAGAAAAATCATGTGATTACTTGTTAATAATATATGTACAAAAATTTCAGACAAACAGCAGACATTTTGTTTTCATTTTGCGTTGCGGGGTTAACACGCTCCGCCTACAAGAACCCGATTGGTCCAAAGCATGACAACGCGGGCTTGTTGATAGGTTTGCGGAATACAGATCAAAAATATTCTGTGAGAAAAAAGAGCAAGTGTTAAAATCAGGCTGTCTTTCAAAATACTTTCCGCTTTCAGAAGTCCGAAATAGAACAAACAGTGAAAAGTCCAGGCTTGCTTATTTCAAGAGCTCAACGTTTTTGCACTGTAATTCGATTTCAGAGGAGAATTGACTTTCTTAAATGATCACCGGCGTCCTCGGCGTGCTTTTGTGGATGATTCCATGTTTGTTTTGTTACGGTTTTTCGTGGTACCCGTCAATCATTTTTAATTTCAACTGTCTGCACTAATTTCGTGTTTGTGCACTCAGAACTAATTGACATGCTCTCTGCCAATCAGAATGCAGAAATTTTTGTATGTATATTATTATCACAGTAATAACTTTAGCTTTCACTTTAATGGTGGCACTGGATGATTTTACAGAAAACACTTGATAAATCTTTGCATCCACATTCATTTAATCTGTAAGTTGAATTTGCATTGCAGAGGTGAGGAACAAAGTGATGGCAGTGACTTGAGTGTTCTTTTAGATCAAAAGACATACTTAGAGGAAGTTAACAGAACCTTAACGTGAGTCACAAGTCTTGACATTTTCTTCCAAAGCTGAATATTTTGTTATGTCACTCAAACGGACTTTGTATTACCCATTGCGCCATTATAATGTCATGTAATTATAATAGGGAACTTAAGCAACGAGGACGGCAACGGCAACGAAAACGCCACAAAACAATAAGTCTAATGAGCAAAAACAATCTCTCTGCACGTGCGTTTTACATTTTGGTATATTACTTTGCCGTCCTCTGCAAAACAAAACAACGTGAAATGACCAAATTTTAGGTTTTCTCGAGAACGTGAGTGCATGACGGCAAGTTTTTCTTTCTCTTTCTTTGCTTTTAAACCGTTCACAGTAATTTACACCCTGGACAACTTGCCAGCATTTTGCATGTTAAACAAATTAGGATGATCACGAAAAAGTTACAAAAACGAGAAGTCATATTTTGAAATGACGTTCTCGTTGCCGTCGCCGTCGTCGTTGCTTAAGCTCCCTAATATATTATTATCACTCACTCACTTTCTTTCTTTCACTGTCCACCTGTGATCAAATGAATTCCTTATTCTTTTTAAATTCAGGTCCACAGTTAGCACTTTGCAAATGAAGTTGAAGAATACAAAAATGACGAATGATGATCTGTCAACTCAGGTTAGTAATTGAAGGGGTGAAGGGGTCGGTGCAAAAAGTCGCGCTACTGCCCTGTCGAACTAAATTGAATTCGACCCGACAGTGGCACGACTATAGCTCGGCAGAGGTTTCAAACGTCGAATTTAATTCAGTCGAGTTAAAAGCTGTTGCTGTGAACATGCATCAAACCATAACACACCGGTTTTGCTGACTTTCAAAATGTATTTATAATTTATGCATTCAGTTCGGCACGGCAGTAGCACGGCATTTGAAACCGTGCCGTGCCACTGCCGTGTAGCACGACAGACCCTGTCAATTTAATTGCCGTGTCGAACTTAATTCTAGTTGCCGTGCTGAATGGTTTCGAACGTCGCGCTACTGCCGCGCTAACGTCGAATTTAATTCCTGAATTTAGTTGGACACGGCAGTACTGCGACGTTTGAAACAGGCCTTAGTGAGGATTTAGCTAAAAATCTCCAGTTCTCTGAAATTCGCTCTTTGGTATAAAAACGTGAACTATCTTGTCAGAAACTTAGGTCTAGCGTTATTTTTCAATTTGAAGGCCTGAATTTGGAAAATTAGCGTATGATTTTTGCTGAAACCAAACAAAGGAAATCAACCAGCATCAGTGAGATACTTTTGTGTCTGTTTCTCGAGTTTCTGGAAAAAGTCTTACGCTACTTCATCGACGTCTAAGCTTTCAACCACAAAATGAATATGGATCTGTGTTTCTAACATGATAACCAGTCGCCTGACCACAGAAAAGATAATTTCAAGGAACTTGAGATTTTAGACCAAATCATAACTTACCCCCTTTTTGCGCCGAGCCACTGAATTATTCTTTTCTTTATATGTGCATATTTCAACACAAAGTGAAAGAAAATTGTAAGGTGAAACATGGAAATGTTCGTAGTTATTCGGAACCCTGCTACTGTTGGGGAGGCAGGATGGCCGAGTTGTTAGGGTGCTGGATTTCAATGCGGTGACCCGAGTTCAAATCCCGCTCTGGTCACTAGCTGGTGTTGTTCTGGATAAGTTCAACTCCTCGGTCATCCTTGTGAATAGCCAATTGGTTTGCCTCCCGCCGGTTTAGATTCTTTTCATGTTACGTTTATTTGAATTATTTGTTTCTTTGGATTTAAGTACAGCTGTAGAGTGTCTGTAAACTAGCTTGGATCACTAAGTGTACTTCCACTATAAACACAGTATTTTTTATATCTGAGAAAGGTGTTTGCCGTCATACTTTACCACGCTACTACAACATAACACGTTCAATAGCAAACCTTCAGCTACTAAATTGATCATTATTTTCATGAAGTCACTAAACTTTACCTGTTACTCATGCAGCTTACATCCTGCACAGAGCAGATTGTACAGCTTATGCAGGAGAGAGATATGCTTCAAGATACAAATAATCAGATGAATGAAGTCAGTGCTAGAAAACTTCAGGTGAGTCACAGTGCATATGTAATGCATGTATCTTTATAAGCTGTTCTTAGTGTGTGGTAGGCATGGGACTGCAAGAAAAGGTAACCTGAATCGCAGAAAACTAATAGTGTTCATTGGAAATCTAAACTGGAAAATTAATTGTGACTCTGTTTTAAGCGTAGAAAGATACAGTGTGTACAGTATATTATAGATTAAACTACATAATAAAATTATATAAAACTGTTCTGCCTTGGGAGCTTAGTTGATTATTAATTTATTTAATTTCAAGAGATCGTTTCTCGTTTCATTTCATTTCTGCCCTCAAGAACATTATTGATTTTTTTTTTTCACAAGTCACCTTATAGTGACTGGAGACGATAAAGGAGCAAAACAGAAAGGCAATGAATGTTCTTATAAGCGCTCCTCAGTGCTGGGATCAGTCCGATTGCTGTATACTACATGTATAATCTTTTTATTTCTCTTAGTGCTATAGTATCCGACTATGCATGTAGGTCAAGTATACTAAATGTACTTGTGATTGTAATACCTTCATTTTCAGCTTGCTCAAGCAGATATTGATGTTGAGAGGGAGACATACCAAACGTCTAGGTATTAAAAGAGCATTGCAGCTTACGATTAGAGAACTGAGGACGGCGGATTGTGCTAGTTGTGTGACTCGTGTGAAATCTGTAGTGATACAAGCGTTTCGAGTTTGCCTTAGTGATGTTACTGGCAAATGACCAAAAGAAACAAACATTTTAATCGCTATGGAGAGGAGCACGTCGGGATAATAATTATTGAGCAGTCACACCAAGCAATCAAGCACAACTGCCTTCTTCTATTTCTGTGTCCCGTTGTATAAGTCCACTCTTGTTAAGGAAAAGGGCCACAACACGCTTGATTTTCTTATCCTCCTGACCCCTTCCCTCCGTGGTTCCCATTCATCTTTGTCCATTCCCCCTCTGTCCGTTCTTACGTGTCTCCTATACCTACAGTGTACCTGCCTCCTTTACATTACCAGAGGTAGCTGGTATTACTCCCCCCCCCCCCCTCCCCCTTTAAGCCACCCTCTCCACTCCTGTAAACGTTACTGAAATAGCGGAGAAATTGACTGGGGTTACGTATCAACGATCATGGGAGAACATTCACGCCTGGACAGTGTAGGTCTTGTGCTCACAGTTGTAAGTATAAGCTACTCTTTACAACAGACAAAATCTTCAGCTTAACTTAGTTAAACTTTTGACGAATGTTTTAAAAGCCAGCAATAGTGATGTCTCAACGGCTTTCTGTAACAGCGTATTTCATTTTTTCGTAGGGAAGGTTTGAATGAAATGTACAATGTGATTAGAAAGCAGCTGGATGCAGAAATTCAACTTAGGAAGGTAAAATAGATGAAATAGGATAGGGAAAAAAATACGATTGCAAGTCGCGATTTCTGGATTGCATGTGACGTCATGGTGGCCATGTTGGTGGTCAAGAACAATAGTCTGTCTCTCCGCTTGGAACTAAACTTTATTTTTATTCAAATTCTGCAAAACAAAATTGTATTGTTTTGACCACCAACATGGCCGCCTTGTCACGTGATTGAAATCAAGCAGTTGGTTTTGCTTTTGCTTCTCACTGGTTGAGAAAGAGGTGCGAGCTTTGCTGGCCAATCATAGAGCAAAACAACGCAAAAGCAAAGCAAACGCAGTTACCATTCGGTGCTCAAATGAAAACCGCTTCATTACTAAATTATTACAAGAAGGGGCTGTTGAATTTAAGTCATAAAACAGTTGAGTTATCAGTGCAACTCAGCGACAATTTACCACAGTGGACGGGTCGTTAGTGTGTGTGTGTGTCCTCCTGGTAAAATGTTCATCAACTAAACTATCGCTCGTTGCATGCTACTTATCAACCGAGAGTGAGGTCATTACAGGGAAATCTCAGACCGAGGCCTTGGTGTACGACTGAGCGACAGCGAGGTCAATACCAAGGCCGAGGTCTGAGATTTCCCTGTAATGACCGAACGGGCGAGATCAATAAGTTATTCATTATATGGCTTTTTATGGAATTAAAAATAAAAAAAGAAAGAACTGTATTCCACCGGAAGTTGAATTTTGGCTTGTTCTTCCTCTCCAGAATAACAGAACTCGTTATTTGAATGTTCCTCGTCATTCGTAATTTTAAAAGGTCAAGATAATTTTTTCTCAGTCAGCTATTATTGAGAGAAAAACTTTCGCCATGAGTTTTCTTCGCCAGGCGAAGAAAAAGGTTTGTAATGCCCGCGGGCGTTACAAGAAAATCCGACCCGCTCAGTGGCCAATCAAACCGCTTGCACTATCGTTCCATATAATAATATATTACAAATGTCCATTGATCAAGGATTGGTTGCCATTGCTATTTATCAGCATCTGCTTTGTGTGTGTTAAAATTCAGGAAACAGAAAAGGAGCTTGAGCTTGCACGGGGTATGAAAGAGGAAAGTGAGGTAAGTATTAGCAATCATTGCATTGTAAGATGTTCATACATTAAAAGGAAATGTGAGAAAGTGACTCCTGTTTCTTCGTCGCGAGGTTTGACCCATAAGCTCATATCCCTAAGTTCTCTTGGTCTAGTATCAGTCTACCGCTGGAATCGATACCCATACAGTGTCATTTCTGTAGGCAGCAGTATGGGACGGGAGGCATCTTGGGATGCCTCTTCTCCCGTTGGACTGCGTATGAGGCTTGTTCTTCCCTTTTCAAGTCATCTTACTACTTGATAAGTTTGTAGCGTATGTGCATTTTTCTTTTCAGGTGGCGATGCGTCTCTTAGAGAAAGACATACACGATAAACAAGATACACTTATCTCTTTGCGAAGACAACTAGAAGATGTCAAGAAACTCAATCTTGAACTTCACAACAAGCTGCAGGTAAACATTGCTACACAAACGATTTACTCTCACGCAGGAAATTACTGTCTTGTCTAGTAGACATCCTTTGCCATTTACATCCGTAATTCACGCACTCATGCTAAAATCATCCAGAAAGTCTGGAAACGGAAACAGACGCTTTCGTAACAAATGAATTCGAATGGACGCAATTTCTGTAAAACTATCTAGCTAGAGAAGGTAGAAAAATAACTTTCTCGTTCATGTTCCCAGAGAAAGACGTTCTATGCCTTCTCCAACTTTTTCATTTCATATATCTCTTTTAACTTGAATGCTAGCGATGACGGAATTTCTCTTTACGCTGTCATCACTAAATCAAACATATATACAGGGGGTGAGAAAAAAAGGAAAGTTATGTCCATTGGTGAACTGCCTTCACATTTGATGAGCAATAGTTACTGATGGGAATAAGTGTAGTTAGTAACAAAGAACAGTACATGTTAATATTGGAGGGGGGCTGCTGTTTCTTTCCAGTTCACTTGCCCTTCTTTGCCGCGAGCAATGCGAATTTGCTTTTGTCTACAAGTATGTGCCGCTCTTGAAGTACTTAGAGAGTGCAGCTGGAGCTTGCTCTCCTTTCTGGTGGTTATCTTAGGTAAGCGAGTCCACAACTAAAGATCACATGAACAGGTGGTCAGAATTGGAGGAGAAATGTGCAAAGATGATTTCACATACGAAGGAGCTGGAGAAAAGGTTTGCACTTGTAATAGATACGTTGACGTTGAGATTAAACTGCCAGTAGACACAACCCTCACGTTCACTTTGCTTCATAGTCACCCAGCTCCATCCATACATAATCACTTCGCTCCTTGATCATTTTGCTCCATGCTTAGTCAGTTCGCCCCAGGTCAGATTAGATGACCAGGCCTGAAAACTGCGTTTTCGTGAATACATCACGTGTGCTGATTTAATTCCTTCAATTTCGAAAGCTAAGTCTTTATTGTTTTGTGTAAAACACTTTAAAAAAATACAACGAAATCATGTGAGGGTCATTCAAGAAACGCGGGCCCCCAGTCCAGGATTTGGAGCTTGTTAACTTAGTAGGAGATAAGGGCTCTCGCTACTGTACCGATGCTGCTTTTCAGAAGTGCAACTTTATTGTCTCAAAAAGATAAAAGTACATATCTTACATTACTAGAATATAAATACTAAAAACGTTATATAGAGATGAATAGAATGTGAGAGCTACAAATAATATGCTACTTACCCTAGAGCTTATTGTATTACAGATATACTGCTTACATAGAGATTTTTGGTTTGGTCCACGCCCATAGAGAGTTGTCTTAAAAATGGAGATTTTTTCCTGTGGCATGTAGTTCTTGATGTTACGCCGGGGTGATCTTGACTCAGTTAAATCGTACTCACAAACATGCCATTTTGTCGCGAGAGTGAAGGTACAGAACAGGGGACTCAAAACGTGATGTTCTACCTAATAGCAACCGTGAACGGAACTTCAAAGAAAGGGACTTGTTTGAAAGAGAAATTCAGTCAGGAGTTACAGTGATACTCACTGCTGAATGCTTCTTTCAGTCTCAGTGAAGCGTTGTCGAAAAAGGCCGCAGCGGAAAACATGCTTGGTCAATTAAACAATAAGGTGGTGGACAGTGAAAGTGAAAGGTAAAGCGAGAGAAGATATATATTTACAAGTAGCCTATTTTAGGTGAATTGTTGTTGACAGCGGAATGGGGGTGGGGGAGGGGCGTGGTCTTGATGCCAACTTTACTTTGTTTTCCTCTTACACAGTAGCCACACAAAGGCGAGATAAGAGAACAATGAGGGAAAATAATAGATCCGTTGTTAGGAAGATTTTTTTGTTGACTTTAAAACAAAGCACCTTGTTCCTTAAGGTGGCCGAACACAGTTTTCAAGTGCCTATGCCTAATACACCATTACTTTAAAACTATTTATGCTTTGGCACCCATTTTTTGCAAGAGCCAATTTTAACTACGGAAGTATTTATTCTCGCATTTTGGCCAGGGTGTGTGCTGTTGCCATGGCAACAGAGCTGGTTAAAAACAAGGCTTAAAAAATAGTTTTTGTTTATTTTAAAAAAATCCAGTCGTTTGATTGTTTTCATCGTTTGCCCGCTACGAATTGACATTAAATTCTGTCTGTCAACACTGTTCTGATATAATTTTGACAGAGGCGATTTTCGTAATTCGCTGTAAATCGTTTTCTGTATTATTAAAAATTCCCTATGTCAAAATTCCCATTTTTCTTGATAGATCATTCACGTGGTTGATGAACTATTTTCTTGCCAAATTTCTTGAAATTCTAACGACTGGATTGTTAGAAATCGGCAAGTTTGTGCAAAAGCAATCGGGACTCAATTTTTTGAGCAACTGCGCATGCGCTGCATTTAACTGGGTTCTTTCGATTCGGAAAAATCCGAGAATTGCAGGGTACTTTGCATCGTTACCTTTTCTAACATACCTTTGTTATAAAAGACTAAAGCCATCAGTGCACTGCGGTCAATTGTGAAGAAAATAGCAAAGATAGAGCGGGCATTGAGCAAATAAAATGATCGCTGTATCAACCGCATGTTTGTTTTTGCAATCCTTGTGCGCGCGCTGAATCGCATCAGCAAGAGCGCGCGCGAAAAACTGTGTTCGGCCACCTTAAACGCCCAGAGAAAATGATTTTTTTTTTTTCAAACATAAGAACACACCGTATTCGATTTAAACATATTTATTTCATTTTGCATCTCATTTCCCTCTTTGTTATCGTTAGTCAAAGGCTCTTGTAATAATTTCGTTGCACTAGCAAAGGAAATTTTTGACCCGACTTGGTCATTTGATTTGAAGCTTTCTACCGGTGTACATGTGATGTTTGGCTTTTCAAAGCTTTACCAAACAACTAACGCAGTCCCTTTTAATACTTGTTTTCCTGATTAATCAGAACCGCACTAGACACTAACCTCAAAATAGAACGGGAGTGGCGGACCAGTCTACAAGAAGAATCCGTGAAAGACAAGGAAAGAATAGGAGCCATGCAAATGGAATTACAACAGCTAGAAAAACTTAAAAAGGTACATGTATGTTTGTACATGCACATGTTGAGATAGCCTTCGTTTGCAAAAACCTTTCGCTGTCCTTCTAATTGTTTTAAAGGGAGAAAGAAACTATGATAGTTTTTCTAACTTATGCCTCCGATGACTCTCTTTAAGAGCACATGAGACTTGGAAATATGGACCTCTACATTATTTTAGTTATTTTCCTTTCGGTGACTTTTGGTTTCAGGAATACCAAGTGTTACACGAGAAGTACATGGCGTTAAAAAAGTCGTACTCAGAACAGGAGATGGTGGGTCATAGGGAGCCTTTGTTGCTCGTTTGACGTTCTTAAGGACTGATATTTGCTAAACGTTTCGTGAATTTTTCGTGGGGAGAGTTCATGACTGGTCTTGGCCTTTCAGTTTTGGAATTTGAGTTTCATACCGTACGGTCATTTTATTTCAAAACCCTGTTAATGCTAACCGCCTGGAATCGAAATAACACGTTCCCTTCTTTTTCATTTGGGACTTTCACAGACTTAACTTGTGGGCACCCATGGCAATTTTAGGAAGGGATGGTGGGGGGGGGGGGGGGGGAGGAGTATTTAAGGTGCTCTGTCCTACTTTTCCTGTGCCTTATTCTTTCTTATTGCTATTAAATTGTGATAAATAAATAAATACTAACATTAAAGAATCGCCTACTTGCCCTTTTCCCGCTTTTAAACTGAAGCCAATACTAGACCAGTAAAGAGTGTTGTTGTTGTTGTTGTTGTTGTTGTTGTTGTTGTTGTTTTCTTTTTTTGCTCGCTCTCAATGGCTTCTCAAATCCTGCGCAGTTATTCGGAATATCTCCTGATGTTCGCTAACTCGGCTTTAGGCCTCCTCGGATAACGATCAGGCGATATTTTGCTCGATTTTCGTGGAGAAATTGTGAACTAGCCAACTTCATTGTGGAGCAAACTTTTTAAGGGTGTTTACGTGCATGATGTTGTTTCTCTCAGAAGATGGAAAAACAAATGACAACTTGGTGGACTAAATCATTGAATTAGGGAACTTCTTTTATCTGATTAAGTCTTGTGTATCTTTCTTTCCAGGCTCTGGTTGAGATGGGGTCACATTTATCCAAGTAAGTTCCCTGTTAGCCGCAGTGATTCAGGAAAATTAACATTTGGAAAAATAAGCCCCTTTATCAATTTCAAATGCCTGCGTTTACGGGATTACTGCACCGCACCTGCCACGTGAATAGTAGCACTTGTGTTTTTCATCCTGAGTATCAATGTAAACATTGTTAGCAGTTTCTTCGAGGCTTCTTACCTTCGGATTCTCAACGACGTGTTGTTGGTTCTCCAGTTCTCAGCAGAAAGTTGAAGAAATGAAAGAAGCCACACAGTCAATGAAGGTAATGGTTAACGTTAGATCCCATTGGCCACAGCCCCTCAGGACACTTTCTGGCGCTTACAGGAAGTAATATTTCCCACCCTTAAAAGACTGATGTAGACGGTCTGCGTTTATCGCTGATCTATAGTATTTAGGGTAAGCACTGATATGAAAATGGTTAGCTTTCCATTATTGTGATTATAATTCTATGTAAAATATGAAAATAATTGGCAAAGTCTTGGTTGGTCAAGTAGATCTTGATATCATTAGGAAGTTCAAGTTTTATCAACGAGGACGGCAAAGGCAAGGAGAAGGAGAACCCGACAAAACAATAGGTTTCATGAGCAAAAACAATCGCTTTACACGTGCGTTTTACAGTTTTGTACATTTGTTTGTCGTCCTCTGCAAAACAACAACATGAAATGTCCAAATTTTGTTTTCTCGAGAGCTTGAGCGCGTGACGACAGAGTTTTCTTTCTTTTTTCGTTTACAGTAATTTAATTGTTAGTTCCTGGACAGTTTGCCAGCATTTTCTAAGTTAAATAAAGGTCAATAATCGCGGAAGAGATACAGAAACGATAAGTTCTATTTTCAAATCATGTTTTTGTTCCCGTCTCTGGCGTCGCTGTTAAAACTCCCTGTTGTGAACGGTTCGGGCTCGAAGGACTCTCCTGAGTTTTTCCTTCATTTTCAAGCAAGTTTGAAATACGTTTGCTTCATGTAAATTGAAGTTAAAGGGAAAAGTGGCCGAGGCGTATTGGATCTAACCATGAGGAAATATATTGTCCCAAATGTCAGGGCGCTTACCAAAAGTCAAAACTGGCCCGCCGGACCGGCCATTTTGAAAATGAAATAGGCTTCTTTTAAGATTTTCCGCCAAAAACCCATCACTGCTATTCTTGGGTTGCACGTGACGTCATCATTTTCTAAAATCCAAAACTAAAGACCCACCAAAGTTGTTGTCTTTATCAGGCATAAGAGAGGATAAATTTATGTCTGTCTAACAACTTTTCAGCTCAAGAACATGCTTCGTCTAAAAACAGGCACATTTTAAATTTCAGAGTTGTGGCGGTGCGTGACATAAAGCTATGAACGTTTTTATTGAAAAATATATACTTATTTCGGGATATTTAGCCTTTTAAGAAGTTAACGTATTAGGAATAGATAGCCAAAGTAAGTTCCAGATGTTTACAGTATTTTACGGCCGCCATGTTGGTGTTCCTTGGAGGTACACCAACATGGCGGCTCCATACTGGGCTCTGTAAATTTGTGCAAAATATTTCGACTAATATTTGAAGATTGGGACGTACAGACCTGAAAGTTGGAGAAGTGTCTTAATTATCAATCTCCTATAACATTATAATTTCTTGAGCTTATTCACTGAATGGTTTTCGAATTATTTTTTAATTGCGTGACGGTGCAACCCAAGAATTCGTACTATGTAGAAATGATCTGATCTGAATGGACAGTTCTGATTAACCGTGAAATTCTCTTTACAAATGCACTGGTCTGGCCGGCCAGTTCTAACTAATGGTAAAAAGTCTCCTGCTCAGTGGGCGATGAGACCGTGTCGTTTTCCGTGCATTGGTGCATCAGGAAACCAGTACAGTGAACTTCAACTCCTAGAGGTGATTACCATATAAATTCCCCGTATAATATCAGTATATTCTCTAGCATACAGGTGATGAGAATAAGCGAACCTATTAGCCAGATGTCTTGATATAACCCCAAATTCTCTTAACTAATGTATAAGGAACTGTTTAGCAGCTGGAAAGGAGAATTAATAATCTGATCTTGACATTTAAAGGGTCAACGGTTCAGACTGACTATAGTTGATCGGTTGGCGAGTAATTTTTTTGTTTGTTTGGAATGCCTCTTTCTGAGTCCACAGTCTCGTATTGTTCTTAATTTTAAAATGGTTCTAATGCCGTACAACTCTTACTTACCGGTCTTTTTGGATGATTGTAGGAAATGAAGTGGGCGGAAGACAAGGATGCTGCCCATTGTCAGCAGTGTAATCAGCCGTTTTCTTTGGCCAGACGAAAGGTACACGCGGCGTTTCGCAAAACCCACTGATAAGTTCAATCTGGAAGTAATTTG
Source organism: Galaxea fascicularis (assembly GCA_948470475.1). NCBI lineage: Eukaryota > Metazoa > Cnidaria > Anthozoa > Scleractinia > Euphylliidae > Galaxea > Galaxea fascicularis. Next base: position 26,253,223 of record OX419339.1, read on the forward strand.
TTGCTGGTTGAGTTGTTGTTGCCTCCACATGTTCTTGTTGTTGTTGTTCTTGTTGGTGGTGGTGTTTTCCAGTCATTGGTTTTGTTTTGTTGATATTATATCTGGTTTGTTAGTCCTTGTTGCTGTGCTTTCATCTCGTTGTGCATCCGCCATTTTGCCCTCACCGTTGTATACTCGTTGTCCCCTTTGTTAAACCTTTTATGTGGTGGTTGCCTATCTTAACTGACTTTTTCCTTAGTAGTGCTGTTGGCATTCTTGTTACTAGTAGAAGTGCTTTTGTTGTTATTTTTGAAATTGGTTTTGTTTTTGTGGTTAAATGAATTTAGTGTTAATACAACACTGTTGTTGCCGTTGTTTTTCTGTCTTTGTTTGAGGATTCCTGTTTTCTTGTAGCACCACTGTCGTAACTGTGGAGGAATTTTTTGCAACGCCTGCTCGGACTACACTATGCCCTTACCTTCCTCAGCCAAACCTGTCCGCGTGTGTGACGCGTGTTACAACACTTTACTTCAGAGATATCAAAGGTGACAGCCTGCGGTATAGTTGGTCAGCTCAAGTGTCGGAGGAGGAGGAGGAGTATGCATGAAATTCAACAAGCCATTTGACAATCGCGTGGGTTAACCAAATCAAACATTTTACTTCCGACGCATCAATACGGCTAGTACATTCTTATCGTCTTTTTATTGAGACCGTACTAAGCAAATCTTAAATTGTCTTTTATATCATTAGAGCGTACATCTGTAAAGTTAAATGTTAAATATCAGGAGCGAGCAGTAAATTATTCTGATGAATTTAACTTAAACTTTGCAAAAACGTTGCATCAACAGTAGGAAACAACGTCTTACTCCTCTCATGGCAGTATTGTTACGTTGGAATCATGCGTTTACAGGACCTGGAGTTCTATAGCTTAAAAAGCTGAAAAATGTGTTGACGTCGACGAAGTGACGACAACTTGTAGTGGTTTCTAAGCAATTTCCAGGTCAGTAATTTCAGTTTTTCAGCCATTTCTGTCACTCGATTCTCCAGCTAGGATTTTCATTTTGTTCTTTCCTTACGTTGCGGTTCACAAAAGCGAGGAAAAGAGGCGAAAACCTGACCACATAAAACAATTTCGCCAAAACAAAGAAAGCTGTATTTTAATTCAGTCCTGTCTCGGTGAATTCTCACAGAGCTGGAAATTGTACAATTTCGTTTGTATGTAAGAAAACTGGATAAGACAGAGACTTTAAAACAGTCCCTTGTGTTAAAAATATAAACATCTATGTGTGAAACTGCCTCATAAACGTCTTACAGCTATGGCGACAAGCTCGCTCAAGTTGCAATCAAACGTTGGCAGATAAATTTGCTTGTGAAATGTAAATAGTCAGTGAACCTTCCGTAGGCGACCGTCCAAAATGTTAAATCTAGGTGGCCGCTTAACTACGAGAGGTCAGGTCCCTTTTGCCAGTGCTCATCTAGCCAGCCTTCATCTAAACCCAAGTGATATTATGCTAGGAAAAAAATCTCAGGATCCTTGGATTATTGCCAAACCTATAATTGTTCGTATCTCATAAACTACCTAATACGGCGAATGGGACAAACTTGAATCTCTTGTTACTCCGGAGGGGCATGCATGTACCTTGTATTCACAAGATAAGATAGGCATTTCTTTCCTACAGGGAGTCAATCTGGCTGAAGTTCATTTTGAGTATACAGTGTTTGTGTATTTTATCGAGTGTTTCACTGTTCTATTTATCCCGTGGCCAAGACTGTGAGATTTACGTCTGCTGTAATGATATGGCCAATATCTTACCGTGACTCAGTTTCTAATTTCCGCTTGGGAGAGATTTGGTAGATTATGTGTCAACTGGTCGCCCACGGACCTTTAAACAGTCATCTCTAAAAGTAGTCGCGGTCGCTTACGAGATGTGGTCGCTTACGAGAGGTTCCATCTATTGTAATTTCACTTGAAAACGTTTGGTATTTTGAAGAAGTGTCGCTTGTGAGAGGTGTTCGCAAAGGAAGGTTCCACAGCGTTACAATAGGAAAAACCTTTCAACACATCAACCTTGTCTTCAAATATGAAATTCTAGAATTATCACAATTTACTCCAAGAGGGATTTTCTTATCAACGTTTGCAACTTTTTAGTGTTGTCGTGACTGTTATAATACCTGTAGTTTACGCATTCACGCAGAATCTAAGGCCACAGAACAAAGCTATAAAGGGTATTGACTCGTTAGGTAGAAAACCAAATTCCTTAAATCACCTCTGGATTGATGTAGATACGTATAAAACAGAAAGATGTTGACGTAGTAAAAGCTACTAAGGCGAATTACAGCAGCAAACATCTATTAGTATCTTCACGTGTTTAGTTGAGGAGCCCGGCGTTGTTAGCACCCTCCCCTCTCACATGTTTTTACTCTGCTATGGAATTTTCTCAGATCAAACCACTAGCAAGTAGTCAAAACCAGAAAATGGAGCGATTAACTGCAACAAACGTCCTGAAATAAAGTAATTTGATTGGTTTAGCGAACTGTTCCATGTGTGAGTGTACTGTGTACTGTGATTGTAGATTTGTGATCGCATTCACGGCCAGCTGGTTAATTTTTTTGGCTTTGTGCCTTGTGGGTTTACTCAGTATGGTTGTAGACTGTTGTGATCGTTTTGGTGGCGATGAAGCAAATTGCAGAAGGCGTTTTCCAAGGTCAGACCGAAATCAAAACGTTTCAAAACTAAGGAACTGTAAGGAAGACAAAACGGTTCTCAAGAATCGGGGAACTTTCAAAAACTTATGAAAATATGGAAACGACTTTTCAAGTCGGAAAGTGATCTCTGTAGCACAACATAAAAAATAAAACTCCGTTAACGATATTTTTCACTTAAAGAGTTAAAAGCTAATAAGTTCGTTATGACCTTGTGAGTCTCCTAAATTATCTTGCGACGTACCGAAAATGGTAAAGACAAGTGAACCGGTGAAAAGAGGTCAAGAGACACAGCGCCAGCCAGTCTCCAAACAGTTCCCTTACAATGACTTTAAACGGTTTTAGCAAGTCTTTGAACTCCCAAAGTAAAAACCTCATCTCTGAGGGAGTTTTCTGGGTTTTTTTCCGTTTCATCGCGGCTAAAGTCGGTGCACACAAAAGGTCGGCTCCAGTTCCTCACAGAAAAAATGACGTCACGACAAGGAGGCAAATCTGCAGCCACATCCCTTGATGATAGCCTATCAGGTGACAAAGAAAAATGAATAAATGGGATTAATGCAGTAGATCATTCTGAAGTTCCTGGAAAACAACGAGCGTGGGTCTCCATGGGAACGAGAAAGGATGTTTCTGTCTAACAACTCCACCCGCACTTCCTTCGACCCAGACAACCTCGTTCCCAGGGTCTTTTCCTGGCTTGGGGGCGGGTCGGGAAAAGGCCCTGGGAACGAGGTTGCGACCCAGAATATCCAGTCTTTGTTTTGGGGGTGAGGAAAAAAAGCGTGCGAGGAAAAAGGACAAGAAAATCCTGCTCCTGCAAAAAGAAAAAAGCTGCACAAGTGATGGGTTAGAAAAGCATCATGGCCCGCCAATTGGCCATCGCGTGTTAACATTATTTATATAGTCTTGCTAGTGTTGCTAGTTGATAACTGCGGCAAAACTAAATAGTTTACTGTTTGCTGCTCATTACAATTTAATTAAGATTCTCTGGAGTTCTCGCGGCCGATGCAACCGTTGGGTTGAAGTGTTCCCAGCTCCCAAGTTTCCTGGCACGTTTGCGTTGTATTTAACAAAAGAGAACCGACTGGAGCTTACCTTTTGCACTGCTCTTTGTCTCTGGAGTTGAACTCTGTGTTGAAGTTGAACTCCATTGTGCTTTGAATCCTTTGAAGGCTGCAAGCTCATCCGAATGAAACACGATGTAAAGTGACTGGGTAGATGCCTCTATTGTCCCTGGCAGCGTCTTTCCACAATATTTTGCTGTAAGACCAAACGCAAAAAAAATAGATTGACACTCAAACCACAAATCGAACAATTAACTATTTCATCTCAAAAGTTCGGGTGTGATCCAACCTACCGTTACTAAACAAAATCAGACTTGCTGGCTGAAATGATATGTTAGCTTACGTTGTGATAAAGCATCGAATGAAGTGTACCGTGCCAGTTACACCCAACATTGGCGGGTCCCATACGGGCACGTGCGGGTCTAGTGTGAAAACAAGTTTGGTCTTACAGGTCTTGTTTTCTTTAAGTTCTCCCTTACGATCTTAAGATCTACCAATGCATCAATAATGATCAACCCCCATGCGAAATGGCGACAGTTGCTAGGGAGCCAAATGTAAGCCCATGGAGTACAATACCAGTTGCACTAAAATAATGTTGAGTTATTTGTTACCAATTAATGGTGCTTTTATATTCTTTCCATTTCTTATCTCCACGTAGTCAGCAGTACAGTTTTTACTTTCCTCCAAATCAAACGCTGTAAACTTGAGGTTAAGATCCTTGCGTTCAACGTCCAGTGAAATACTCCAGGCGCAATCCAGTTTATTGGGGTACTCCTTATTGTAGTAAGGTGTTGTAATTTCTCCTTCGTTTGCGGTGACGGTTTGACCACATTCTTTTAAAAACAAAAATATGTATTAAGAGGTTTCGAATTTTCTTTATAGCACTGTGTGGGAGTACTTGAGAAAATAAAATCTTGTATAACAATTGCAGCATGCAAAATTTTGCGTCTAACTTGAGCAGCCAAGAGTGCCTTACGGGCTCGTGCAATTTTGTTTGTCTTTGAAAAAATTTACTCGTGCTTATTTATTCCAAATTAGTAATAGTAATTGGACCGAGTGGAGTACAATTCAGGGAGTAATCGGGCGAGTAATTTCAAAATCGGACGAGCGCGCAGCCAATTACTAATTAATCGTATCTATAACAAATTTCGAGATTAAGGAGATTTTGAGAACCTCCTTTGAGTGTAAAAGTCAGTGGCATGTTCCGACAGTGTTACAAACAGTAGAAAAACATGGGGAAAGCCATTAAAGTGTACGTAATTTGACGCGCGAATGGCGTAGGTGTCCAATTACAGGTATCCAATTACAAAAAGTTGAAATTGGATACCTGTAATTGGACAACCACGTGATCGCGCGCCAATTACGTGACAAATAGGCTTGCGCAGAACCAATCAGAATCGAGAATTTTGTTATAGATACAATTACACCCGAAATCGTGTGATTACCTATACATATAGTTTTGGTAAACTAGCAGTCTAATTTAAAACAAATTAAATGAACCATAAAAACTACGTTCAAAACTTGGCGTTGAAACCCTCGCCTGCGTCTCGTGGTTCAACTTGAGTTTTCAACATTTTATGGCGTCATTCTAAGGGTCTATAAGAGTGCCGACGACAGCAAACTGACCTCGATTTAATAATTAGCCATAAGATTAAACAAATACGATCATAGCCAATACTGCCCATACCGGTTTTCTTCATTTCGCATGTTTCGTTGGTCATACGGGAGACCGCTTTCGTAATACTGTCTGTCGTTTTCACCAGGAAAGTTATCATATCAGGTGTCACATGACTGAAGTCGTCACAGCTTTGATGGTAGCACTGTTCCATGAATCCGCGATTTTCAGCGGTGTCCGTGAGGAAGACTGCAGGAAGCGAGGGATCTGCATCCCAGAATGGATAATGATCTGAGCGGAAGAAATCTGACATTTGCGCACGATAGATGGGATTCCAGGTAGAAGGCCTGCCTACAAATGGAGCGGGAATTTCCACTGCTTGGGACCTGAAAGTTGCTGCATGTAAAGAACAAAAGTATACGTTGAGGATCAAACCCTCCACTTGTGCCGTGGGTGTATGGTTTTGATTACTTCGTAAGTGAAAGGTGTTAAAAAGGTTATTACATTTTAAGCCTGATTAAGCCATTGTAACAGGCCTATTCGAAACAAATGTCTGTTTTGTTTATCCAAGAGTTCCCTGCTAGTAGAGGTCTCTCACGGCGAGAACTAAACGAGAGGAGGGATATCTCTGCTGGTCTCCGAGGAGTTCCTCTTAACTAACCGCCGACCACACATTTCTGGACGAAACCAACCAGTTTTTGAAAACCAGTTTACGTTAAACAAGATTGCGCACGCTCTGTTTCTATTCCCAGCTGAAAACGTCTAAGCCCAACTGTGTCACAATAGAAGCAAAACAAACTTTCTATCAAGCCATAATTAAAATCGGCTATTTCTTCCCTTAATGATCGCAATATCAGGGAAATAACACCAATACAGAAGAAAGACGTCATCAAGATCTTAGGCGACTTGCCTTCCTTTGTAGGAGCAGAAATCGCATTTCGACGGAGACCGGAGCATTTGCTTGTTGTCAACCGTCGAGTAATTCGAGTAACCGGTTTGCCGGGGCGGGTCCCAGGTGACCAAATCGTCATTCGTTGTTAAGGAAACGCTGGCGCCTGCGCGACAGAGAACTCTTCGGGCACCGGCAGAGATCTCTCTTCTCTCGTTTGTTTCTCCCCGTGAGAGACCTCTGCTAGCAGGGAAATCCAAGAGTAAATTATCAAAAGTTATTTCTCTTCTGTAAATCTGTCGTTTGTCATTCTTTTGTCGTTTTTCATTTGTTCGTAATTTGGTAGCACAGTTTCATGGTTGGATTTTAGTTAATAACAGCATGCGGAAAATAACCCGGCGTCATGCACTGGCCAGCGGCTTTAGAAGAAGGAGCGAGGTACCGAATTAATATATCTTGAAAAGTCTGAAAATGTCGGAAAACAAATTATCTCAGCACGTTTTTTCCGCGGTTGTCTTTCCCAGGGCGTTTCCCGTTTCCCTTAAAGCGAAGGAAAAGGTCCTGGGAATGAGGTTAAAATTGCAGTGTCGAGCTGATTTCTGGGGCGATTACTTTCAACGACGACAGACCGTCAGCGAATCAGGGCAGCCAAGTAATTAAACAGCGCTAGCAAATACTACAAATACTTGAGACACTGTACCTCATTTGGGTTTTTGTAATGTCTCCGTGATCTTGCGCTTCTCATTCCCTGCCCCCGCTTTCCCCTCCCCCGCTTCTCCCTCCCCCTCCTTCCTTATCAAAGTTGCTAGCAGACACCATGTGTGTTAATATATCTCACAGATTTTTTTACCAGCGGCGCTTTAAACTAAGAAAAGCTTTCTTTTTATTGAGAGTGTCTCAACATTTTTGCAACCATTAGGAAGCGTTTTCGACGGGACATCTACCTTTTTTTGTTTTTTGGCTGCTCAAAACCTGAAATGAGAGTAGCAGTTAACAATAGGGATTGAAAAGCCGATGAAAATGCTTGCTGCACAGGCCAAAAAGCGCGAGTCGAAATACACGCAAAGTACATATGAGGTCAGTTATCACAGGTTTTTTGTCACCTGCATTGTTATTTGCCTAAGAAAATAGTTCTACTCAATATCAAACACAATTCACACGATTAACTGACTCACAAATAAACGGGAAATTTTGTCACCCTTAATAGTACTTTATACTTTCTTTATCTATTACATGCGAACAAACCAAAAAAAGTTCCCTCTTTTTAGGAAGATAGGCAAATTAAGACATAGTGTCAGCCGAACGCCTTGCTTGGTATCGATCCATAACTATAGCATCACTTACCATCGCTTTGGAATGCATCAGCTACTGCATTTAGTAACTTTATATCATCCACCGTACGGCCAATTGTGGCCAGAAAGTCCCCTTTGAACTGGTTGTCGCTGACTTTTTGATACAACGACGAGAAAAGCAGCTGCAAGCTGCTGGGAAAGTTTTGTGAATTGGGCGTGGTGTTGTGGTTGAGGATAGTGTCCAAGACAAAAGCTCCTTGGAATCCGACCCCGGTGCTGCTGAGATATCGAGTTAGGTTTTGCACGAAATAGTCGCTGCCACAAGGGGAGATGCCTTGGCAGGAGCAATTCGCTAGACCGCACGAAAGCTGATTTTCTTCCAAGTCAAAAGCAACAAATAAGAGTGTGTGGCTCCTGGAACAGCTCAGTTTGTCTGACAAAAAGAAAACAGTGAATATCAAATGAGAGTTTCCAACGATACATAAACAACATTCTCGAGGAACTAATAATGACTCCGATGGTTACTTCCGGTGGAATATTATTTCCGGTCACAGGTATGGCATGCACATGATACATTTATGCAAATGCAGTAAAATTGTATTTTGTAGACAGAGTGGAATACCGCATTAGACAAGTATAGTACCGCACATGTGTGTTCAAGTAACTTGCAGTCGTTACAACGGGCCGGGTACTATACAACATTTGAAAGCAACGGGTTTCAATCGTACGCGAAGGCCTCGAGAGGCTGACACTCCATAACGTGCGAATACAAGACCGCTTTTCTGAAACAAAACAAGTGTTATACACTTTCTTCACCACCTAAATCCCTTCAAAATGGGAATATGTCCCCAATAAGGAAAATGTTTTGGTTTCAGGGGCAATGGGAAAGGGGTCTCAAGCCCCCCCCCCCCCCCCCCTCAAGACCTTTTGGAAGTTAAAAATAGTTTTACCAAAAGATACAACGACAGTGGCGGTAGCGAAAACATTATCGATAAAGTGAATTTAAACTTCATCTCGAATCTTCCAACTTGCTAAATTGTAGACAAATTCTTCTGCAGTCAAATTATCAGGACCAGTTCCAAGTATAAGAATACCGTAAAATCTTTATTAAGCCCCCCCCCCTCTTCTCTATTAATCCCCCTCTCCAATAAGCCCCCCGTTTGGAAGTCGATTTTTGTAATAAGCCGTCCCTCTCTAATCCCCCCCCCCCACCTTCTGGGGCCTCCAATTCTCTCTCTAAAGATTTTACGGTAAAAATACCAATTTCCCGTGGGGTGTTTACGTCCCCCATTAAACGTGAAATTACAAAGCAATGTACCAAAAAGTGAGATGAATGTGCAGCGGTTGATGTTTTGATTTTTTGATAAATGATTGATAAACCTATTGCTTGGATTTGGCCAATTTGTTGAGCCTCCCCCACAACGGCGACGGCATGGAGAACAACAAAGTAATAGGTTTACTGAGTACATTAAAAACATCAACCGCTTCACATTCATCACACTTTTTGGCACATTTCTCTATTATTTTACGTTTTATGGGGGATGTAAACACCCTTTATTTATTTATTTATTTATTTATTTACTTTCGCCCAACTAGAAAACAATACTTTTATATATAAAATTATTAGGCAGGGAGACCACTGAAGACTATAGCCAATTACAGTAGATCTCTCGTTAATAAGAATTAATGAATAAAGCTAGTCATAAACTAAAAAAATCACAAGGAAACAAAACAGAAGTTCAAATTCCTAGAAACAGCACGATGGCAGGCATAGGAGAGTCTTCGCTATGTTGCACCTGGGACAGATTGTTCTCCAGGTTCTGATGTCATCAACCTCGTACAGACATGACAGATCTAGAACCTTATTGTGATATTGCAGAAGAGAATGTTTAAATGAGGCTTGTGCCTAACTCAGCGGGTAGAACATTCCATTTGCGGCACGCATCAAATGCCCGGGGTATGCCCGGGATATTCTGTTCTGTGAAGCTCGAGGGAAACTGTGGGCGTCAAGGAACTGATAATGTCCAGCGACAAATATCCGAGCTGAGCATAGTTTTGAAGCCAAATGGAGGATATTGTGATTTTTATCCTTCAAATATTTTTCGCAACATGCATACGTGAAATTCCCCAGTCTTAGCAGGAGCATATCCAGTCACGTGATGCGCTTAGACAAATCGCGTACGAGCGAAAATGATGGATTATTGACAGACAATAGTCTCCATTTGGCGCGAAAATGTGCTCGGATATTTGTCCGCGGACATCTGTTCCTAGAAGCAAACAGTATTCAGTGTTTTCTGAGAGCGAAGCTCGAGGAAAACTGTGAGCTCCGAGGAACTGGTAATGTCCAAGGGCAAATATCTGAGTAAACAGTTTGTTTCTCTGAAGCCTTTTATTTGAGACGTATGACCATTCATGCAAAATAATACTGAGCTACGGTTCAGAGTAACGCAGCATTTAAGTATGAACGGGACCTGACCAATCGATGAAGTTGATCATCGGAAAACCAATCGATCCAGCGATAACTATCGATGCCAATTAATCGACTAGTATTGATAATCGAAGAGCAATCGATAAGCAAGAATTTAGTTAGTATCGATTGCCATCGATTATCGAACTGATTATCGATGGCAATCGATTAATTTACTTGGCATCGATTGTCATCGATTATAAATATTTATCGATTATCAATACCAGTCGATGAATTGACGTAATTTTAGTTATAAATTTTCTTCACTACCTTTTTTCAGCATCGAAATGCTTTCTTTCAGTGCACCCTACTCATGAAGGACATCAACACAAAGACTATTATAACAGCAGGCACAAAATGCACAGAAAACTACCAACATCTCAACTCAGGTGGCCAGCCCATTAGTTTCAGAGCCATTGGACATTGGAGGGTTTTTTTCGAAAACAATCGATGCCATTATCGGAAATCGGTTCCTTCCGGCAGGTACGGGAGCACAGATTAATAATAGAAAAGAAGCAAAAGACATAACACAAGAGAACGCCAGATAAAGAGTAATCCCAAGTGAACAAAATACAATGCTATCCGGTACCTGCAGAAACACCCCGGAAATCAGTCTACTTATTGTTAAAATGTGTAATGTTACGCGTGACAGATCAGAGTACCGGCGAGGGAATAACGCGGACCGTTTTGGGAATTAATTTCTAGCGATTAAAGCAACGTAATTTTACCATAAGTGAATTGTCGTGGATTTCTTGGGGTAAGGGAGGCATTAGCGACACCACAACTTGTGTGATTATATAATTGATTGGTCATCGATTGGCATCGGTAAATCGATGTCAATTATCGACAGCTCCTGGTAATCGATTGTTATCGGTTGATTGATCGATCGGTTTTCCGATGATCGATTCATCGATTGGTCAGGTCCTGGTGTTTGTTAATGCCTGAAACATAGACTAACCTGGACTAGTGTGGAGCTTAAGGGCCTGCAGTAATGCGGTCATGCCTGAGCCATTATCACCCACCCCTGGAGAGGTGACCACGGAGTCGTAGTGAGCGCCAATCAGAACAATCTTATCGTCACGTGATCCACTGTATCGACCAGACAGCTGACCGATAATATTTATTCCAGGATACTAAGAATAAGTGTATCAAATCGCTTAGATTGTTATAGTACAATGCAGAATCACAGGTTTCGTACTGAGGGCCGAACAAGCCTATTCCTGGCTCTCAAATAGTTTTGTCGAGCAATAACCTGCGAAAAAAAATCAAGCAGGGCTCGTCACGTTTAGTTTTTTCTTCCCCTGTCTAAATTTGGTTTGCTAGCATCAACTAATCTGAGTGCACCTGGTTAGAACAGGCTAGGCCCACACACACACTAATGTTTACAATGGAACCCCGTTAATGCGACTACCGTTGAGCCATTTGGTTGGAGTGGTCGCATGGCCGGGTTCCATTGTAATTCGAAATAGGAAATACACAACTAGCGATCAAGAGGACAGAGAGAGCGACAAAGAGTATGAATACTACTTGCGATAGTTGCTTGATGCCGTTCCTCCCTGCTCACGTGACCTGCCATCAGGTTATTCCTGACTAGCTAACCAGTAGAGAATTCCCTCAAACCAATCCTCTCCCAAATAACTCAGTTCAGCCCAGATTACTGACTAAGCTTATACAACGTGCAGGTTTTTGGTGGATTTATAAGCAAAGCAGGCTTATGGGCCAAACAATTCATACGATTCGAAACAAGCTGACGAGGCATAGTAGCGAAGAGAGCTCACAAAAAATGTTTTCTTGTGGCACAAAAAGTAAAAGAAATGGTACGACCTGATTAATGTGTTCATCACTCTTCTGGCATTATTCATACCTGATCATGAACTTCTGTACAGTTCAATATTAGAGTGAAAGTATTTATATTGAAGACACAATGGGATATAAGGGAATAACATGTGGTCTTTCGTTTAAACAGAATTTTTTCTCGTTATCATTGTGGTTGTTTACGGTCGGTTGGCCTTAAACTAAGGTAGAAGGGAGTGTCTCAAAAAAGAAATTCCACATTATTCTTTTTGAAACAAGTAATTTCTAGAGAGATTATCGTTTTCAGGTGTTTCCCACTTTCTTAACTTGTCTTGAAACGTCATAAAGTATAAAGCATCTAAAAGCAGAAAGTCCTGGTATCGATATAAATATCGAACAATTGCCAATAGGCTTGAGCTTTACCGCTCAGAGGCAGACAATTCTAGGACACCCTCGTTCCCAGGACCTTTCCGTTTGCTTTGGGGGTGAAGGGAAAGATCCTGGGAACAAGGTTGAATTCTATGCTGACAACGTCGAGTACCAAAAATATGTCAAATGGTCCAGGCACGAAAGCTCTTTCCTCCCAGCTTTAATGCAACAAAGTCACCCACTCTTAAAAGCCAACTTATCTCCCGAAAAAATCTTTGTCAGTTCAACGCTTCGTCTTGTCTGAGTTCGTCTGGCTCCCCCAAAAAACAAATATTCAATTATGAGCAAATCTACGGAAAAAATAAACTGAATAATTGGATAGACATTCTGCACATTTCTAACAGTCAGTACGATTTATAGTTTACCTGTGCATTGTTACTTGGGAATTCTTGAGTCCACGTGTGCAGTCCTTGTTCCCTGAACGTTTTTATGATGAAGTCACGTGCTTTCTGTTTTGCATCAGGATTCACACGAACATTCCTCGTTTCGTTGAAGTGGTTCAGCAAAGAGCGTAGGGACTGGGGCAGTGTTATAGAATCCACATTAAGCCATGCTGCAATAAGTAAACAAAGTCCAATGGATCGATAACCGAATTATATTTTTGCAAATTGAATTTTACCAGAACCAATGCTGTAGCTGGATGAAAAAGTCTTAAAACCTGCCAACTTATGCTGTTTAGTCAAAGGAAAGCAAAGAGGAGTAAACAATTTTCCTAGTGAAGCTAAAATCAATTTCCGAGGCATTTATAGGCCTTATGACGGTTTTTGACGCCATCTTGATCGGGTTGGCAAACGTGTCGAAAAGAACAGTGTTTGTATTGGAGTCCGATGTCAAATAACTTAAAGGGGCAGTCTCACGGAGGTTTTCGTGAATTTTTGCTCAAAAATCACTAAATTCTAGCGTCAGTTTTCAATTCGTGTTCATCGACGAATTATCCATTATTATGTTTGCCCGTATTTATACGCAGACGAATTATCAGACGAACTATCGTTCTTTGCCCAAGTTCGTCCCAGACGGATGATCCGTCTCTAGTATAAATCGGGCCATACAATCACAAAGCTGTACAGCTTTCAGCTCTCCAGCCTCTACCCCTCGTGACGTATGTAGCCGAGTGCTACACGAAGAAGTGAGAGTTCTGACTCAGTTTGTCTATTTTTTGTTTTTTTCTCCTCAAAATACTTTGGTTCTGCTTTTCCACTGTTGGCCAGGATTTTCTATGGCTTAGTTGAATTGGAAGTCTTCATAAAATTTTCGAGTGAACTGAGGCATAAATAAAAATGAGCCAACTGTGCCTTATGATATCAATAAAATAGTGAAATTTATACTGTTATTCCGACATGTCTTTATCAGTGTGTCAAAGGGATAACTAAAATCAAAATATACACCTGGGAGGTACAGCTGTAGCAGTATGTGGGTTTCGAGCTTTTTACATTAAATTCGTAAGTTAGTCTGTTTTGTAAAGAGCCTCGAGAAGTATTGTTAAGCGAATGATACACGGTTCAACGTTTGTTGAGCAACAAATGTTGCAGCTACTGTTCGATCAACAAATGTTGAACAGTGTGATGTTGAACGTTGAAATATGCCGTTCAACATGTTGAAAGTTGTTGAACGTTGTTGAACGAAAATAGACTGCTTGGCTCTATTCCGTTCAACAAGTCGCCGCAACATTTGTTGCTCCACAAAGTGAACCGTGTATCATTCGCTTTAGTTGCGTTTTAACTGAAAACGTGGCTGCGTTGCAATAATATTTCAGTTTTGATGATATCGACGTTTGTTGTGTTGTGTTGCGAAGCAACCACAAATAACCCCTGAAAAAGTGGCCACTTTGCATTGATATTGAGCTTTTCAGTCAGTCTTGCGCATCATTTCAGAACCCCTGTAAAGGTCTCTAAAAGAACTGGTCACTGAATATGTTCGGAGATCGTGGTAAAGACGATTACGGCTTTCATTTTCGTCTGTTTGTGTATTAATAACTGCTCCGCTGTGCAAAAGAGAGTTCAGTGCGGCATTGTTTTTAAAGAAACATACGCATGTACATGAACAACTTTCGATCGCAATATTTGCTTCCGTGATGCTTTCAAATCTTTCCAACTGACTAGCCGCAAAAAAGGACACAGAAAATTAATAGCTATCATAATCCAGCGTCTAGAGCCAATTTTAAAGTTGTAATTTTTGTGAGAGTTGTGTTCACGAGATCGCTTTTATCAAATTGGCCAGAGCACATCTGAATCACAACTGATGTAATGAATAATTAAGTTCATCAGTATTCACTACACATCGACTCAGGCACCAGGAGATGTCATGCGATGCCTGCAGTCTCCAATCAGCTACAAGCACAATTCATGACTCACATTCTATAGCTTCCACATGGCTCAGCCGACTTACTGTCGTTTTTAGTCCTTTTTTAACCAATCAAACTTTTCAACGCGAGACAAAGCCAAATAGAGTAAAGGAATACAGATGTCCGTTTCTTTTTCTTGACTGAAAGTCAAATGTTACAATCCTACCGTTCGTGAAACAAAGGAACAGCAACGCAGCTTCCAGACAGCGCCTCATGCCAACAAGCACGCTCTGTAGAGGGTTAATATCCTTCGCAGACGAAGATAGATCAAACTTGGACAACCTTGATTGTTGATGAAATACTGAAACTTCCGTCAGGGGCCCTTTGGGGTTTCACAGTTTTCTCGCCATACCCCTACCCCCTTACTCTACGTTGTGGAACTCAGACCTACTTGTGTCAAAGAGTCAGACCCACCCAGTTTGCAACGCGCGCTTCTGTTGTTATTTTCATCCGGGCAAACTCGACATTTGATGCCTTATTTGGGCATCAGGTTTTACTCTTGAATAATTGTAGTTCATTTATTTGAACTGGGTTTACCAGCGTTGACTGTAAAATTAACTGCCTTCTGCCTACAAATGCATGCAAATGTAACATATTTAAATCAATTTAAATAAATAGTTTTGCGCGTATGGAGTCTGATTGTGTGTTCAAGCATGGCCTTATCTTCTTTATGAATAACATTTCATAAATCAGACAGTCCAATTTTCCGTTGCACTTCTTTAAAACGGAAGAGTTGTTGGTAAGGTCGCCGGTGTTTTTTTCCAGACCGTGGTCGTTCTAACACTTAAAGAGCGACCACAGTCTGGAAAACATCGGCGAACTTACCAACAACTTTTCCGTTTTAAAGAAGTGTACTGGAAAATTGGACTGTCTGATTTATGAAATGTTATTCATAAAGAGGATAAGGCCATGCTTGAACACACAATCAGGCTCCATACGCGCAAATGCAACATGTCATGACAAATCAATCGAACAACTGAGAACTTCTCATTGATCTAGAAATATGACATTGTCGATACACACACTCTAGAAATTCAGGTAAAAAATTTATTGAGAAAGCCCGTTACTGATGTGCAGATTTCTTACGTTTCTCACTGTCTGGGAGTGCTAGTTGAACCAAGTGGTTCAGCAGTTTCACCTCCAATTCTCCCCCACGTTCTTCGCCCCATGTAAGGTAATCCGGATTCCGGAATCCAAGACAATTTTGCTTTTGGAATCCGGAATCCTGGACTTTGGAATTGAAATCCAGCTCTAGGAATCCGGAATCCCGCCAAGGATTGGAATCCGGAATCCAAGTTATCAAAAATTTATTCCAAATCGGGTTGAATGACCTGCCATAAACGGCAAACGACTTTCTGGCCTGTTTTGCTTGCCAGCGTTGCGTTCATTTACGAGAAGTATTTTTCTTATTTCATTGGGTCTTATTCATTGTATCTGGAGATTATTGTCAAGGGTGAGCCTCTGAACGTCAAGAAGCAACCAAATAAGCAGTCAGCAATCGGTGACGGAATGTAAAGAAGACAAAAGACGAGGAGTTGTGATACGAGAAATTGGTACGCCGAGTATGGAAGTGGCGCAGGGCAGGAAAATGTTCGCTCGAAGGCAAAAGAGCTTATATTACTGGCACCCTTCCGCATGCCCTTATTAGGCGTCCCACTGTCATCACAGACTTATCGGAAGAATGGCAAGACATAACAAAAGCCTGCCAGATAGTTAATGCTCATTCTGCACTAACGGGCAGAACCTGCGCTTTGCGGGTGGAAGCCGTTTAACCATAAAGGCGATGATGATGCGCTAAGACGTGACCAGAGATGGGAGATTTCGCCATCCAGCTTGCAGTTGTTTTGAAGAACATGATGGCATTCTTTAAGACAGAAAGTAGCACTTTCAGTGGCTGAACGAGACAAGTGATGCACTTCAGGGTTGTGACGAGGGTATATGGGATCCAGAATCACGATCACAGGTCAGGCATCTGGCACCAGTCATGGGATCAGGATCAGCAAAGTTTAGTGGGATCAGGGGTCAGAATTTTGGGTAAAAAAATGGGACCACTGACAAAAAAATATACCTCGTTACGACCTTGATCTACTTACATACACTCCTGTCGTAGCCTGCGTAGCGAGCGTTACCGTGGGGTGGCTGGTTGCGCCGGAAATGAGCTGAGGTGAGAGCAAAAATAAGAAGCGACGAAGGTAGAACAGCGTTCGCCCACGAACGCGGAGCTCTTATTGGTGCGCGAGCTGTCAATCTGTAAAGAAATGAAATCTCAAATGTTTTTCAACAGGGTGACAACAACACTTTTCACGCTGAAAAAAACACTTTTGAAACCAGACGCTTTTATTTTTGGTTTCGAGTACGCCAACGGAGAAACCTCTGGTCGAAAGTTAAACAACGTGTAAAACAAAATCAGCGCCGGCGAGTTTCGATATTCGGCGCGGTTTTTCTATTTAAGACATCTACATCCTGGTGTTTAGTTGCTGTGAAACGTGCTTGCATTTTTTTATATGCTGCACCAGAAAAAGCTGAATTCTTTTTTAATAAAACTTCAAAATCAATTAAATGAACCAAACCAAGATTGCGGTTTTTGACGGCTGTTTCACAAGCTGAAAACGAATAAACGCGATCAATGCTGAAATATCGTCGTCAAAGCAGTTCGATCGGTGCTTATGCTATGATTATACTTGATTGGATTCAAAATTAAACCTTCGAAAAGAGCATTTCCTAAGTCAATCGGTAGCAACCGTGGTCGTTCGCTAGAGGAGCAAACTCTTTCTCTGTCCTCTTTGTCTTCTTCAAAACTTTGATGATCATCACGTTTACACTCTCTGTCAACTGAGGTCTCAACTGTCTCGGATTGTAATCCTGTCCTTCTTTTGAGATTAAGATGGCTGGATAATACTTGTTCGCTGAACCCAGTTCGAAAAACGGAAGGGAGCAACTAAATAATTAACATTCACAACATTTTCCGCAGCACTTTGCAAGGTATCCAGAATTGAAAAATTCAACGTGGCCGTTCGCTTAAAGAGTGAATTCTTTCTTCGAGCAGCGTCTTACACTGATCATGAGCCAGATTTTTGTCAGCCGCTTGCGAATATTGTGATACATTCTGGGTGCCAGAGGTTTTTATTTTTTCTTTAGCCAGATACGGCGAACGGAAAGCCGGACTTTTTTTTTACATTAGCAGGGCACCATTATTTCACTTCCGTTGACATGCTCTTTCTTCTCAATTCAATTCAATTCAATTCACGATCAATTCAATTCAATTTTATTTAAACTCACACGAATACAGTGTATTATAATTATTGCAGTGGTGTTTCAAATATCAATATAAAAAATACAGTACAATAAGAAAACGAAGTGAAAGAAACCAAAATGATTTACAATTCGTTGATAATAAGGATATTTAAGAAATAAAGAGGGAAAGGAGGAAAAGAAAACATTTAAATACTATGTAAGTTGTGTGGAGTTTGGGACACCCAAATAGTTCTAAGAACTAATTGAGTGGGTGTCCCAAAGCAAATAATTTAAACAAAAGGAATACAGTGATAAACAAAAATTTGGATAAAAAGTATTACTTTCATAATTACTACTAAGAACTAAATATATTTACATCAACTATTTAAGAATTAATAACACTATTATAACCGTTTACCATAGAATTCTTTATATTTCATTGGTCATCTCTTTGACAAGCACGCGACTGGTGTGTACTCAAGCGTGAACGCGTGAAGAGGGCGTTCTGCAGAATCGTGGGGTTTGCAGGCAAGCCTTCCCCCCCCTCCTCTACT
The DNA here is from genome assembly GCA_948470475.1 of Galaxea fascicularis. Classification (NCBI taxonomy): domain Eukaryota; kingdom Metazoa; phylum Cnidaria; class Anthozoa; order Scleractinia; family Euphylliidae; genus Galaxea; species Galaxea fascicularis. The sequence continues at coordinate 26,271,581 of OX419339.1, forward strand.
CCCCTCCCCTCTCGCATATCTGTTTTTCTCTCGCCCCACTTCTCGCGCATCCAAAATTCGGAACGCTGGAAATCCCACGGAACTAACAAAAGAGGATGACACTAGTCACACCAGTCTCTGCAGTCTTCCTAATTGAGTCCTTGATGACGACAGTGTTGGAGAGAATGATAATGAAACTCCGCTTGCAAGATTGCAAGAAATGAGCATATGATCATGATCATGTGGACGCCGAACCACGTGTTTCTTGTTACAATGAACATTTGGCAACTTTTGTTAGAAAAGAAAACAAAAGGAACTTCAAAACAAAAAAAATTGTCATTCCTGGACAATTACAGGAAAATCTTACAAAAGTTTTAGGATGGTTGAGGTAGCTGAACACAGTTTTCTTCAGATGAAACGTTAAGAAAGGAAAGACGAAAATCGAATGTCAAATTGTATCTAAGGAGAGTGGAATGTTCTTTGTGATAGTTTGCAGTTACTTCACAGCATAAATTGGTGTGTTTTTATTTCAGTTTTATTGCTGTTTGAATGTTATCATTTTTCTTTTCAATTGCTTAGAAAATTTAAAAAAGTAACAAACATTCTGTCCACTCTTGCAATTTTGGTGTACAGTATCTGGGCACCCTTTTCCCAGCAAATTATTATGCAGTACTGAATCAAACAATCCTGCAAGCAAATTAAGTATGAAAATCAAACGCAATGATTTGCAAATTTTAGTTCTTTTGTTACTCGGTTATTGTTAACCTCGTAATTACTGGAACCTCGAGGAACCTGAATTTTGAAGAATAGCCCTGCCTGTTCAGCCATGCTTCAAAGATGTGGAATAAAATGCACTGTTTAACCTTCTTGTTGTTATTATTTCTTGCACTGATGAAAGTGTGCATTTTGATAGAAGTAAACACAAACATATATTTTCGATCCCTACAAGGTCCTTTAATAGCGAAACACACCTATTGAAGTCATTCCTAAAATGCAAGGATCTGATCAGTAAGTAAGAAACTAAAATCTGGAATCCAGACACTTTTGAAATCCGCAATCCAGTACCTGGAATCCGCAATCCACAGCGTCCCGGGTTACCTTACATGGGGCGAACGTTCTGGTGCAACAACATCTCTGCGTATTCGCTGTTGCTGATTGCCTTGAGTGTCAGAGATTCTTTCCTTTCATTCCATAATAAAAATGTCGACTGGGGAAGGTTCACCCTCTTTACGGCTTCCGTGCGGCGAGGGCGACCTCTCGGCATGGTCGAGTTGCCAACAATATTGGTAACACAGTCGTTGAACAAGTCTCAGAGTATTCTAAATTATGGTTCTGCCGAGGTCGAAAGATTCCAAATAAACTAATAAACTTAAAGCTTGATATAGTAACCCAAACGTGAACGTAAAATAAATGTCATACGACACGGACGCGGTCAGGACCGGATGGAAGAAGATTTCTTTCGCTAACTGCAACCGTTGTAATATCGGGGGCTCTAAAAATGGCGAATGAACCGAGACAACGACAACAACAAAACAACACCTTTTTTCGCCCTGTCGCTCAACTACAAACATACACAATAGAAAGAAGACAATATTTAACTGCACCCAATAAAGCCTGGAGCTGAAACAATCCTAAGATTTTCTAGCCAGTTCTCCAGATTTTAAAGTTGTAAAGAATTGAGATTGAATCTATTTTCAAGGAAGCAGTTTTAAAAGTACAGTGTAATAGGAGAGAAAGAGTATATACTTAAGTTATGTTTGACTATATTGTTCTGACAGTAAATAAGGTTTAAGTTGTTTTGAGAATTGGTATATGTTTAGTTCTTTGAGGTGGGCTCGCAATGCAAACTGGGTGGGTCAGATTCTTTAAGGAGGTTCCCAGCATTTTTTTTTTGGCTGAGAGGTGTACTTTTTTAAATCAAACTTCCTTATAGAGAACAAGCTTCGATTTCCTACAACATCTTTTCGACGTATGACTAAAGTTTATTTCCTCATCGGTTTCCGAGCAATAGGTGTTACCAAAGCAATGGTAACGCAAGGCTGTTCATATTAAAAAAAGCTCACTTACCTCGAAATCCAGTCAGACAGTTCATATCGAAACTTTGAGAGTGTAACCTACTCCAGTCCCACAACTTGTACGCCAAATTAGGAAAAACTCTGTAAGAGCGCTTTCAAATAAATTGCAAATAAATTTTTAAAGGATCACATAGTTCATTTCCTCATTTTTCTTCATGGTTTTCGAAGAATTATCACGATAGAAACAACATTTTTAATTTACGTTGAGAATCAACGATATTTAAGTCACAAAGCTCGTAATTTGCATAAATTCAAACTTAAATATATTGCAACCACAGCCACCTAGGACACTCAACGTGAAATGTTTTTCTGGCATGATAATTCTTTGAACAGAGAAAAATGGTGTAAAAGTTTAATATTTCAAATAGCTTGAAGAAAACTTGCTGGGAGTGGTCTGCGCATAATACGAATAACAGAGACTGGATAAATGTCAAAACAGAGTGCAAGTGCATCGACGTCTGGATATTTCCTTAACTGTGACATAAAATAAAAGAGCGTTGTTTTAATGTCGGTGGCTAATTTTATAAAGGACGCCGGAGTTTCACCAAAAGTGGAGAAGGAGAGAGAGGAACGGGGAACGGGGAGCCGGGAACGGGAGTCTGGGAACAAGTTTTCAACGGTAATCCGCATAAAAATCCAAAATGGAGGAGGAGAAGACCGAAACAGGGAAAAGTATATCACCAAACGAAAAGCTTTATTTGAAATTTTAGTAATTAAAATTAACGAGAAGCTTTATAAGGCAGTAGATTACCATTTCCAGTCTATTTAGATGAGTTATTTCCTACGTAATATCCAGGCGGTCTCGAAGTGGTTGTTTTCCATTTACCAAAAAAAATCGGAAATTTTGGTTAGAATGTAAATAGTAAGGCTATTTTGGTGTTCCCGATCGGAAATTTCCAAAATTTTCAGAACGCTTTGAAAGGTAGTCCAAAATTTCCAACCAGAATTTCCGAACGGAAAATGTGTTTACCATTTGCGATGTCCACCAGTTGTAACCCCTACTCCAATTTTGATGCGTGTCACGTGTTATTTAGTACGGGTTGTGCAAATGGTACACGCTAATCCTGAACGGACTTTTTCATTGGGGATTTTTGCTTACCATTTGCAGAGATGCCAACCTCTGGAGATATAAAATCTGGAGATTTTTTCCCAGCCTTCTTACACCCCACCCTACCCCCTCCCCCGGAAAATGATTTTCCCTCCTCCTACCCCCCCCCGGGTAAAAATAATGTTTTTCCACCAAATCAAATCGGGCTATCTTAGTTTAATTTCCAAAATCAACTATATCACTAAATGCGCATGCGTGAATTAAATGTACTCAATAACATTATGACCAAATTTCTTTTATCAGTTCAGGGATACGATTTCAGTCTACAGTGGAGCAAAGTCTTTAAAAGGTTCGAAGTGGTTTTTATCCGAGACAAGTCTTTAACCTACGAGTACGATGGCCCACAAGATACGTGCTGCAAATAAAACGAGAAAATGTGAGAAACCTCTGCTAGCAGGGAAGCACTGAGGAAACTCTAGAGAGTATCTGCGATAAATGCGTGGCTGAACAAGATAAAAATCAAGTGATGAAGCACTATTTGCACCGTGGTTATCCGTATGAAGCTATTGTGGGTCATTGTGCCGCCGTTAAGTGCGATCACCATAAGAGCGACGCGACCAACTGAACTTGAATCATTACAAACAAAGCGAAAACGTCGTCGTAAGAGATAACGTACCTGACTGGCCTCTGGAGTCTTGCCACATTTAATTTAATAAAATATTGGGTAATTAAATTGATTTTTTTTTATATAATTCTCGCTTTCATGTGAAAACTTTTTATTAGACTTTTCGTTGAACTCAGACCCCTATTGGTAAGAATACCTGAAAAAGACCTCAGCAAATCAAACGTATTTCTTGCTATCTGCAAAATGACGTCACCTCTACATGTTCAATACCTACATTTAGACAGTGTAGGTATGAAGTCACGTTTACATGTAAAAAGCTTGCTGTCTATGGGTGTGACATAATGAAAACATTGCCAGCAGTAATTAGCTCATGCCTGCAACCAATCAAAATTGTGGTGGTGACACCAATTTACAATAATCAACTGAAGCATGAAGTCAAGAATCTGCGCACCTTTAAATTAAACACCGTGCGTAAAGATATGTAAATGTTTGTCCTTTTCTTAATGCAATCATTTCGGGTCCGTAATGAATGCGTAAAGAAAAGGAATGCGTAAAGACTGCGTATATTGCGTGAAAGGTGCGTAAGAAAAGAAAGTGACAACTAAAAAGATTTTTTTGTGTGAAGCTACACAACGAGTTACAATTACAAGTGTTTGGTATCTAGGTCTGTATTGCGTTACATTGTGTACGTACTCCATCGCTTTTCATTCACAGTCAGACCATTTTAGCCTTAAAAATAATCATCTCGCACAGAAATCTCAGAAATCTCAGCCTCGGCTTTATTCTTAAAATAATCTTAAAATTTCGCAACTTTCAGCCTCCATATTCTTAAAAATTATATTCACATATAAAAAAAGAGTGTATGTCACATTACTTTTTTACTATTTTTCCAGCCATACCCCCAAAAAAGGCCCGGTTCTTTACGCGAAGATTCCGTGATGCGTATCTCACGCGTAAATAGAAAGAACGCGTAAGACCAGCGAAAATGTCCCATCAAATGGGTAAAGATCAAATAGTAAGACGAGCATCATTAGGAGATGATAATTTGTTGAACTGAACTGGCATGGTTTAACAATGATACTTGCTGGGTATTCGTTCTTAGAGTCTTTTTCTCTCTACATAGTAAATACCTTTGGAACCTTGTTGCTAAGTTGCAATGTTTTTTTAAAGTCTTGCAACCTTCGACGCAAGCAAACTTGTTGTGTTGCCTCGAGGATCCTGCAAGTAAACTAAAACCAAGACACTGGGAATTGGGACGCGTTGCCAGCTATTCAAGTCCGTTCATACGCTCCCAATTTATTCATTTATTATTTAACCCAATGTTAATTAAACAAGGATCTTGACTATGAAAGGAATATCTCTTCCCCCTTCCGTAGTGGCCTGCAGTCGACGGTTACTTTTTTGCGTTGTTGTTCAGAAGAGCGGAGTCAAGCGCTAAGCAAGCGCGAGGCAATTTTGCAAGGGAGGAGCGTGTGAAAAACGCCTGCATACACACTATCATTCGCATCGTTTCGCCCCCAGACCCACCCCCTTCCTTCGTGCTGACCTCTTGGTTGACTCCGCTCGCCTGAAAATTGAAAACGCAAAAAAATAACTCCTGTTCTCCAGGCTACCCCCTCCGTGTAACGCATTGCTGACGAATCGAAGGTGAACACGGGAAAACCGTTTTGTAGAGGAAGATAGATATTCTTGTAGCCCGTTGTTGTTGATTATGATGCATGATGTTTTCAAGGAGGGGACACGTGTTTTGTCTTATTTTGTTTGCTTGTTTGTTTGTTTGTTTTTGGAGGTTGTCGTCTCAACTCAGCTGACAACAGCCAAAACAGTGTCCAAATGTACAGTGAATAATTGAGTTCAACAATGCTGATGATCTTTTTTAGTGTATTGGAGTGTAAGTCATGTTGTAACCTTCTTCAGATATCTGATACCCTTTGCCACTTCAAGGTCTTCCGGAGTAGATCAGTTAATCGTGTTGAGCCGAAACATGTGCTTTAAAGGTGCTGTTCCGTTTCCGTAGGCTCAATTCTACTACTAGGCTTCTCTAGAAACTTGAAAGAATACAATACAAACTATTCTACTTCATCATCGACCGGCCGCGGTAGTAGGTTTCATAACACTCCATAGCTGTATAAACTCAAGACCAGAGGTTTGCTCCTAAAATCTCCCAAACTGAAAAATATCGGGGATAATTTTGTTTTTGACTTGTTTTCTTTTGTACGATTCTAGTTCAATGGGTTCCCTAACAAGCGATGTTTAGCCTTGTATCTTTGTAAACACCTAAACAAAGAGAAGCTATCCAGAACTTTCTAGAAACTGAGAGGAGCAGAAGCGCGAGCGCGCGCGATGTAAGTGATTGTTACGTGGAGCGCGACTGTTTGCGAAAAGCTATTCGCAGTCCGTTTCTGAACAAGTCAGACGGTTGGTTCGAAGCTCGGTGAAATGCAGTTTATAATCTTTGCCAAGCTTGACAGGTTTTTTCAGACTTGGAGAAAAAAAGTTTTATATTAAGTATATTAAGGAGAAACGCCTTTGAGGTGAGTGTCTAAGTCCAATTTATTTTCGTGAATTATACCAGCTACACTTACTAACTTGATTCAGGCTTAGTGTCAAATTAGTTTATCTCTGATCGACTGATCCCGTCTAAATCTTGTTAGAGAAAATCTTTTTTTAACTTTTATTTAGGATGATGGAACATCTCACTCAAAGTGTTGCTGTTTTGTTAAATATTTTGATCTCTTTGGCCTTATGCAATGCCCGCCCAGTGCCTGAAGCCATTCAAACAGGTGGGTTAACTTTATGCGTTGTATACGATGTTAGAAGATAATGACTACATTTTCTTGAAGAGCATCCCCGAGTTGTCATTTTCAATTCGAGTTCTCAGGTTTTAAAATCACAGTAAACGAGTATGGTAAACTGTATGACTTTCCTTATCAGTTAACTTCGGCTACTTTGCAATATCTCTCCGATCAGCTCACCGAAAAAGCCAGCACTGAAAACCTTGTTTGTTACTTTATTCTCGCCAATCAGAAACGCAAGGAGCCAGTTCTTCCCATTTCATATTTTGCAGTTATCACTTACATCTTCAATAGAATAGTTCTCCTGTGGCGTCAATGATTTGTACTTCCCAAGTTAAATGCTAGGAAGTAACAAGAGCGAGATGCTCATCTAATATTTTCACTCACAACAACTTAGAGTTGTACTGAACGCGCGAAAATAGAATGGCATTAGTTCAGCCCTTTCTGATCCTGGCCCAGAACGAACATTTCATGCTACTCAGCGCTGATTTAAACCTCTCGGTTCGGAATCTTATTCACACCAACATTTTTTCCTCTATAGATGCTACCTCAACCACTTTCAGCGTTTCTACTGTTAGCTATCCAGCATCCACAACTAGCCAAAGTAAAGATCAGCCAGTCTGGGATGTAGTCATCTTGTTTGGTTCTATTGCTTTCATCTTATTCGCTGGCTTTCTAATTTGGCTAGGAGGCAAGGTATACGTAGCCTTGTTTGGTATGCCCGAGCTTATCATAGAGCATGCTGAAAGCAACGTCAGTAGCCACGGTAGGTTGGGCCAAATTTGCGGGGAGATCACCTCCCGGGATTCCACAGAAAGCGAAGAAACGACACTTGACAATGACCAGCCGAGCTCAAGCCTTGTATACAATGGTAATGAATTACAGCGGCAAGTTATCCAGAATAACAGAACCCAAGGGGAAGCAATGCTTCAAAGCTCGCTCATCTCACCGATAGTCACAAATCTATATAACTTAGAACAGCTGCCTTTTCACGGAGTTGATGACCTAGCTGAGGCGCTGGGACACAAATCAAGGGCGAAGGAGCTTCCACGACGCCAAGAAGCAAGAAATCTTTTTCCGCCGCAAACTAAAGCAGATGTAATTGCTCGCCACAACGAGAGAATGCGCAGTCGCAATTTCATCCACAAAGTTTTATATTCGGCACCAAGTTGTAGGCTAAGTCCGCAAGGCATGATGGATTTTCATTCTCTCGGGCAAATGCCTTTCTACTGGGTTGTGGACTTGACTCGCGAGCTTAACAGCGAACCAGATGTAGTTCGAAGGTTCTTCAATAGCCTTCTACCCTTTTATGGAGAAGTAAATTGGGTAGAGGCACATATGGCATCATGGGAATTCTCGAGGTTACTCTTATTGGAACTACCTTTCTGTGACGTAAGCGACGAGGTTCTGAGGGAGTGCGCATGCTCCTCAGTGTCTGCGGAGAGTAGGAAAACAAGAAGTCGCCGCCGATGTGTTGAAATGTTTAACGATGTTGAAGCAGCCGTGTCGAGTTCTAAGGAGCAGCCGAGGTCTCCGCGAAAGGCGGTAGATTTTGTTCATTACGAGAATGAAATCTTGAAGAAAGCTACTAAATCAGTTGAAATCAACTCTTGAACATTGATATTTCTTGGACTTGTAATTAAACTATAGATATAGACTGGAGTTCTCAGAGTGAATATGTTGGGTGGGCAACGAAGTGGGCAGAGGGGATGGGAGGGTGGGATAACTTGACTGTTAGTGTGATTACTGTTGCAACTGGATTAATGGGGGTTCGTAATTCATGATTGCAACATATCTACGAACAAATACTGAGCTATTTAATAACTCTTTATGATCATCACCAATTATCAGTTAGCGCTGATTTATCCTGTGACTATGCTAATTTTATTTTTTGTTCTCTATTTTATAACACGCTCGCAATATTAGTCGGCCAACCGACTAAGCTTTTAACATCATCGGTTGGGCTCAACATGTCGGCCGGGGTACATTTGTATACCGAATTGGTTGCTATTGAGAGTTTTTGGTAGTTGAATCAAACAACATTCAGCTAGCGACTCACACCACTGACACCAGCACGTTGTTCAAATGCACCAAGCATGTCGAGTCCATCAGTGTTGGATGTGTGTAACCAACATTGTTGTGAGCGTTTATTCGGGCCTTTGATAATGCCCTGAACAGCTGGGTTTTGAAGATTGGCACGGAAAAGTGACGGCGCAAAAATGCAAAGGACGGCTGGTGAGGAAGACAAGATGAGAAAAGGCGTTGCAGGGTGATGTAAAAGAGAGAACATGTATAAGATAGAATTTTCGTGTTCCAAAAAAAGGCTAATTCCTTTTGCTTCAAGCTAAGCTCTTCTGTTATCACTGAATGTAAGACCGATGCAAGACCGTGTACATTATGATTAAAAGATTGTTAAACAAAAGAAGTTATGTGACTCGTGAACCATTAGATAAAAACTTTTTAATAAAACTAAATGTTACTCCATTGATGAAGCAAACATTAAGTGACAGCAACAATTTCTTAGCTAAAAAAAATTGATTTTGGCTGATTTGACAAGTCAGCAAGATTATGTCGTCATTAAACATGTGGCCATCAAATTCACGCCTTAAAAAGACTTGTGTTCTGGATTTCTGATAACTCTGAGAATTTAAACAACATTGCTGTACACGCCGAGGCTTATTAGTTTATTTGCGGGGGATCTTGACCCAAGAGTGAGCCATTCTTTAGTATGTATGCTTGAGAGGTTTCCGCCCTCAAAAAATTAAAGGTCACTGAGCCTTACACCATACCCCGCGTTTTCTATTCAGTTGGTCGAACCCTTAAAACAACGTGACGACTGCTTCCTAGTGAAGCCTGCGATTCTTTGCTTCACTTTCGTATCTCATCAGAGCAGTGCTCTATTGTTTAGTTTCAAAACTTTTCGTCCAAAATTTTGTTCATCTGGCGAAAAGACGTTTTACAGGGATCATTTGTTTGAAATAGTTCCGTAGACGTTAGATGCAACTTTACTGAGACGGGGGGCAAATTGAGCAGATTCTTATACACACTTGTTTCGCTGGTCTCGTAACCTAGCTGCGATCAATGCGAGCGTTACGCTTTGTGCATTCCACTTTCGCTAGTAGTCTTGTCCTCCATCACATTAGAGTTCTTTCAGTTTTCAATGACTTTTTTTTTTCGAAATATTGGCTAAACGAAATAGTCAAGGGACAGTGCAGGGTAATATGAGCTTCATCTGTTGATGGGATAACAACGGGAAAAAAAACATATCCATGGCATTTGAACGTCCTTATTTAGTGCAACCGGAAAGATATCTGCCTCTGTGCCGGCCTTTCAATCTTTCAGGTTATTGGAGAAGGTCTATCAAATTAGAGTATGATTCTTGCTTTATCTGCCGGTAGTCTGTGTGGCACTGTGCCAGGGAAGCACTTACGGAGAGAGTTAGCACGTAGAAATTGAAGTAAGCCGGCTTTGATGGATCGTACAAGCAGCTCAGTACAAGCGGGGAACGCAGACCCAGAAAAACACTTTCTCTTCCGGTGCACCTTAGTTTTTGAAGCGTTGAAACGCGAGAAGTAACGAAGCGTTACTTTCACTTGTATTTAACCTGCGTCATGGAATCAGAGTTGACGCTTGCCTGATTAAAGCCGCGTCATTAGCATGACATTTCGCCTCCTTTGTCAGTTTTCCATACCGGTGGTTTCGACAGATCCCTTCGTCAGAAAGACGTGGAAATACATGATCAGCTGATTAAAAAAAACTCCCGCTTCAGACTTTTGCTAGAGTCTCATAACGATTTACCTTTGGGTTTCTCCCCTGCTGAAATCTTGACCCCCTACGAATATTCAGAAATATTCTATCCGGGCATGACTCAATGTTTTCGGTTTCAATTGGTTTCGAACACGTCCGTTGTACGTAAGACAGCTCTCAGAAATAACCAAAACGTAGTCACACAGGCTGGAAACCAGATGTAATCACTTTTATAAAAGCTCGTCAAAAACCGACACTGGTTGATCGCAGGCCTACTGAGTATAGCTAATGCTGTAAAAACAAATTGCATTTGGAAGCAGTTTCTCTGCAAGCATTTCCTGTCTGTCAAATTATAAGGTAGGTTCTATATGTGAGATATTGGCCCGTGAATAACTTTACTCACTCACGGGACGGTTACTCGAGAAGCTTGAGTTGACAAAATTCCACTTTGATTAATTAATTTGTATCAAATCCAAAGGTAACTTTAAAACATATGCATCGGGCGGGCATATGCTCTGGATTAATTCAAGTTATCTGTATACAGAGTTCGTATTAACTATATTTTCGTGATACTGTATATATTGACTTTGATTAAGGAAAAACACTTTGAACAGTTTCAGCACAGTATTGTTGTGCACATCCGGCGTTCAGAAAAAAAAGCCCCATTTTCTGATATTTATGGTTTCGGTGACCATAAAAGGCAAACAGCAACACGATGTACAAGACGGAGTTTTGCACTGAACGGAAAGGAAAACGAATCAAGGAATGCAGGCCAGACAAAAGTACGTATTTGTCCAAAGGAAGTTTAACGGAGCGCATGGCTGATACCGCTAATTATAGACCGGCCGATCACTGATGTAGAGTGATATAATATTTCGCTAATCGTACGTGCCACAGGGGGTGACAAATCAAACGTTATTTAATAACACAAGTAACTTAAAGTCCTCCCTGGCGGAAATTTGGAAGATCCTCCCCAGATTTTAACCGATTGAAATGCAAATATAGTTCAATACCCCGCTTTTTTTCTACAATGTCCCATAACTATGCCATATTTCCCAGCAAAATTGCCGAGTCTCCCGGAAGAATTTTGTTTTCTCCCACAACAGGCTTTGTTCGGAGCGTCACACCCCGTCGTTCTGGCCAGATTCAGCTGAGGATAAATCGAAATTAGACTGCGATATCACAACCACTAATCTGAGCTTTGTTAAATAACCTAAGAATTGATACTGGGACCGGCTTGAGGTCATAATTGTTTGGCAATGCAGACAAACATCAGTCAAAAGAATCAGGGGGCATGTTGTCGAGGTATCTCAAGGTAATAGATACCGCTGCTGAAAGGTAATATATACCGCTACTGAAGTATCAGAGGTATTGACTTATGATGATGTGACTTTTTTTTTAGTGAGTGAGACGCACAACTTATGATTCGATTCTAAATGACCTTACGTTTCGGCTGTCATGATTAATAAAGCATATCTTTAGAATGGTCTAGTTGGCTGGGACTAAGTACCGTGATTTGGATGTTATAGGGACAACACTATTTCTATCAGAACCTTTTTTAAAAGAACGTTGAGGCTGAAATTAGCCCAGATTTTAAGAACATGCTTAGAACATAACCAGTCTGAGTCCGGTTGAGAACGTCAGTATTTTGCTCATTTATTTTTTTAAGTGAGTAGTATCCCTGTACACATGAACTTTTTCTGCGTTTTCCCCGCAAAATGTGGTGACTTTATGTCGTGTTATCAGTGGTTGGTTGGCGCGACATCGTGTATACCATGTAACTTAATTAAGGACACTTGTTAAGAACGTTTTCAGATTCAAATCGCGAAAAAAATCATCGAGCCTCAGCTCTAAAATTAGACGTTCTTTTATATAAAAAAAGAGTGTACTCTTCTTCTTTTATAAGAACCCTTTCTATAAGAACGTTGAGCCGCTGAGATTTGCCAGAATTTTAAGAATATGCTTAGAACATACGGACAAGGTTGAGAGACAGTAAGGAGGTCTTTATCCTGATTTTGTTCATTTGTTTTCGTTACGTCTTGAACCTCTGTGTTCAGTGCCTTTTCACGTTAAGCTAACCAAATTTACCAAGAGTTGGTTGGCGCGACATCTTGCTGGCAGTATCAGAGCTAGCTAAGCCGCACACCTGGGCCGCCGCACAAACATGTTACAAGACTTGCAAGAGGTTTGATTTATTGAAATCAGCTATGCCATGTAACTTAAGAACGTTTCCAGGCTCAAATCGCAAAAAAAAAAAAATGTAAGAACGTTCAGCCTCAGCTCCAAAATTAGACGTTCTTATGAAAAAAAAGAGTATAAAGTTACCCTCCATTATAATTATCAGCTTTAGCAGGAGCTATTGAAGGGCTCCTGGCTAAAGAAGGTTCCCTTGTTACTGTTCGTGAGTGCGTATCAGCTGAACGGCCAGTCAGTGAAAACTCCTTATGGACGACTTTCCCTCCCTCTCTGTTATTCCGCCTCAGTTTTCTTTTTCTTTCTTCGATGTCTTGGAAATAATAAATTCATTAGACAGTGTTCAGAATTGAATGTTAATTTTGTTTCCGCTGATTCTCTTTCCACAGACTTTTCTATTGTTCTGAGCATATGAGCTTCATTTTCGAATTCCTTAAACACCGCGTCAGTAAGCAGAAGATCCGTTACACAGAGGATGGATTTGATCTGGATTTAACTTGTATCCTTTTCTTTCTCTATTTGAAACTTGAGGAAATGTCATTAGTTAACGTTTTTCATTCTGATGCCCGAATTATTTCGGGAGTGCGGGTTCTTGCGAGGTCTTACGAGATTCTCCCCAGCTTCCTCTCTTGTCACCATATTTGGGCAAAAGAGGGGCCCTCGGCATGCGGCAAACATGGCGGATCGCCCGCAAAATGTTGTTTCGTGTTAAGCTTCATTGAAGTTGTTTGCAAGGTGAACTTTGCCACTGCGGACCTTCCGTTTCGTATTTGACTCATAGAAATGAATCATTGGAGGTGCACATTCAGCTAAAGAACTGTAGCCCTTTCACGAAGAGGTTTTGCTCGGTGGTTTTTGTTCATAGATCGAGTGTCAAAGCTTTCTGCTGAGAATATGTCCTACTTCAAAGCACTCGTCAGCAAAAAAAAGCGGCGATTCCAGGAGGATGGGTTTGATCTGGACTTAACATGTATCCTTGTTTGCGTAGTCTATCTGTAGTCCAATTTCTGTAATTATATATAAGCTTATATTTTTTTTTAACGGCGAAGCCATAAGCTTTAATTGCATAAACAATAATGACACTCTTCACGTAGAGAAATCAGGATAGTTGCTAATTAACATTGGTTTGCGTTTAAATGGTTGTGATTTAAATTATTACTTGTTGATAACTTGTGGGCTTATGTTCTGTGAATTCAGAGGTTGCGGTATGATTTTTGCAGAGTTCAGATTTTTTGTTCGAGCACTACCTTCCTCTCTCGCTTATGTTTTATTCTAATCCCTTTCCTCTACGATCATGTCAAAACCCTGGGTGGCCGTTACATCTTTTTCAATTGACTATCCGCCATTTTGTTGCACCTGCCACTGTAAGACTTTCTACCGTGTTGTATCACTGAATTATCACAATTTCTGCTTTGAACCGTCGTTCTTCGTAGCAAGACATTCCCTGGAGACTTTAATAAAAACAAGCGGTATCTAACCTTGCGCCTTCTGCTTCCGGTTTCCGTTACGGGAGATTTCAAGGCGAAACTGTTTAGGATGACTGATTAGCACAAAATTACTTTGATTTTTAATTTTGATTCACCAGGTGCACTCTTACATAAAACCGTTTCTGTTCCGCAAACTTGTTGATTTAATTTTCACTTTTAAATCATTTTCAATAATTGTTATGCGATTTTCAAGTTTGAATAAACCAGAATATTCTGAAAGTTGCCATGCAAAACAGCTTGAACAGATGACCCAGCTCATTTGGGGAAACTATCCTTGTTGAAGGAAGCTTCAGGCATTTTGGAGGGGCATTTATTCCAGACAAAGTTGTGACATTCAACAACAAAGTCTATGAAACAAAGTCAAAAATTGCCTCACTTACTAGGAACCTGTATGGCCTTGAATGGATGTAAGATTGGCTTGTGTGGTCACAAGAAGGGAAACTAACCAGAAATTTTAAGTGGAAGTTGATGTTCAGGCATCCCTTAATATAAAATTTAGCCAATGTTAGAGTTGTATGTACTGTTATTTCGTGTGACACTGTGATCAAAAGAACTGTTAAGATCAGGCAGGTACAAAAGTCAGACTGGATCAACTCAGACCGCCAGTCTGGGTCGGATCAACTCGGATCAACTCGGATCAACTCGGACACACAGCGGGAATTCACTGCGGGATGAACACGCAATGAGTCCAAGAGGAACTGGTACTGAGAATGCAAAATGGCACCTTAACTACACAGCACGACACAGAGAAACATCGCGTGTCTTTCTTAATTTGGCCCATCGTTGACAGGAATTTTAGCCTTCAAATGGGTAAAAGTTTCAGTTTTCTTTAATTTTATGTTTTTTTTCACGATCCGAGACAATCCAAGACGATCCGAGTCCATCCCAGTTGATCCGACCCGGACTGGCGGTCTGAGTTGATCCGGTCCGACTTTTGTACCTGCCTGTTAGGATCTTGTGTAGGTGAGGATTTGGTTTGGCTGCACTTGGTGATGCCTGTCAGAAAAATCATGTACCTTTATACTTTTCCTCTTTTGAAGTACTAGGAGGTTGACATTTTTCGTCACCTTGGAAGCAAAGTGGAATCATGAGGAAAACAATACTGTTTCTAGCCTCTCATGCAGAACTTCTTAGGGGTTTGTCATATCTTCCTCCCCCACAAACATCAGCTGAACAGAGCAGCCATTTCCATTCATGGATAACTGACAAATCAGAGGTTATTTTCTCGTCTTAAAAATCATGTGGAATGTTTACCTAGATTTCCATTCTTTGGCAACATTATGATTGGCTACACTGTATCTGCAAAGCAATGAGCCAGTGCTGACTGGATTTTTTAGATAGAGTCAAACAGCTGAAATATGGAAGTGGTTGCTCCGTTTAATAAGCAGAGGTTTGTGGGGTAGCAATACGTGACAAAGCCCAAAGAAGGTATGTGAGGGAGGCTATACTGTTTCAAGCAAAACTCAAACTTACCTGTCATCTTTTCTGTAGTTGCTTGTCTTTAAAACTATGGGGGATGGTTGTTACCATGCATGATTCAAGCATTTGTTTTCATGAGTCAGACATTTCTGATTTTTGAAATTGTGGACTCTTGGAGACATATTTTCCAGCATTTTTGAGATGCAAAATGAGATTATATCAGATACCCAAACAACACTGAAATTTTTATTAGGTTTTAACCCCTGCCATATATTATATCTGGATTACAATAATTACCTGGAACACCCTTTTTCTTTTGGTTTTTGGCACTTCTAGCTACCACATCTCAGCCGGCCCACGCTGTCACTTTTGTGCCATTTTGCCTTGAATACAGGATATGCTGTCTTATACAGAGTACATGTCTACATGCACTTTCCATTGGAAACTGCTGCTTACCTCACAATTAGAGCCAGTGTTTACTTTGCTATCTAATCAATATATGCAAGCCGGCAGATTCAATGTTACAGCAAAATTCCCAGCAAAGCAATTAAGTTTATTTACTTGCATTAGCTCTCTGGATGAGAACTTTGTGTTCTTAGAGCAAATGCTGTGAATAAAATATTGTTTAATCAAAGGAAAAACGTTTATTGACTCAAAAACTAGATATTGTGCACACTTGTCTCTTTTGAGAAGCTTTATTTATTTCAGAATTTACCCAAGGGAAAGTATAGGGAAAGTTGTCACTGGATGCAACAGCTGATGGCTGCTTTTGAAAACACTGCTGTTGTTAATTATTTCCATGTTTGTTATCATCTTTCTACCTTCAACATTGTACTGGCAAGGAAACTGGCAGCTGAACCTTGGGTGGGCTCAATTTTTAGCTGCATTGATGGAAAAGAAGTTCAGATAGTTCAGTGAAAGCAAAATTCAAACTGATCTGAATACAGTAGTTGAAAAGGTTATCAGTAACGGTGTTGCTTATAATGAGTATTCTGTTTTTTCTTAACTGGAAAATTTTTTAATAGACATAAAACCCAACATAGTGGCAATGGGTTTTCCATCTGAAAATCTTGAAGGAGTGTACAGAAATCACATTGAGGAAGTCATAAGGTAACCTCTCACTACACTCTTTCTGTGTTTGATAACATACTATATATAACCAGGTTTCAAGCATGTCACATTTAATGGTTAATTTTGGGTAGGGGATTTTTCCCTGGACATTTTGAGTTAGACCCTAGAAAAATAGAAAAAGCGGTATACTGACTGTTATCAATAGCTGGAATCCCCGGCTTCATTTGATAGATATTATAGGTAAAAATTAAATTCAGTTAAAACTCTCTCAACCTAAGAGAATTTGGAAATTATTATTTAAGTCAAATTATGCCCCAAATCACGGAGGGTCTCCCTGGTTTGCATCTTGTTCACAAGTTTAACTTTTATTTTCTTAGATTTTTGGAGGCAAGACACAAGGATCACTATAAAGTTTACAATTTGTGAGTAATATCCCAGAATTAACATGGAAAATCTTCACCACATTGGTGAACATCAAGACTTATCTTATTACATGTGTATTGAAACAACCAGGCTTTTGAATGAAGATCATGGTAGCTGTTCTTTTAAATTAACAAGAAGCATTTTTCACAGGGGCCTGTGTGTTGTGATTGTGCATGGTGTTGTTAAGGATACATACAGGTTGCTTTCCCAAGCAATTAATTATTTTTTGCTTGTTAAGTGAGGTGATTTTCTTAAAGCTGTGTTGCCAATACATGTACCTCAACAGAGTATTCACCTTGCTCAAGTTAAGTGATCTCAATCCAGTTATCTGCAGTGAAAAGTGTGGTCAACTTGTCAAATTTCTCATGCATCTGTATTCTTAATTTCTTGCCAGGTCGTACATTTATGAAAAAGCATTTGCGCTTGTAACCAAAGCTTAAGCCAAACGATAATGACTTACCATTTGGGATTCTGTACATGTAGTTCAAGCTTGGTGTGATAGGGGTATTATTGGTTTATACTGGGTTCCAGGCAGTATCTATCACTTCAGTGGAAGGAATGCAAAAGATTGGGTTGCCCAGCTTAGGGTTCAAAAATGCCACTGAATTTTTGACTTTGAGCATTCAATATGGGCAGGGAATTTAGATTTGAGTACAACTATAAGATCTATCATGTAAAAGTACACATTTTTAATTTCAATCCAGTCATATCCCCTGAGCCCCCACTCTTCATTGTTGCTTACCAGCAGATCAGGAGATTGTAGAAACAAGACTGATGTCACTAGTGTTCATCTAAAGTACACGGACAAGATTTGAAAAGTCTTACTTGTACTCAAATCTAAAGGTTCCTATTATGTAACTAGTAGTTTGTGTTGGATTGTTTGAATATTACCTCACATTCGACATTCCCTCATTTGTTGCAACATGCAATGAGCTGTTTTGAGAAGAGAGCTAATACTGTATCAGGAAGAGAGCTAAATTGAGTTGTTACTGAAGCTTTGGTTTGGATGGCACTGTTTTGTGACAACCTTGAATGTAGTTATAATGTTAAAGTGCACCTTACCCCAAAATACTTTTTTCGCCAAAACAAATCTTTGCACCGGCTGTTGGAAAAGCATTGCGCTGTTCTTTGTTCTTTTTTGCCAAATGTTGGCTATTTATAGGCTTCCAAACTTACAAAAAATAAGCATCATCAAACTGATTTGTATGCATGTCTACAAAGACTTAATGCGATGCAAATCAGTTTGTGACGTCAATTCAAGAATAGACCCACGCCCCTTCTCACTCGGTCATGTACCAAATGATGCTTATTTTTTTGTAAGTTTGGAAGCCTATAAAAAGCCAACATTTGGCAAAAATGCTTTTCCAACAGGTGTAAAGATTTGTTTTAGCGACAAAAATATTTTGGGGTTAGGTGCACTTTAAGCACTTTCACAGCATCGGTCAAAATGGCAGCATCTCCCCTCATGATGTTATGATATTCATTATGATATTCCTATCTGTTTATTTGGTTTACTTAGGTGTTCTGAAAGACATTATGATCCTGCCAAGTTTAATAACAGAGGTCAGTATTTTGATGAGTACAGCTGCATGTGTTACTTTATATAACAAACAGTGCAAGCAGGAAAGATAGCCAAGCAGTCGTAATGTCCAGCATAATCGACAAGTAGAAAAGGCTGGGCCAGTTCACAAACAAATGAGATCACTGTAAAAGTGGAAATTGAACTTCAACATGTAGTAAAAAATTATACATCAGAAACAATCTTGTCTTTACCTTTGGACATCAATTTTTTGTGTTTTTCAGTTGCCACGTATCCATTTGATGATCACAATGCACCTCCTTTTGAGCTCATTAGACCATTCTGTGATGACGTGGATTTATTTCTGAAAGAAGATGAGAAAAATGTGGCTTTTATTCATTGTAAGGCCGGCAAGGTACATGTACAGCTATAAAGGTCACTTTAATGTGATAATGTACAGGATGAGAGATCCTTGAAGAACATTGCTATACAGTTCAAGTCAGAAAATTATGATGAGCTAAGTAAATCATTTTACAAATACGAGAGATCTTCTTCAAATTAATAAAGATCAAAATTAATGGTCATGCATCAGTACCATGTTCTTATATGTATTTGTTTTTTGTTTGTTGTTGTTGTTGTTGTTTTTTTGTTTTGTTTTGTTTTTTTTTTTTTGGGGGGGGGGGTCTGAGACAAATCACTGTAATAATATTGCACTGTACAAAGGGTTGATTACCGGTATATCTTAAAAAGTGCCTTCATCACTCAAATCGTCTAGTTAGCCTGAAATCACACAATTCAGAACTATTTATGATTTTATCAAGCCATGATCTCAGAATAATTATTATTTTGGCTCCATCAAGTCAAGGCTTAGAGTAATGCTTTATACAGGATTAACCGTTTATATAACAGTGGTGGGTGATTGTTGCAGTAACCTCCAGGTACATGTATTTCAGGCGCATTCACCATTACTCCTGAGAAAATATTTTCCTGCCCATCCATTGCTCTAACAATCAGTCCATCTCTAAAGTAAAGTAAAAAGTAAAGTTTATCAATTTCTATAGCGCATTACCATGATGCAATGATCTAATGCGCTTTACAACACTTTGTGGGGGACTTTGCCAGACTGCTTATATAGGCGCAAATTGCAGCCACGCAGTTCACAATCTTATTAGAGAGAGTAGTATGATACACAGGTGCCCCCAGAACAGACTAAGTGTATAAACCATCACACCGGGAACTACTCAGTATTCTTCTTGCCATCTTACAGGGACGGACAGGTGTCATGATTTGCTCGTACTTACTTCACCATGATCACTTTGTGGAAAGTAATGAAGCACTGAAGTACTATGGTGATGCGAGAACGAGAAATGCAAAGGGTGTCACCATACCAAGTCAGAGGAGATATGTCCTTTACTACAATCATCTTTTAAGAAATGATTTAACATACACAAGGACAATGGTTCTCCTCAAGGGATTTCAAATGACACCTGTTCCTGCCTTCCAAAATTCCACGTGCAGTGAGTGTTAAATTTTTGTCATTTTTACTACAAATGGCATGCAATTTATGCTGTGGTACTAAAAATAATTATTGCATTTATTTACCGGTATTACTTAGTTGATTGATGAATAATGACTAAACACTGATAATTAAATAGGGTTAAATGCAATTTAACTTAGTTAACGACTAGGAGCAAGTTGCTCTGTTTGTTGTGGGGTGGCGTGGCATTAGCTTTAGTGCGTTATTAGTATTTTGGAGGCGTTGCCTGCTGCATTATTTAGCGTGTGCATGTTATTGGCATGTTGGGCCTCTCTGTGGCATCTTCTGGCAGTTCGAGCGCTCAGCGGTTCGTTTTGCATATTATGTGTGCGCCGTCGCATGTCCTCGTGGTTTTGTTTAGCTCAGCGTTTTGGTGTGTTGGCGTTTGCGGGGCTTTCGAGTATTTCCCCTCCCTCCTCTCCCTATTGGGGATTTTTTTTCCATTGAACTTATGGTTCAGTGTGACGGGTGCTTGTTTTGGGGTCTGGGGTGTCGGGCGGGGCTCATGGCTGGGTTGCGGATAGGGCAGGCTTATGGGGTGTTCCACCGACCGGGGGTTGGGTCATTGGTACCAGTCCCCAGATCCTTGAGCACCCAACCTCCATTTGCGACACAAGCGTTAATGGAAAATTAATAAGACTTTCACTTAGTGGAGCAGGTAAAAGCAGTGTGCAGGCTTTAAGTCAGAAATTGGAAGAAAATATGGGTAAAAGATCAACCAAACAAGGAACATTTATCCACAAAGGAAGTAGATGTGTTATGGTCTGGAAATATTATTAAAATCAAGGAAAAGATATCAACTGGTACATCTGTATTGTAATATTACAAGTTAAATATATTGTATATACTGTATTATTTTCAGATCCAGTTTATATAATCTGGCAACAGAAAGTGAAGCTGTACCAGTCTAAAACAAGTGTGGTATGTTATATGGAACTTAAATTGTGCATATGCTGCAACTTAAAAAAAAATATTAATTCATTGGTGTGACATCCCTTGTTCCTTTACCATTTTCTTTTTGTCTTGGGGTTATTGGGATGGCCTCTTTAAAGTAACAAAATGTATGTGATATATACAGTGCAGATGTCCTAGTGATCCAGATACAGTACCACTCAAACGTAAGTTACCAGTCACATCCCGCAGGAAACGCGACACGAATCAAGTCACGTCTCATGCTATGTGATTCACATAGTGCCAGACTCACTAAAGCGAAGCACTTCCGAAGATATATGTGCCATGTGTGAACCCAATTAATGGAAACCAAACTAAAAGTAACAAACATCAGTCATGACACAGCATTGGCAACAAGCTTTTCTGACCACTGGAAATCAACTATTGGTCACCTTATAATGGTCAATCAAGATTGTGCATGAGTTTGAAGACATGATACTTGAAGTTTCCAATGCAAATCGCATAGTGCGCGACAGTGGTAACTTACTTTTGAGCAATACTGTACCTTGAATTAGTAGACATGGGTCTTCCCAAATTGTCATATTCTCAACAACTCAGTGTGTAGGGTCAGGAAGCCAGCTTCCTCAGGTTGCTGACCCAAGATTGCACTCTTATCTGGAACTCTGTTGTCATCTCACTTCTGTTGCTTCAGTGTCACTAAAAAACAAGTAATGCATGATTCCAGAAAATATCCATACCCTACCACAGAAGGCATATAGACCCCCCCTGCCCCCTTGCTATTAGAAATTCCAAAATACTCAACCCCCCCCCCCCTTTTTCAGGATAGCACACAACAGCTTTTATTGTTTTCCAAACTTTGTAGTCATTCATGCTAAGCATCAATCCACAAGACTCAACTTGAAGTGAGTGAGTTAAAAGTACATTGAGGCTTTAATATCCTGCTAAAAAAAATGTATGGATTAATTAATATGAATGATTTCTTTTGTCTCAGGGAAAGAAATCCAGTAAAGGATTTCAATTTGATCTGAGCCAACCAATTCCAATTTGTGGTGATATTAGGGTGGAATTCTTCCACAAAGATATGTTCAAAAAGGTAAGGAATAAAATTATTGTAAGATTCTTGGGTTAGCTGTCACGGACCCCTCAACTCCAGGTCCAGTGAAAATGACGGTTGCTAAAAATAATTATTAATACCTTTTAATAGTAAGCTTACTCAATTTGGTTGCTGACACTGTCTGTCAGGCAGAGAATTTCAGACTGTCACTCTTTTATTCTTGTACATACATACATACATACAGAAACTTTATTTTTTTCTCAAATTTAAGAGTAGCTATAGTAAAAGTTAATTTTTCTGAGAGAAAAATAACAAAAGAAATCAACTTACAAACTACGTGTATGATTCTTACAAACTACAATTCTGTACAGTATTTACAATTAATGGTTAAAATGAAGGGAATCTATGTACTGGATATTTTAAAACACTATATCAGGCAGAAATTTACATAATGTACCAAATGTACATTAAGTTAAGGCTAGCTATACCGATAAACGCTTTTTTAAAGTCATCAAGGTTTGAAGTTTAAACAAAGTCTGTTAGAGAGTTTCATTGTTTAGATAAGAAATGATAAGAAAAAGAGCGAAGGTCGTAAGTAGTAGTTTCAGGTAGAGTGAGTGTCAGAATGTAGTTACCACATCGATATTATAGGAGGTGGAATGAAGAGTAAACATATTCCTCATTTAGTTAGGATAGTTAAAAATAAACCTTAGTAGAGTAAAATCAACATATTGTGTATGCATCTGTTATTATAGAGAAACACAGTTTACTTTGTCCAATAAGTTATAAAAATAATGTTGGTTCAAAATAATTCTAGAATGAACCTAAGAATCCTTTTATTAAGAGCTTCTGTTTTCTCTGTATTTCGCGCGCTGCAGAAATGCCACACAGATGAACAATATTAATTGAAAGTGCGGTAGAATAAAGGCATTATACAGTTTAACCAAAGTGGCTTTGGAGATCAGTTTTCTAAATCTTCTCATGACATTTAACTGATTATTGACCTTTTTTGCAAACCAAAGATCAAACTGAAGTTTGCTATCAATGTTCATACCAAATAATTATGTCGATTGACTCTTTCACTGGAAAGGAGAAAGTATACTCCATGTCACCAAGGACTAAGGGCTGATGTTTAGTTTCGTTAACAATCGAACACCATTTTCATTGTACCATTGATTTGCCGTACAACTTCCTTACACAAACATTCTTCTAGTGCCACCAGATCGCTGTCTTAGTAATAAATTTAATGGTCATCAGCATGTGCGTTTAGCTTAGCTCTCTTTATATCAATGATAGAAAAGATCATTTGCAAATATATTAAAAATAATGGGGCCTAAAATGCTACCCTGAGGCACTCTGTCTCAGTCTCCTACAACGAGAAAGTGTCACCAACCTTCACCCTCTGTTGTCGATTTGACAGATAGTCTCTTTACAGGGCACAGCTATCCTCATCTAATCCATAGGCTTTGAGTTTGGCTAATAACAGGGGGTGCTGTATAACATCAAAGGCCTTTGACAAATCTGTTGACACTATCCCCACAAGGTTCCCATCACCATGCATCATCATTCATCATATGCGTGTTAAGAAGGCCTTTTTTCGCATATGCTTCAATTTTCAATTGACATCAATTGTTTTCAGAAAAAAGAAGCAGTTTGGCCCTGAATCACCTTTTCCTTTGATTTTTTGTCATTCGTAATCGGCCTGTGGGCCAGTCAGTGCTATAATTATCAGCTACAAGCCTTGTAATAAGACAAGGTACGTGTAAAGCCTGCACCATTTAAGCCAACGACACTGATGTCAGTCCATCTCGGTAGTATGCACTGGCTATCAAACTATACGAAGAATTTTGAAATAAATGAATTGTCAAATTTTTCATGACCAAAATTAATTTGAAGATAATCGTCGATCTGAAGGAATACAGTAACCTCAATTAAAAATGACTTGTCCCTTAATTCACCCACCAATTACTTATTTCTTGCAGGAGAGAATGTTCCAGTTCTGGTTTAACACATTCTTTGTTAGTCAAGCTGCTGTCACAAAAGTGATACTCGAGGATGAACCAACACTTAAGACCTTTGAGCTTGATTCTGATACACGTTGTTTTGATATTGGAAAGGATCATCTAGATAAAGCACATAAAGATTTAAAGGAAAAAATTTATCCTGCAGATTTTAAGGTGAGATAAATTACGATGTGTGAACAATTTTTTCTCATCTTAGAGAAATTATTATGATTTGTTGCAATAGTTTGATATATTCTGTATACATATTGGTTCATTTAAGAAAAGACGAAGCTGCATCTCAAGAGCTTAGTTTCTAGGGAAAACTATATTAATTAATTGCACTAACATTTGTCAGAACATTACCAATAAATTTTGTTGTGACAGAGACCTGACCATCTACAGTACTGTGCAAAAGTAATGAGAGCAAATTTCGACGAAATTTGCCGAAATTGTGTGATATTTCGATGCACTTATTGTTCCCATATCATCGAAATTTCGTGCGGACATGCGAAGTTTCGCATGGCATTTTGTTCCACGGACAGCGAAATTTCGCGCATTATTTCGTTTGGGAGAGCGAAATTTCGTGGAACATTTCGTTTGGTGGAGTAAATTTTCACATGAAATGTCAATAATAATTTGCCACTTAGTTTTTGCGCGATTTGGCAGAGCTGTGGAAAATCTGTGATAACAATCCATTCAGGTTGTTTACAAACTGAGGCGGATTATACTTTTAATTGTAGGCATTAGATTGAGTTTATAAATACTTTTAATTGTAGGCATTAGATTGAGTTTATAAACATACTGCAAAGCGTTGTCACGAACATACGTGTGGGAATGTGGGTTACATGGATCAATGGCTGATTGAATACAGTGTGTTTTTTTATTATTGCCTTTCTTCATGAAAATCAATTTGATAAACTTTTACGTAACATAGGACAGAGTAGTTCAGTATATTTTGTTTCAAAACACGTAGGTTGGTTTCGCTTTGTCCCCAAAACACTGCAAGTGTATCGGTTTTGCAAAATTTCACTGATATTTCGTTCAGTTTAGTGCGAATTTTCGTTGATATTTTGCTTCTTCAAAAATTTGCTTCTTCGATTTTTCGATGTCCTCGACTAAATTTCGCGCAATCTTACGAAATTTCAAATGTCAAATGTGCGAAATTTCCAGCGAAAATTCGCCGAATTTTCGAGGAATTTCAATGAGAACAAAGCACGAATTTCGTCGAAATTCGCTCTCATTACTTTTGCACAGTACTGTAGTAGGTCTTGCTTTATGTATGTACTAAGTAATGGTAATAGGACTGAGTGGAATCTTAACAAAATCAGATGACTGCATAGCGGGAGTCCAACTTGTTTCATCACTAGTATGATGACAGAACGATTTGGACAACATGAAGTCCTGTTACTAATCAATTGGATCCATAACGCTTACAACTTTCATCTTGATACTACTTTGCATGTGGATTAAGGATACATATATGTATTCTTGGCAGCACATGATTACTTGCCAAATTTTCCTACCCCCAAAAATCCCGGAGTCGAAAATGTCATACCCAGAAATATCCTTTGGTCACCCCTGTTGTTTTAAATCCAGAGCACCCACCCCCCATTCATTCATTCATTCAGTTAACTATAAACTCCTTTGTCGCTGCAGATTCGTGTCATTTACTCAGAGGTTGGCTTGGAGACCTCATCAAGTGCTTCATTGCCAAGAAGGTCTGCTGGTATGAAACCAAAACATCAGAAAACTCGCTCAATGGACTCATTTGATGACTGCATAGATAGCAATGAAGAGGAAGAAGATAACTTTTCTGACTCGGATAATGAGGAAAAGTGGAAAAATGAGGCAATTGTGACAGGGGGCTCACAATCAACATATGTGTGAGGGTAATAATAATAATTACTACTTAAGCCTGTAAACAAATAATGCATTTTGATAATGGTACCCTGCAGTATTAAATCTGGAAATGAAACTTGGCTATCAGTATGTTTGTGCAGAAAGGAAATTCAAAAAGAATTATTTTATTAAGTTATCTGATTGTGTGCAGATAGTAAGAATAGTTGTCATGATCTGACACAGTACAGTGCATCAGATATTTGTATAGGAAATCATATGACCTCGAGCACAATTCATGATTAATAGGTATGAGTGATTTTAAAAGCTCTTGCACAAGCCTTTGGGCAAGTGCAATTTGAGAACTTTCAAAATCACGAGTATCTATTAATCACAAATTGTACAAGAAGGTTGCACGATTTTTTATTTATAGTTCGCTCAGCAAAAACAAATTGTATGAAGTCATGCAACTTGTAAATTATTGCAAAATATTTTAATTAATTACTCCTGTGACCAACAAATCATTCCAGAGAATGGTAACTTCGGTTGTGGCGATTCATACACGCTATTGCCAAGGAAACTTAATCGGTACTCCTGCCGAGTACTATTTGGGATTAATTGTACTGCTCTCGACCAATCAGAATTGAGTAATTTTGTTGAGTGTACTATAAATGGTCAAATAAGTGCATTGTTTTATAGAGACATATAATCAACATATTGAGAGTTTCTGCTTCCAGATATACACTGTACAGTAAAATTATGTACTTGATGTTCATTCACTACATTGTCACAGAGTAGAGATCTAAACTAACAAGTGGGATCAAAGTAGGTTTCAAAACAAAAATTATGCACTGGCTCAAAAAATACTCCAGCACGGCAGCCCATGTTTTTCTTTGAATTAATATGGGTGACCAGCAAGCCAAACCAAGTGGGCTGAAGCTTAGCAAACAGAAATTAATTTTAATAGACATTATACCATAAAGTTCCTATAGTAGCGACCCTTGTTACTTTCAGAATAAGCAGCCTTTGGGGTTCGGTACTTTCGGGGGTCGTTATTTTTAGGGACCAAAAACCATAAAACAAAGTCGGCGTAGCTCTTTCCTGAAATGAAAATAAACAGCATAATATTTAAAAAAATATATATGTTATTTGTCTTACATGGTCTGTGTCACAGAAATACCTATGTGCTAAATACAGCAATACACTGATAAACAATGAGAGTGATGATTCGTCTCTGACTCATAGGAGGAAAGCTAATTAAACTCAGTGCTTTTAAGTCCATGACGAACAAATGTGTTTTTATAGTGCAGTATACTGAAGTTTCAGTTTCACTAATTTTTGAGAGGTCACTACTTTCGGGGGCTCACTATTTTCAGGAATTATTAGAAGTTGGAAACTTTTGATATAACTTTCAGGGGGTCGCTACTATGGACTTGACGGTAAGCCTGTGAATATGCAATATGCATAATTTATACAGTGTACATTGTGCATTAATTGTTTGGTCAAAAGTTGTATATCTTCAGAACATAGTATTAGTTTTCATGTTTTCTTGTCTCATTTGAATATTTACAAAAAGATATGCAGAAGTATAAGGAGAGCTTAATTGCACTAACATTAATTTTGGCTACATTTGCCAGAGCAATAATTTCTTGTTTTCCCAGAGGTCTACCCAGTCAACCACTTGAACTAGAATAGTGATCAGTATCTGTAATTATCATTTCTCCTTAATTGCCACTATGGTTAAAGGGATCAGTGTCAGTCTCTGGGCAACTGTGCACCCACCCCTCCCCTAACCCAACATGTTATAATAGGTTAATAAGTAGTGTTATTGTTGGGTTAGGGGAGGGGTAGGTGAGCAGTTGCCCAGATACCGACACTGATCCTTTTCCCTACCAATATTATGTGAAGTATGCAGAAAGGAATAACAATTTCAAAACTTGTATATCAGTGAATGTCCGTCAATAAATCAGGTCTGCCCACCATAACCAAGCCTACAAATAGCAGTCGGTCATTGGACAAACATCGGGTAAATTTTAGGTTTTGACCGGTGAAAGCTTAGCCTGGTCGGATACTCTGACTGTGGATTTCTGACCAGACTGTTCTCTTGTCCAGCCAAACCTTGACCCTGGCCTGACAAATGACCTGCTTAAGGGCAACAAATTATTTTTTGCAGACTTGATACCACCATACTTCTATCAAGGTTTGCCTTTCATGTGTCTGAGCAGGGATTTGCAGATCCATTGCATAATAATAATAATGTCGTTGCCTACAATGTGTAGTACAAGAACTCAAAATAATGTTCTTAGAAACCGAACTCTTTAGCTGCCTGTCCATTTGGTGATTATTTGGAAGTCCTCAGATATGGTATGCAAATCCCTGACTGCTGTAAATGTTGGGCAGCATGTTCTTCAGGGTGTTTCAGTTTTCTTCTTGCTGTCTCTTTTTTTTTCCTTACAGGTGATTTACAGTCCTCAAGTTCTTATTAGTTGTCAGTAGTATTTTTGTTTTTGTGTTTCCTTCAGTGAACTGGCCAGTTGAGTAGAAGCAATGCTGGAGGTGACCTTGTTTTGATACAAACCTGTCCATCTTTCTCATTTAAATATGGACAAGTTGTCATGGGAACAACATGTAAAAAGTAGTGAGATCTAGCTGTATCAAAACAAGCAAGGTCACTGCTAGCTGTTTCCACTGATAGGCCAGACTCACAGAAGCATTAGTGGGCTATTGGTTAAAATTGATTGACTGCCTTGGATTTGGTGTAGCTTATATTGTCAGTAATACTAGTGACCCACATTTTCTCCTAGAAATACAGTGTAACCAAGTGAACATCAGAGTTCTGTATTTCATGACATTCATTTCTTTGTATAGTACTAAATTTCCTACAACTTGCTAAAACTCAAGATTGAAACAACTATGATGTTTCATAGTATCATTTTTACACAAGAAATATTTTTGTTGTAGTTAAGTTTTACAATGTAAGGAGAACATTTTATTTTCAGCCATCATGTATTTTTGTATGTTAAGGTTATTTATAATTAGGATATATAGAGATCAAAATTATGGTAGTATACTATTTGCCTGTGTTGATGACAACTGTCAACACACCACTTGAATTAGGGACAGTTCTGTCATGATCAACTGGTTACAATTTTTTGCAATTATTAGCATGTCATTGAGCTTCCCTTGAACTTGCTTTATTATCTTGAAATAGGTTGGGACAATTTGTGAAAAACAGCAAATAAAATAATAAAATCAAAGATAAAGAAGACAGTCTGAGACAGTTCCATAAAAAAGGATTTTAAGTGATTTCAGGACTACCCTGTTCTGTTCTTAAACTGTAGTCTTTATCTATCTTTTTTTTTTACAAACATTTGGTGTAGATGCAGCTAGATCTAATGTTTTGCAATAGTTTTCACTGTTTGTCTTTTTTACGCCATTTTAGCTATCAAGGTATTACATACATGTAAATTTTGATGGTGCCGTTACCTTAGTGCAGTAAGCATTTCATTCAGCCTCCAGTCTATTGAAATGTGGTATTCCTCAAAAAATCATACCATCTGCAACTCCAAAATTGATAATGATTGACCTCATGGTTCCCAGTTAAATAAGTTACATGTAAATAATTATTATTGATGTGAGACATGCAAGAGTACTGTTCAAGAAAAAAAGCACTTACTTAAATGTCAATAATGTGCATGTGGTGCAGGTTTTACAAAGCAGATGCATTCATGAGCTGATTGTATTGGCAGTAATATGAACCTGCCATAATTGAAGAACGTGTTTCTGTCTGACATTTTGGAGGTAAAGGTTTTTAATTTTAGGAAATAATAAATCTTTAGTTTAGAGAGCCCAGTAACAAAAAGGTGTGAGTTTGGATTTGTTGCTTTACTGAAATATCACTTACTGGACCTGTAGCTGGGTTAAAAAAAAATAAAATCACATACAGGACTTACAAACACAGGTGTATTGATTCTGTTAACAACCAAAGTCACTAAACTCTGGCAATTTACATGCTTGTGTTCATATCAAGTGTTGAGCCAAATACGTCTTAAATTTTACATTTCACCCTTTTGGGGCTGGTGGAAAAGTCTGCTACACTGTATGTGATGATTTAAGTAAAAAAGTAAGCCAAAGTGCCTGACATTATTCAATATTATTGCAGAAGTAAGCAAACTATCAACTGAAATATGGGATCTCAAGCTCATCAAGATCCAATCACCTCAGAAAATCTGTTACTTACTAATTACCACAAAAATATAAATTATATTAATAATAAGAATAATCTGGAATTTATATTACGCAGTTTCCATGACAAAATGATCAACTGCACTTTACAACAATACATAGAATAAAATAACTTAATAATAAAAGTGACATCCTGCATTGTGTATACTGTATTAAATAAATTAACCTAACTAAGGATTAAAAGCCCTAGTAAAAGATACACCTTCAAACAGATTTCCTAAAATAAATAAAAGTTGCATAATATATTTTGTATAGGTATTGAAATATAAAGCTAACTAAGAATAAAAAGCCTTTCTAAAAAGATGCGTCTTTAAAAGTTTTTTAAAAGTGTCAACACTGATTTGGTCATTCTAATTCTCAGAGGTAGACCATTCCAGAGTTTAGGCGCTAAAGTATATATAAAAGCATAGTTGCCCAGGGTTGGTAAAGTTTTGAAATTCGTAAGGACAGCAGCATTCTGTTGTCAGACCACAGATTATATCAAGAATTTAATGGCTAAACTCCAACAAGATCACTGATGTAAGACAGGGCTAACCCATGAATAGTTGTAAAAGTTAAAAGTAAAATTTTAAAATTTATACAGAATAAGACAGGTAGCCAATACAGCTGAAAAATCACTAGAGTAATAATTATGGCAAAATTTGCCCTGCATAACAACAAGCCTGGAAGCTGCATTTTGAACTCTGTAACTTGTCTAGTTGGTACTTAAGCAGACCACATGAATAGACTATTAATTACAAGTATAGTTTATTCGGCTACTAACAAAAGAGTGAATCAGCTGAAATGAGCTCATGCAGGGGCTCATCATGATACCCTTAAAAACTCATCAACCCTTGTTAACTTTCCCATAGTTAATGTTACCAATAGGCCATTTTACAGTTGTTTGCTCAGTGACCTGGCCTATGAACGGCAGCAAGGTTGCAGGTGACCTAGTATTGATAGAGACCTCACTGTTTTTATCATGTAAATCATGTTGTTGTAATGCAAACTACAGCAAAACCTGCAAGTAAGAATCTAAAAATTAAGAACCTGTAATAATAATAATAATAATAATTTAATAAGTATTTAACAAGTTTCAATACTTTACAATTCTTTGCAATTCTAAATTATTTTTACAATTCTCAAATCAAACTAAATCAAATGAAATGTTGGTTTTTGGAGAGAGGGGAAAACCGGAGTACCCGGAGAAAAACCTCTCGGAGCAGAGTAGAGAACCAACAAACTCAGCCCACTTATGACGCCGAGCCCGAGAATCGAACCCGGGACACATTGGTGGAAGGCGAGCGCTCTCACCACTACGCCAACCCTGCTCCCCCGTTAGCCTAAAATCTGCCATTTATACCCCCTATAAACAAGAAACTATTTAGCCTAAGAAAAATAAAATAGGTTCTTATTTTCTAAAATCATATAGTAGTCATTACAGGTACACTGAAATTATTTACTGTAATCATAATTGAAGAAAAACCAGATTGCCATTGCTGTAAATCATGATTTTTTTAAGAAAAATGAGTGCAAAATATGTAGTTACAAAGCAATTACTAAGCAAGTGTAGATCCACACTACTGTATGGTAAATGCAGTGAACCTAATAATAATTATAATAGCAACAATAATAAAAAAATGTATTTAAATATTTGATAGGGGTGGTGTGGTGAATAAAATTAAAATATAGGACAATTACCAACTTGTTATGCAGGTGTGTTTTTCTCCAAGAATAAGAACCTATTTTAAGAACCTAGATAGCCTAAAATTTTGTCAAGTACCATTTATATAAGAACCTGTTTAGGCTAATTAACTCCTAAAATGTAGGTTCTTACTTGCGGGATTTTACTGTAGTCTACATTTACATAAGAAAAGCAGAAAGGTTTGTATCAAAACAAGGTCACCCTGACAGCTTCACTTCCATTCATAGGCCAGGTAACTCTGCCACAACTGTAAAATGGTCTATTACCACAGAAATATAAATTGAGATGTATCTATGGCACTGTATGTGTTACAGAATTAAGTTTCCATAGGGATTTGGTTTACATAACAGAGAAATGAAGAAATAACTATCTGCTACCTCCGTTATTTACTCATAATACCTCAGGAAAAATGATTTGCTCATCCCCATCTCGAAAATTTAATCTTCCTCCTTCTCTCTGGAGCATTATCAGAGCTGTCCTTTAGGAGTGCCTGGCTGCCTCTCAGGCTGGCATTAACTTACTTTCATCTTTGGGCCACCAGGTCAAGTATTAGTTTTTGCACCAAGCTTATTTGCTGGGTGCCTTGGACTTGAGGGTTTAGAGACTTCAGGTGCCTTAACCTGCTTTCCTTAGAGCACAGCCTTGATTATTACTTTTTGGTCATGGGCTTTAAATTTTAACTGGTTGATGGTGGGCATACTAGTGTTCCCTGATGATTGAATGTGCCTTTTATTTAAGGGTCTCAAATGTCCCAAATAATAAGAACTTGGGGTCTTAAAAGACCTAATAATCAAAAGGGTATGACAAGAATGCCTCACTTTCCCAGTTTTATTGGGGAGATGGGTGGATAAATAATGGGTAAAAGTGTAAAAGAAAACTCAGATATATAGCCAAGGTTTTCCTCAGCTTGCTGTCTTTAAACCACTGAATGGCACTTACGTATTTGTTCTCCAAATTTTAAGGAATCAGCAAAATTAGAATTAGCAGAATAAGGCCTTTGAAATATGTCAATTCCACTGTCATGCATTCCCTCTGACTGCCCAGTACAAACACAAATCCCTCTATATTGTTCAATTTTTTAATTCCTTGCTGCTTACAGCTGTACTCTATATTTACATTCATTTGTTTCAAAAGTTAAATAAAAAGCTTTCAGATCTGGAGCAATACACTGTATGTCCTAGAATTTAAAATTAAATATAATTAACAATACATATTAAAATATTTTTTCAGAAGACAGGCATTTTGGAAGTAAGAACCAGAACAAAACCCGACTTGACAACCAATTTTATGCATAAGTGCTCAATGATAAAGCTGCAGTGAATTTCCTGTCATGCTGCCATGATTACCCATGATGCACTCACGAGCAAAAAAAGGGGTCTATTTCTGCCATTTTGCAGAGAATTCATGTTGCTATAGTTTTACATTGTCATCTCTGGCTTTCCCACTTGATTTTGTCACTTATACAGTTGTTTTTGCAGCTCTCTCATCTTAATCCTATCAGAGTGACCATCATATCTACTCATACTTAGAGGAGGATCCCTTTACCACCATGCATATACATGTAATTCTAGCCTGCAAACAGACTCTCCATTTGGGTTATAATTTCAGAAAAATGGTCTCATCTCTTGAATGGCACATGGTCAGAGCTAGGGGACTGGGGTGGGCAAGAAAAAGGAGAGCCTGCAAATAGTCAGATTCTGAATGTGTGGTTCCAGAAAATATCCATACTCCCCCCCACGGAAGATCATTGGAAATTCCGAGGGAGAGGGGGGGTTAAAGGGCAGTAATTTCCGAGGGGTAGGGGGTTTCGTGGGGAACTACTTTTCCAAAGGGTCACGAACCATGTACAAAACATTGAAAGCAACATACGATCGATCTGAGGCACAAAAACATACATACGTTGTTTTGAAACAAAAGTCAGTACTCCTGGCCATTGAGATAAAGTTCACATTATTAGCTTCAATGTTTAGATAGATAGATAGATAGAAAACTTTATTAAGGTGTCAAAACCGTCTAGCTAGGGATAAAAGAATCCCTTACTAATTTGGGGACACTAATATACAAACTAAAAACTATATAAAACAGTAGGTAAAATATCTATAGTTATGTAATTAAGAGATTTGTAGTAAAAAGAAGTCAAAATGAACAAAGGCTACAGCTTGCGCAGCCATCATCTAAAAGTTCACTTATATTGAGTTGGCGTATCTTGCTTTTAAACGACATTAGGGTTGTGACGTCCCTGATACTCTTGGGTAGTTTTATCCATAGCCTAGGCCCTAGATATCTAATAGAGTGCTTGCCGTAGGTGACTGTCTCATACCTGGGTATAGAGAAATCTGCTTGCCTCAAATTGTAATTACTATTTGGTTCTTTAAAGATGTTAC
Source organism: Galaxea fascicularis (assembly GCA_948470475.1). NCBI lineage: Eukaryota > Metazoa > Cnidaria > Anthozoa > Scleractinia > Euphylliidae > Galaxea > Galaxea fascicularis. Next base: position 26,305,617 of record OX419339.1, read on the forward strand.
TTATATATGCAGGGCACAGTTTATGCTTTACTTTATACATAAGGATGCACAGATCCTGTAAGCGACTATTTAGTAGTGTGGGCAGATCCGCCTTCTCCAATAATTGTTCGTAACTAGAATTATTATCCTTGAAAACCGCCCTAAGTCCTCTTTCTTGTAGTCTTTCAAGCTTTCGAGTGTCACTCGCTTTGCAAAAATGCCACACTAGGTGACAGTACGTGAGAAATGGTAATATCGCGCTTTTGAATAATATTAACTTAGATTTCATATAGGAATTAGATTACGTAGTCTCATTAGAACACCAATTCTCTGGCTGGCTTTTTTACAAATAGAGATTATATGCTCAGAGAAATTTAGCTTAGAATCTAACACTACTCCTAGAAGTATGATATTATCTTTAGTTTCAATTACGACATCATTGACGCGAATATTACTGTCATTTTGAGTGAAGCCCAAGTTCAAAACTTTTTTTTCTTTTTTTCTTTGAGTTAGCTAGCGCTACAATCTCCCGAAGCTACTTTCTTCAAAACATTTAAAATGGCGGTCTCAACTGGAGTCTCGTCTCCAGACTTCCAGCTTTGTCTCGTTTTCGTTCGACCTTTAGAAGGCCTGGCTACCTGGCTGGTACAACGTGACAACGTTCACGAAACCTACCGCGTTAACATGTCTGTTAGTGAGGTTTTTGGTCCTTAAATAAGAATCAACCCGAAGAAACTGACAAAATGTATAGACAAAGGAACGTTGTAAGTTTCTGTTTTATTTACTATCGTTTGCGAAGTTGTTTAAGCGAGTGAAACGTTCTCATCAGAGTTTGCACAAAAACGCGAAACAGTCAACGTGCTACCCAAATGTTTAAGCTTATAATCTTACATAAAAACAACACAAACATAATTTGCAAAGTTGATGGCGAAGAAGCTAAAAGTTTAGCTGGATAATAAACTTAACAAAGCATTATATTTCTGTTAAAGTTAACCTCAATGGTTACACTGTTGTAATAAAATTCTATCGTATTTACGTACTTACGTTGGTATTCACTTTCTTTTTTATAAGTACAAAACTTCTGGAAATTCCGGAGGGGAGGGGGGGTCATCAAAGACCCCTCTGGAATGGAAAATCCTAGGGGGTGGGGGGTGCAAATCAAAAAGTCTTCCATGGGGGGGGTATGGATATTTTCTGGAACCACACAATGTAAAGTGCTGATTGGCCAATTTGATGGTTACATGTATACACGTCAAACAAGTGAGCATGTCAATTAAGTCAACATATATAGCAACTGTGAATGCAGATTATGATGCGGATTCTCTGCTCAGCAAAGCTGTCTCAGCTTTGAATCCTCAAATTGATGTGAAGAAATAGCAAAACCTGGCAATTAACAGTCTCCTTAATAATGGAAAAGGACGTACTGGCTGTGTTACCAACAGGCTTTGGAAAAAAAGCCTTGTGTTTCAAGTTTTTGACATGGTGAAATCATTTGTCCCCTAAAGGGGTTTAACACCCCCCCCCCCCCCCCGTCCACTTTGACCGCGTACCATTCAAGAGCAAATCAAAAAACCTAAATGAAAAGCCTGTTTGCAGGCTATAAATTATTTATTAACTTTCTGATTACCAAAGTGATCCCTAACCATTAAAGAGTGGCTGGGCTGGGTTGCTTGGCTTACACAGTTGTTCAATGTGTGAACTCTAAGCATCAGACCTGGCCAGGGGTTTTGGGTATAGAGTATCCCGGGCCATTTTAATTCAGGCATATGGTATTTTTTGGTCAAAATTTGGGTATAAAGTATTTAGATTTTCCTGAATTATAGGTGTTTGGATTAAGATTTGACTTGTTCATTTTCAGGTATTTAGTGTTCTGTTTCAAAATAATTTTAGGTATTTAGTATCACACATTTTACGATTTTTCATGATTTTTAGGTATATTGGTATCTTGGGGGGAGGGGGGGAATAGCGGGTATATTGGTATCCCACTCTTTCCACCCCCCCCCCCCCCTCCAGCTGGGCCTGAAGCTTTTACACAACCCAGTACACAAAGTTGTTTTACCCTATCTGGGGAAGAATAATTATTGCACCTCAATCTTGGAAGCAGCTGCTGGTTATTTCAGTACCTGCAAAGTGAGGCTTTTAAAATGTGGCTCTGCATCATTTTTGTAAAAAGTTACCGCTGACTGGGTGAGATAATTCCTTCGACTGCTTCAAAAGGTGGCACCAACAGAAATGTTCTCCTCAGTTCTGTGGGGATGAATTTTTCCTGATATCAAGTCAATCTCTCCATTAGTGTTTTCAGTGATTGCAGTCCTATTCGGTTCATGGCCAACAGCCTTTGTCTGATCGATGTTTTCATTCTTTTCAGCCACCACTTCGCACCCGTTTGACAACATATCGGAACCCTCCCTCTCGTTCTGATTTTGTTGCCAATTTTTATCATCTACTGGAACACTATCAGAGCTGTTGTTGATGCAAGTGTCTTTCTCTTCATTTACAAGGTTTCTCTCAAACGTACATCCCTCCACTTCGCCTCCTTCGAGTGATCGCCGCACATTTTCAGCAAAACCATCAAAGTCGTTATCACTTTCTGGATCAAACAACGGGCTAAGAGGATCCTCCAGGTTCGGATTGTACAGCAAAAACAGCAGTCCCTGAACGCAGTCCTCTAGGGTGTTAGTCTCGGTCCATTCGTCGAACAAATTCAGGCAAATGTCACCACTTTCGTTATCAATGTTTGGATGGTAGATCCGTGTGACACATGTTACAGTGGGAGCCATCTTTGGGTAATCTTTCAGAGTAACTTGAAAGTCGAATTTTCCTCCGCAGTAAACACCGTCTTTTGGAAGGATTTCGACTTTAAAAGCTTCCAAGTCTTCTTCATAGTGGCAGACTTCGGCCTGGTTGTTTGAAAAACTAGCGATGTTTTTCATAAGCTTGTGGAAATCTTTAGCCAGTGAGCCGCACATTTTCAACGTTAGCAGCGAATATGTTATAAACAATCTGACTGTTTATCTTTGTGGACCTTTTCACGAAGAATTCATTTGCAGTTTCAATTGAGACCAGCCTACATAAATTCTCACAACGTTATTCGTCTTTTATAACGTTACCAAACCACCAGCGCTGCAAAATTCGCGTTTGATGGTGCAACGGCGTGAACAGCAAATGAATTCCGCTTCGAGAACCAATCAAAACAAAGTTGGATTGCATCATCATTCCCACTCGGCCTGCAGGGAATCACCCCTGAAAAACGTGAGAGTGGCTTTGAGAGTTGATTTTGTTAGCGGGCAGTTGCGCGTAATCTGATGAATCTAAGTTCATATTTGTACGCTTAAATGCTTCCACTGAGTGTTTTTGCTTGCAAGTATCGCATGTATTGACTAGTAGACTGAAATTCGTTGGGATAGTAAATGTCCTTATATTCCGGATTTTAATAAGCGTACGGCCTTTGTCTTTTTTTAAATTGTATTATTTTTTAAATGCTGAATTTCACTTTTATTGTAACTGCGTTGTGTAGATAGAGAGAGAGTTGCTTTACTAATCACTTGGGTTGGCACATGAAATTTATGATCACCTATTTTACATTTATCATTTTCAAAAAATGTATTTACAGTGAGTTGACAACAGGTGTACAGTCGAAAGTTATTGGATCTCCTCTGAGCAAAACAGCTACTATTTGTTCAGCTGATTGAAGTAATGCAGCCTGGAAAAAATGCAAGCAAAGAAAATAATTTAAAACATAAGTAAGCTTATATGAAAAGCGCAATCGTGCGCCGGCGATCAGAATTTTAGTTGCGCATATTAATTATCCATTTGGCATGCGTTTAAGTTCGAATTCAGTTTTCTCCTGAAGCCCGTTGAATCTGCATCAGTCACGGGATAACATGAATATGATGCATTTGCGCTGGAAACTCTCCCTTTTGCTCTTTTTGGGTTGCGCTCTAGAAGTAGTAGCATCTAATGCTGGTGGACTGGCAGATTTGGCTAAAATTTTGGGGCAGTTAGCTGGCGGAGACAATTGTGTTTTTCGATGCCCGAAAGGTAAGCGAAAAATTTAGCTAATTAGCTGATGTGTCATTAAAACGAGTTTTATTTCAGTTTAAGTCTGGCGAGCTTAAACTAAAAGAGTCGACGTCTGAAATTAATCAGCAAGCATTCTAACATTTTGCTGTTTTTAAGCATAACATTTTTCGTAGTGCACATGTATGACGCTTCGTTTGTTCACTACACTGAGATAGATCGGAAAAGTATTCGAGGTTGTTGCGTTACACAAGGCATCATGGGCCTTTCAATAGTAGTGTTGCGTTGGTTTTGTATCTTACTTATTTTAGCTCTCCTTTGATCTGATAATCCTTTTGTTATTTTCAATAATTTGTAGTTAAGTTTAAGAACTTTAATTTCTTCGCCAAACTCTGAGACGTTCTCATTCCCCTCGATAACGTTTTAATGACATGGTGAGCTGTGATTGGTTGTCTGGAAGGTTAACAATATTTATTTATTCAGCTGGTATTTCGTGATCTTCTCAAGTATTCGCGTAAGCTTTAACATCTTTTAACAAGGATGTATTTCCGCTTTCACTGAAAAATCCCAGTGGTACATATGCAGGAAAAATTGGAGACAATATGCAGTGACAACACATTGTGTATGGAAGTTACAACTTTTATCAAGTCTCAAAATCTGAGCATTTTCAGGAGTTAAAACATAGGTTTATAATAATTTACTCTGAATCAAAATGTGAAAAACTAATAGATCTCAGGAGGCTCCCACAGCACAGGAAATACAGGACCTTGTGATACATATACACAAAAGCGATTTAGAAAGCTCTCAGAATTTTAAAACTTTTAATATTATAAATATTGCTCAGGGTCATATGATTTTTAATATGTACATGTAACATAATTATTTGAAAACAAAATTCTACCAAAAGTCACTCTGCATAGTCTCAAATTCAGTATGTTTATACCATTTCCACAAGTCAAAACATTCAAATTATTTTGCCACATTTTAAGGTGTGCTCATGACCAGTTGCCATAGAAACTTAATGGTTACTCCCAAGGATTACAACTGGGGATTAATTGTACAGCTCTTAACCAATCACATTTGATTTATTTTGTTGAGTGTACTACAAACAAACTAATACACACAATAGACCTATTTCAAATATAACATGGTAGAGCCTTAGCAATTAAGTCTTCAAGCACCAAGCTGTACATTTTGTATAATTTTGTTACCCACAGGCATCAATGCATTTGAAGCCTGTGGGCCCAGAGTTCAGTCTTCATCATTACTGTGGGGAGATTAGGGGCATATTTTATCATTACTGTTTATCTGGTATGATTCTGTATTAATTTCAGGGTATAAACCTCTTGCTAATCCACAACACAAACCATCAAGTGATGGCTGTGGTTCCATGGGAATCAAGGTATGCTTTAAACTAAATAGGCCATTTCTGAATTACCTCTGGCCTCTTTTTCAAAGCAAGTCTTTGTGCTCATCCTTTCATATACACACAATTACCGGTAATTAAACTCATTTTTCATGTGAATGAAAATTGATTTGCATATAAAAGGATGAGCACCAAACATGCTTTGAAGAAGAGGCCTGAGGTAATTTGGAAATGGCCTATTGATGTCTAAGATGCTAACCAACCTACATGTATGGTGGTCTGAAATCTTAAAATCCTCTTTTCCTGTCCCTATCATCAACTCTCTCCCTTACAAAAAGTCAACCATAACGTCCCAGAAAGTTATCATTCAACATGAAATTATCTATCCTCTTCCTCAAGATTTCCATTTGTTTTCTATATAGTTATGTCTGCAACAGGTTGGAGTTAACCTAGTGATGCATACATGCACACCTAGGAAGAGGTCAAAGTTTTGGATCTTGAACATCTCCAATTAATTTGCATGAAGAGATGTAGATTTACAGTAATACACATTTCTCACACACAACTGGGACCTACGTCATTTAGCCAATCATGCCACGTCAGGCAATGGCAGATGACAACAAAACACTGAATTTTGAATGAACATGGCCTGAAAATGCCCTGCACACTAGAACCCATACTCCCAGCTGTGTGTTTTCTGCTTCATTCATTCATTCCTTAGCCAGTGGCCATGGAAAATGACGTGTAAATGCTCACGTTAGTCTTAAAAAAAATAATGTATTTTTGTTCCTTTCAGCTCGATACAACACACTTTGCTGGCTTTACTAAATGCTGTGACCTTCATGACATATGCTACGACACTTGTAACAACGACCGGACCCAGTGTGATGAAGACTTTAAATCTTGTCTTGACAATGAGTGCCTATTAACAGGACTGGGTAATCGATTACCTAAAGAACAACTTGATGCTTGTCAGACTTCAGCAGATCTCCTGTATTCAGGTTCATATGCTTTAGGATGCGTGGCTTACAAAGAAGCACAGAGAAATGCCTGCCTCTGTAATGGTAGAACAATAACAAAGCAGGAATTGGAAGAGCTTGAAAGAGAGGAAGAATTATAACCAAACGAGACCTTTAGCTGTTAGGGTATAGTTAGTAAAATAACTGAAGCGAGGGACAAACGTTCTTGTGACACCTTACTCCTGAAGGGTTTCTGACATATGATACATATAACGCACGTCAAATTTGCGTCTGCATTGTTCACTTATCTCTGAGCTGCACTGTATAACAAGGGAAATCTGAAGAAACAAGGACAATAAGGAAGTAAATATCATTTACACCCTGTAAATTGTTTGTTTTATTTTGATTGTGTTTTCTTTTTGATCATATGAACTGTCAAGTAACCCACAGAACATACACTGTACTCTTAGCCTTGTAGCATTATCTTTCCCCAGACTGTCTTGGCACTTGGCCCCTTACTACAGGTTACCACCAATCAAGTCCCCAGGCTCTTGAGTAACATTGCAGGGAATTTTGGTCTCTGTACACCAAAATCTGTAATTGCAGAGCATTCCTTACTCAACCCACAGAGGGTGTCTAAGTTCTAATGGAAGATATACATGAAGTTCTCAATAGCCACCCCCCCCCCCCATTTGAGCGAATATCAAGAGAACTGGGGGAGGGAGGGGGATGAAGACAGTCCAAACTGCATGTGTCTATGGGAAGTGTACAGACGTTTTCTTGAACAGTGGAATGAAAGAGTCATGCAAAGTGGTGTCAAAATTGTTGGGAGGCCAACTTTAAACTCAAGCTTGATTCTTCTGCTTGCCAAGTTGTGGCGACATCTTTTACGTCATTATTGTTGCCTGAACGGACTGATACATGTGGCATGTGTTTGTCTCAGGAGCTAGCCACTTATGGTGTGAATCTTGAGTTGGTGGGGAGCCAAACCTTGGCTAGTTATAAGCCCAACGACTTTCTCTGCATATAGCCACTTGTCTTTTCAGCTATTTCTTAAGGGCCACAAGTTTATTAGCTGCATGTAGCTTCTATTATGTGCCACTCTCATTAAATAAAGATGCTTGTTTGTTTGTTCAGCCACCATCTTCAGTTTAGGTACGTGTATCTCAGGGCCACTGCCACTCTTGCTTAATTCATAACTTGCCCCCGTGAACAACACCTAGCCTTCAGCCTGTTTTATGCCCATCAGTAACTCAGTGAGTATGGCATAGAAGGGTGTTCCAAACTGAGACAATTCCACTTTACAGGCTGCACAAAATCACCTTGGGCATAACTTGAACTGTTGCAAATCCTGTGGCATCACTGAGTATGGATCTAAAATGCAATATTGTTAAATAAAATAAGATTTAGGTCATTCCCAAGAAATACAAGTCACAACAGATTTTATTTGAAACTTTGCTAGGTGGGTGCCAATGTAAAAACATCAAAGAAATGCAATACAAAGAGAGGGTCCCCATGTCCGTTTTCATGCTCTGAGGCTTTAGTTTATGCAAAATGATATTCAGGTTTGCAATTTTTGTTTTCATACTTTCCTCAAACTTGATTATTCTAGATATTACAAAAACTTCATGCAATATAATTATGATAGTGCTGAAATCCCAAGGTTCTAAACTGCTTTACAGTACTTATTTAAAACCCAGACTGTACACGAGGTAAAGATATAGATACATGGATATTTAATCAAAAATGACATTCCTGACCTGCATCTATATTCTTGGTTTTCACGAGACACAAGTAAAAAATAAAATTGCTTATTATTCTATAAATAAAGTCAAGAAATTTAGGTATTGTAGAAAAGTAGTAAATAATTTAAATAACCTGTTTAAGTTTCAGGACTATGCGATATCCTGTACTTGAGTTATTCAGTAAAATATATCACTCAAAATTACAGAGGACAGTATGGAGACGCCATGTTGGTGTCCATCCGGATGGGCACCAACATGGTGGCCGGATACTACTAGAGTTTACTTTGGCTATATTAAAACCTTTCTTCTCACTGTTGAACTTGCAAACATTCACACAGATACTTCTCAACACATTGGTTGTTCAGACCTCAAAAACACTGGGTGAATCGACATTTTCATGTACATGATGTGTTTCTCAGCAGCCATCTTTTTGTCACACACTCTGAAAAATCTGAAATTCAAACTGCTCTATTTTCAAAACAAAGCAATTGCTACCAAGATGAAAACATGCAAGCAGGTATATTTTCAAAAATGTATTTTACCTGATGAAGATTAAAAACTAAAAATTCTGTTTACTTTTTAATTTTAGTTTTTATGACGTCAAATGAAAACCAAGAATACTTCACAATGACAGAATTGCTTTTGTTTGGGCAAGAAAGGCATTCATTCCTGAACTTACACGTACATTGTACATTATCTAGCAACCTGGCCACCACCTTGCGGTCATTTCTTCTTTTTCACTGGTCGTCCCTCTCGTTGAATCCTAACGAACTCTTCTCCTTTCAACTGTGCTAAATTTCTCAAGTCTTGAATTGGATGCTCACTCTCACTTGGGGTCTTTAGAATGCCAAACTGGCGTCGGACAGCAGGAAATTTAAATGCAATGTTCTGTGACAGGCCAAAGAAGGCAGAGACTGCCCAGTAAAGAGACATTGCCTGAAAATACACAAGCATACATATTTCCAGGCACAGTCTCATACAAGAGCAGTTAGCAGTTAGCAGTTAGCCATTAGCACTCCACCCCAGTCTTATAATTCAATGTTCAAAACAAGCTTTTTAAAAAATTATTCATCTTTATTTTTGGTTGGGGGAGGGGGGGGGGGTGGGGGGAGGGGGAAGGAGGTGAAGGTATTTTCTGAGGAGCTCAACTCTGGAAGAAATATTAATTTTCCATAAAAAATTGCTTGGGTTCAACAATACATGTAAAATGGCTTGCAATAACAGCCTCAAACAACTAATCAGTAGTGGTCCTTGGGCGTATAGATAATTTATATGGCTCTTTTCATTAATGAACCCTGCAGATAATTATTATCTGTGGGGTTCATTAATGAAAAGAGCCATATTATGGCCTATATGAGTGCATGAAGCCAATCAGGATTCAAAGCAATTATTGTAGATGTTAGTCAGTGCTAAGCATGGGAAAATGTGCACAAGCAAGTGGTGATTGGTTTTGGTTTTGGCTTTGCTTCTCATTGGTTCAGAGAGTAGTGGAAATTCTAGCAAACAATCACACGGCACAGTGAAGTAAACCAAAGCAAACTATAATAACTATATTTATTAATGGTGATACTCAGTTAAAAACCCTTCCATCAGCATGTTAAATAATCCTGACTTACAGTTGGAACTTGAGCAGCAACAACCACCATCCCAACTGACACAAGTCTCAGAGTGTTTGTCACGATTTGCTGGAATTTCGTTACCTTGTGCCGCTGCAGGGCATTGAGCTGTTCATAAAATTCAAAACGACATGAAAATGTGAATTCTCCTGATTATGAGTGATCTGATCATGATATTTTTTACAAACAAGGCCTAGTTTATACATTGCACTATCATCAAATTTGACAATAGTGCGACATCTAAAACGAATTAAATTCGTCCTGTGAATTAAATTCATCCAAGACATTTTATCCGTCTTAATGGCAAGACAAATAAAATATTAGTAGCACATCTTCACTTTATACATCACATTACTGATGCATTGAATTAAATGTATACTTTATTTTGGGTTATTATATGGCTACAATAGTATGCATGCTCTGATTGGCTGCTGAGTGAGCAAGATTTTCTTGTAATGACCAGGCATTATGAAAATTTTTCTCTGCTCAACGGCTGTTTTGAGTTGTGAGTAAAAGCTACGAGCGCATGGGCGAAAACAACAAAAAATATGGACAAAGTACAACTATATTTTCAATAACTGAATGAAAAACTAGCATACAGATACTTCTTTAGTATGAGCGACGAAGAGAGCCACAGTGAGAGGGAGTTTTATTATCATTTAAAAGGCCATATGATTATTAACCTCATCCGTTCAGTCATTACAGGGAAATCTCAGACCTCGGCCTTGATCTACATCAAGGCCTCGGTCTAAGATTTCCCTGTAATGACCTCATTCTCGGTTAATAAGTGGTATGTATTACAAAGTATTATTTTAAAAATTATAACCTCTGATCAGAAACAAAACATCACAGAATTAAATTCGACTGTATTAATTTCCACGTCTAAAACCATACGGCAGTTTGACAGTCAACAGATCGACAAATTTATTTTGGACAATAGCACAATGTATAAACTAGGGCTTAATAATTTTTTTCTCAGTTTCTGGATCTCTGCTACAGTGTATATAGTGGTGGAACACAGAATCAGTGGAGAAATAAATTAAGACTGATCATGAGTGAGACGATTATTCAAGCAAAAGATGTAATTATCAAACTTGTCATAAATTATCCCCTCACAGACAACCCTGCTATCAGAGAAATTAATCAAATAGGAAAGCAAATGTTTGCCCAATTTTTTAGCACATATTAATAAGTCATTCCATGCCTCAAACAAATTATGACCAAAACTATATCAAAGATTTGTAAACTTTCTGAGCAACATCCAGATTATCCTCAGACTTCACCAAAAAGCTACTTTGTTACATTGTGCTTTTCTCCATGGAACTGTTCCACCTGGAAAGATTATTGTACATGTACAACTGATGCCAACAGTGAACATTTCTCACTAATGATTCATTCACAGAATCACTGACAGTGTCACAACTTACAAAACAAGGAATTTTTTATTAAAGAAATTTTCATTGCTGACACATTCACATACATGTATTAAACAAAATCAATTTGAAATGCTGAACTTCCCCTAAAATTAATTCAATCAATAATTATTTCAGTTAAGTGCCTAAAAGGAACAGTTTGTCACAAGCAGGTCAAGCCAGCTAAGTTTTGAGATTACAGGAATCCACTGTGTTTCACAGTGCATTTATTACATGTATATGTAGCAATTGAGCTATAATCATTGAGAGAGCACCACATCTGCAAGAATCAACCTCGGCTGGCACTTTAAACATACTAGAAGTGTTAGTTTCAAAAACTAAACAAAAAAGAAAACAGCAAGATAAACTTGACTGTGTTCTTGGTGCAATGGACAATGTTTGGTACATGTAGAGGGTGCAAGAATATAACTGGTGAAATGAGAATCAACATGAGTGTGACAAAGTCATGAAGTGAGCATAAATTATACAAAAAACAGGTGACCAACAGGTGTCACTTTGTCAGGTCTATTTTCATGACATCTAAATTCCTCTTGGAAATTTAGTTGCTGAGTGGACAAGATAGTAAATACAAAAAGAATACAAACTATAAAGAAAGCTCAGTGCAGTATAGATAGCCTTATTATACAAATGATAATTTCCAGGTTAAGGTTATTACAGTTATCCTACTCACCACAAATAAAATGTGGTGTTAACAGAATGAGCAGCCAAGACAGTAGCAGGTGACCTGAGCACCTGTCTACCATCAGGTTTATTTTGGCATCATTCAAAGTAGGCATTCCTTTCCTAACAAAATTTAATGTCACCCATTCATCTCAGAATCACTAATTCCATTAACATTTCTAACTTTTACATTTGTTGACATGAAAGAAGTTATTCTAAGAATTGACTGGGTTTTTTTTATTGTATTTTCGAAATTCAAAAGTTTCAGTTTTTCTCCTACAAGTGCCACACCCAAACTCCACCTTAAACTTAAAAATCAAGCCACCACTCAGGATGTAAACAATAAAGCTAACCAGATTCACTTGACTAATGAAGTAAACACTATAAACTCGACAGACCCCACGCCCTATGTCTGTACTCTCCACCTTATAAAGCTTAAGTGTAAATAGCAAACACTGCACTAGTTAGACTTGTCAAGCAGAGGTAAAAGTCAGGTTTCTCCAAAGGTTTGCAGTAAGTTAAAACATGTTCCTTTGTTTTTAAAAAATAACTTTTAATCATTCATTACAGTGTAATGATTATTGCTATCCATTGATGACCTGGTTAAAGAGGAACTGTTTCTGTGAATAGGCAGAGAACAGTAGCTGCACTGAAATTCCAAATGAGCTTACCCAGCTATGTTGTACAACTGTATCTGCACCTAAACTTGCTATTTCCAACATCTTCCTGCCAAGTTGTTCTTTTGCCCATTTATGTCAATGATATGTTGAGAAACATCACTGCACAAGTGTAATTTCAGTTTGAATATTATTATTATACAGTAGTTTCTGGTTTGAATTTACATGAAATTGTTACATGGTGAAGTTTGTTGTTAAACTTCTACATGTAACTTGTTTTTTGTTTGTCATTTTTCAATTCAACTAAAGTAGACATTTAGTTTCTTTAACACCATTCAACTATGGAAAACCAAACCCATACCACACTTGTCCACAATACTGTAACTTTAAATGAAAAACAAACCAGACAAGTATAGCTGAAAACTACACAGTCAATCTATTTATTCAATAAGAGAAAAATCCATAAACAGTAACATGCAAAACATGTGGAACCTCATTAAAGCCATGAATCAGTTTCTATAACTAACAGAAATAGATAAAAATTTTATTCTTTCAGATTCTCTCTCTTAGTTTTTGCTTTTATTTCTACAATCATTCTTTTATTCAAATTGGACATTAAAATAATGGGTCCAGAAAATAATTATTTCCTGTGCTTTGTCCTAAATTTGTTTTCCGAGTCAAACATTGGAACAAAAGCTTGTTGCCCAGTAAACAATTAATGCAACAATTTGTACTTTATACACTGTACTTTGGCCATTGAGCTCCTTTGTCTGTACTTACATGTATCAAGGATTACTGTTCATTGATTATGAATCAGAATGACACACTGTCATATTCCTTAAATATTGTATGAAACTGTAGTTGATTAAGACTGCTTCATAATAGGTTACTGACCTCAATATTGGTGAGATTAAAGATGCCCACTGCAAAGGGTATTATCATGGTAGGGTCAGCTACAGTGAGATCTGCAAACCACAGTGCACCCTGACTGGCCATCTCAGGGCAGGGAAGAACCACATCACCACCTTGAACAGACAACAAGATTGCTTAATTACAGTGGAACCCTGCCATACAACCACATGGTTAATTCGACCACCCCATTATTACAACCACTTTTTTATGGCCTGAACTGCAAAAGCCCACTAATTTTCATATTTGAGAACCCTGTTAATCTGACCACCCCATTAATATGACCAAATTTTCAAGGCCCAACAATGGTCATACATGTATTAACAGGATTCCAATGTATTGATAAACTAGCTAATGTTGCAAGAAAAATTTGACATCCATTGAAAATTTCCCATCAACCTACCAAGCAGCAGACAAGCAGATCAGTCGCTGTGGGTACTGTATGAAATTAACTGTTCAATGGCAAGCCACAACAATGTTCAAGTACATGTATCAATTGCTGGATGATGTTCAGCCATGTTACAAACCAAATGAATGACTACATGACCTATAAACTCACAGAACAATAGACTGACTGGTTGGCTTGCTGACTGAGTAAACTGAATGATCAACCGTCCTACTGACCAACTAAGTGACCAACTGACTGATTGACAAATGGACGGATAGACTGACTGACTGACTGACTTGCCAAATCAACTAAAAAATTGGCTGGCTGGCTGGCTGGACGACTGACTGACTGATCTGTTTACTAATTGGCTGGCTAACCTATTCGTGGGCTGATCAACTAATTAATATTGTTTGACCTACCAACCCATTGGCCTGCTAACCAGTAAAGATGACTGACTGACTGATTAACTGGGTACCTTCTTGCTTGATTGATTGATGTCTGGATTGACTACACTGTACCTTAACTCCTTTAAACTTGAAACTATTGCAGACCCACAGAAATTTTGGAAGTCAATGGCGGCAGCTCCTAACTTCCCAACTTACAAGTGGTGGGAAACTGATGATAAGACCAAACGTCTGTATACAGAACTACTAGCTGAAAAGCTTTCAAGCCCAAGGAAAGGATCCAGCAGCTTACTCAATAGAAAGCCATCCAATGGAAAAGACATTGGTTCTAGGCTGACATCATCCCCAAAACACACCACCACCTCAGTTAACACAAAAACCATTAAAAAAGACATCGACAGAAACAAAGAGGAGAAAGGGGAGAATGACAACAAGTATGGAAAATACACTTTTGAGACAATCACTATCGACACCCTCGCCAAGTATTATTACATTAAGAGTCCACAGAAGAGAGCAGCCCCTATGCTACCATTAAGCTTCTTTGAACAGTCTGTTAAGGCTGCCACTAAAACGTCAGGTACTAACGAGAATAATGAAAGAAAGGAAGGAGTGTCAGATGTTACACAGCTGTCTAATGGTCACTTCCTCATCTCACAAAAGTTGAGCTCAGCCAAAAATGAACTTCAAGAATCAAACAGTACAATTGGGGAAAAACAGACAAACTTCAAAGAAGATGGGATGAAAAAAGACAAACCTTCACGGACCATGAAGCTGGAAGAACTTCCAGAGCATACGTCATCAGAATCAAGTGAGAGTTCTGCAGACGAAGCAGCAATCGGAGGGGCATCAAGACTGCCAAAGCAGGAAAACAAATCACAAATGCTTTCCACAGATGACAAAGAAGCAAGTGAAACCAAGCAAGTCGACAAAAGCATCAAGCCTTTTAAGATAGAAGAACTGAGCACCAAGTTCCAGCTTTTATCTGAAGAAGTCGCACAGCTTGAATTCAAAATGTTTGAGTTTGCTGATGACATACAAAAGCTGAAGCAAAACTTTGGTTTCACAGATGCTGCTACAGAAGAGAGAAAGGAAGGTAAGGCCAAAGAAACCATGGAGAAAAAGAATGAGTGCGGAGTGACTCATCAAAGGAGCCTCTCATTTGCTGACAAGTTCAATAGCAAGGCCATGCTCATGAAACAGCAAGCATCTCCAAGTAAAATGTTAGCTGCCAAGGCTGGCAAGTTCATGCCAGGAAAATTCACACTGGAATATACAAGCAAAGAGGATGCCATGGCTGCACTTAAAAAGAATGAAACCTTGAATGAGACTGTAAGTAAAATAAAGGAGCAAGAATTGTCAGAGGATGACATTCAGGAAATCCTACGCTGTGCAAAGGACAAGTACATTGACAAGCCAAACTATTTAGAGCAGCTGGGCTATAGCCGCAAAAATGACTGAAATTTTTCACAGGCTACAAAACAAACGCAATGAAATACTTGAAATGATATACAACAACAACACAGCTTTGTACATGGTCGTACTAATGTCAAAAAAATACAGTGTCAACTTACCTGCACTTCTCTGTGATGGAAAAAACCCAGTCAGATTTCTGAATGTCAAAGACAAAAAGAACCACAATGGCAGCTGTATCCATGGCAAAATGTAAATCTTCAGTGGATTGCAGCCTTCAGTCTGGTAGTAGTCATATATCATCTTACGGTGCTAAAAATTGACAAAAATTAATAATACAGTCATGTTACTTTGTATTTGCATGATGTTAAAAAAGGATTTGACTTTAAATTGGTATAGACTGAAGGCCAAATCAGTTAACCACATGTCTAGAGAACACAATAGGTGAAAAGATAGAAAGTTTGTTGTGAACTCTTTAAACCCTATGAGTGACCAGCATTAAATTTCTCATTTTACTGTGAAAATCCAAAAACCATGATTACTAGAAAAATTTATGGAATGTTATTGTGTTTCAAGTAAAAAGCCAATCACACACAAGAAAATTAAACCACAAACAGAAACCGTAATTAGGTTGTGGCTTCATGTTGCTTCTGATTAGTTGCTGCACAATAAGAAATGTCAAAATCAATTCAAAGTGTTCACGGTTTTTGGATTCGCACAGTAATATCAACGCTTTATAAAACAGTTGGTTATGAGAATTAAGAACTGGATCAAACAAGTTTAATTTGCAGCTTGATATTCTAAAAACTTCTCCCCACTACCTCCATAGGAAATTAATGTTCCATTTAAGTTCAACAAATTAATGCTTCAAGAAAAGAAATGATTGTAATAATTATTTAATTTTTTTTAACTTTTTAGATAATACAGTAAAAAAAAAACTTGCTATGCCTATCATAAGGGATGACTGGGAGAATCCAAAAACTGTGAACACTTTGATTTGATTTTGACATTTTCCGTTGTGCAACAACCAATCAGAAGCAACATGAAACCTCAAACTAATTACCATTACTGTTTGCAGTTAAGTTTTCCCATATGTGATTGGCTTTTTACTTCAAACACAATAACATTCCATAAATATTTCTGGTGTTCACAGCTTTTGGATTCAAACAGTAATTTCTTAAAACAACAGTGGCCATTTTTTGTAACTACAAAGATAATATCAAGTTTTTCAGGTAGAATTTTGTACTTAAATTTTAAATTTCACATCCGGCATGATTTATTAAACTGATCCCTTTTTGAGGCTGTTTTTTTTTTTAATCAGCATGTATTTAATTGTCTCATTAAAAACATAGTTAGCTGTACATACATGTAGTAATTTACTGCAACTGTACTTACCTTAATGATTCAAGTAATCATCCAGGGGGGCACTTATTTACTTTTGGTAGCTCAAGGGAGGGCACTTACTGGAGAGGGAGCACTTACTTAGGTTGGCTTGCTACTTTCATTTTTTGGCAAACAGCCAAAAAAAGGGAAAAATGACATTTTTGCAAAAATGCTCAAACAAGGGGTCTTCCATTTGAAGGAACTGTGTTCTCACATTGAAATTGCAATGGAGAAACTTAGAACAAGACCACTTTTTATGTAATGTAGGGTTGATGTGAGCCATTACAGAAACATAAACCATGGTTGTTCAGGTATTGCAGATGGGGTTGGCACTTATTGGAACACATGAGGGGTTGATTATCTCAGTAGGGGAAGGGGGCACTAATAACATTAGAATAGAGACACAATTTAAACACTTTCAAAGGGAGGCACTTGTTAGGAAGGGAGTGTCTATTCAGGGTTTTCCTTTTGCAATTAAGTTGCATTTGATTTGAGCAAAGCAGGTGGAGATGTAAAGGGCACATCAACCAAAATAAGCAACAAATTATTATTTGGCATGTAGTTGCCAGTGACTAAAACATTTAAAGGTGGTGAAAATCGCAGGTTGCCAGCTAAAAAGGAAAATCCTGTTGTTAGAAGGAGGGTACTCTAAAATGAAATCATTATGGTAATACCCACTTTCAGTATAATTCGTTCTTCACAATGCTTTCCAGACATCTTCATTGCATAAAAATTATATATTCCTTTTGTTTCCTGGTCATCAATTTTTTTTCATTTTTCAATTGAGGATCTAACTAGGTTGAATCCATTTTAATCTGATCTTCATCTTAAACTAGAACAGAGACAAACATAACTGAAAAAACACCATATGTTGGTGCGGTTAAGTGTAAGAAAGTGTATTTATTTTACAGTGATTAATTTTCCCAATTATAAAATGCCTGGAAACATAATTCACATTTTTGTCATAAACATGGCCTATATTCACAAGGTCAATATAGCAAGCCTGAGGTTTGAGATTTTTCAGCAGGATTTCCACACAGCCCCATACATTAATTATTACGCACTCATTTCATGACTCAAACTCTGCTTGTTTTTGGAACAGGGTTAGTATGACAGTGATGCATGTATAATAATAATTATTATTATTAATGTATAGAGCTATGTGAAAATCTTTCCAGTTTTCCTGTAATGACCAAACATTCAAGGTTAACAAGCCATATTACTAACAACAGTTACTTAGTAATACATAACAATTATTGTTTACATGATGCTCTGGCAGAAGGGATTGTAATAACATATATGGAAATTTCATGCCTCATACAGTAATCTAAGGCGGATCCAGGGGTGGTTTGGGTGGTTCGATGGAACCCCCTAAACCGTCCACCATCATCCCTCAAAACGTTGGAAATCGCATTTCCGAGGGCTTAAATTTCAAGATGGGTCTGCCTTTGGTGACCAATTTTTTTCGAACCCCCCTTTTCGAAATCCTGGATCCGCCCTAGGTAATTTATAGCTAAGGGCAAATAAAGCACCCAATGATGCAATAAAACCTGAACATACCCTCTTCTTAAACAGCCTATCTGCCTCATCAGCTGACACTCCAGATCTGCGGCACTCGCCTGCTACTCTGTGCTTGAGAGCCTCAGTCATCATGCTCACAGTTGGTTGACGAAGTTCAATTTCTGCAATCAGCTTGTTTTGATGTATTGCCAATGGAACAGTTATAATACTTCTCAAGACGGCAGTAGAACCAATAATCACTGCCCACCTATAAACAGGATTATTATAACTGGATTATTATAACTGGATTCCCCAAAATCTAGAAGCCTGTTAATCTTGAGATTATTTCTTCTTCAAACTGATGTAGTTTTGTGCCTCACAACTACTGTGACTGAGAAAAGTATATCTTACTAAGGCCTATAGAGGGTTTTCACATGATGTCACAGCCACCATGTTACAGGGACAAAACAAAAGAATGGTTTTCCTTCAGGAAATCAATTTTGTTGTGTAAATAATTTTAATTAGTATTTATTGTTCTGTACCTCCAACATGGCCTCCATGAAAACCCTCTATCATAATCCAAAAAGAAAACTGGGGGGGGGGGGGGGGCATGCAGTTTTAGAGATAAACAAGCCTCATTATTATTCATTATTATGTACAGGTGTATTTAACAGCTTGTCAAGATTATTCTTGCTTATCTAATTCTGAAAGATACATGATTACTCCCAATTTTCTTTTTACATTACAATATCTCTTAATATTAACAGGACGTAACATGTCGATAATTCCGATAGTCGATAAAACTCGATCGTTGTCAATCGCTGTCGATATTAATCAATCCTAAAATATCGGAAATCGATAAAAGTCGATCACACAATTTCTTGTGATTATCGACTTTGTTCGATTATGATTGATTTTGATCGATTTCGATCGATTTCAATCAACAAATATCGGAAATACAAAAAACGATGTATGGCGGGAAAAAAGAGTACAGTTGCCGAGCAAAAATCAATAAAGCAGCATTGGCTATACCAAGACTTCATTTTACCGCTTTTGTACTGTAATTGTAAGCTCATATAAACCTGAATAACCACAGAGAAAGTACCCTTTTCTTCCAGCAAAAGTTTTTTATTAAGCAAATCATTTCATATGGAATCTCTGAAATACTTTCTGACGAAGTGTTTTATAGCAGCTGTTAATACTGTAAGCAATGATTTATGTGTATGTGTCAAACCTGATTAAACCCCTGCACTTATCAGTCAAAACTTCAATAGTTAAATTTAATTTCCCAGTATGCTGTTTGGCTCCTATTGTCACCCTAACAATTAAAAGCTGTTGTGAATGAACGTTCACTTTGCTTAATTTGCTGGCCTCGATTTTCCCTCATCTAGACTAAACTTTGGCCCGTTCTGTCCCCCCTAAGAAACAGGGTCTCTCATCTCTCCCGCCTAGAGAGACCCTGGGAACTAGGTTGGTCCGAGTTATGTTACGGATCGCGATTTCGCTAAGCTGAAACTGTTAATCGATCATTTCTCGAGGTAATTTAAACATTCTATTCTATAATGAATAACAGACCACTTGGTTGTTCAGGTTTTTATTTAGCTTTATTGCCATACAGATTAACTTTAGAGCTGTTTACACTTTCATAAAAAAAGTCGTTCGAGCTATTATTGGTTTGGTTACTTGAATTTCGGGACATTTGTCTGTATTTTTGTCGATAAAATCGATAATCAGTTTAAAAAATCTTGTGATTATCGACTTTTATCGACAAATTTACTTTGTCGATTGACAATTATCGACAACTATCGAGTACTATCGACTTATCGATTACGTTTTCGATGATCGACTTTGATCGACATGTTACGTCCTGATATTAAGATCAGTACTTCCTCTGTACACAGTTATAAACTGAGGGAAATATTTCCGTACAGCCCCATACATTAATGTACCACTATCATATCAACCTTGTTCCAAACACAAATAGAGTTTGAGTCCCAAAATGCACGCATTATCAATGTATGGGGCTGCACGAAAATCTTTCTCAGCTCTGGATACAAAAAGCACCAACCACGGAAGATGGGTCCATGTGTGAACTGTCTCCAGTAATACTTGAAGTGCGTATATCGGCGGCAAGTCGGGAGATATGAAGTAATACGGAGACCATCCTCTGCTACTGCTGTATCTCTCCTGTTGGAATGTGAAAGCCAGTGGTAAAGTGGGCTGAGGGTGCATATGGGATTTTGAGATAAGTTTAAGCTTATTTGAGACCTGAATCAAAAGCAAAAACAAGAGGTTAGTTACTGAAGAAATTGCGCTACTCAGGCTATACGTCGATGGGAGGATGAAACAGATTTTCAACTCACCGAGTAGTTTAGCAACCGCCGTAGCGGCTGTAGTAGCAAAATAACCATTCTCCCTATTTCTCCCTACATTGTCCTTAATTACGCCATATTGACCAGCGTACAATATACTGCAGGCTCACGTGCCAACTTTTCCCTCCATCCCGTTGCGCTCCGCGCGCTCTCCTCTCTTTGTTGCGCACTCGCCAGAGGAGGTTGGACACAGCCCGCAAGGTATCATAGGAATAATTACTGGAACGATCCTAGGATATATACCCGGCAGTACCCAGCCACTTCATTCGGAGGTGTCGGAGGCTTTTGAAGAACGAGGCATGCTACAATGGACGCTATTGTTATTCAATGTATGAAAATGATGTGGCCGGGTATTCTGTAATCTAGCCGAATAATCACGTGTATCGAGTTGAATTTTTTTTTTTATTATTTAAACAATATTCAAACAAGAAGTTTGCCCCAAAACTTTCAAACAGTATGGCCCTCGAGTTTTGACTAATTTCAGCTACAATAAGCACTTTTTTTACGATTTCTGTTAACAACAACAGCAACAACGTTCTTAATTTTATACCTAAAAATTTCAAAATGCTTGAGCCCGCAGGTAGCTTAATAGCAAGTTTACGATTGACGACTTCGTTCACGCCGACAACTTCAGGTGGCGCCATCCATGAGTCGCCATCGCAGGCCACTGTTTACGTTACGAGCTGGGTATTTGAAACGATGACGTTGGACACAATCCCCGCGCAACAAGCACATTACTTTAGGAAACATTTTTGAAGTTTTAAAATTATAAATGCGAAAACTGGATAAACTTAACAGAATACCGAATTTTTCTAGACACGGAGTATAAATAAAGCTCGTGCTAGAGAAATAAACAGGCGAAAATTTCACATATACTGACAGAACATCTATTTTTCAGCACTGGTCAATTCAACTGAAAAATATGGAAAGGTTGACCGGTTTGAATTCAGATTTTTACCCTTTAGAACGTTACCTACCTGAAAGAATGTGTATAGACTGTTTCCAGCCGGCGTCGCCTTCGAAGTCGTCAATAGTAAACTCCCTATAAGGGAGTTCAAGAAACGAGAACGGAGCCGGCAACGAGGACGCTACAAAACAATAGGTTTAATGAGCAAAAACAATCGGTCTTCACTCGCGTTTACATTTTGGTACATTTCTTTACCGTCCTCTGCAAAACAACAACGTGAAATGACCAAATTGTAGGTTTTCTCGAGAACGTGAGCGTAGGACGGCAAAATTTTCGTTCTTTTTCCTTACTTTGACGTCGCTCACACTAACTTACTTCCAAGAGAGTTCGCCAGCATTTTCCAAGTTAAATGAATGATTGTGAAAGAGTTACAAAAACGAGGAGTTATATTTTAAAATGACCCATGACGGGACGCAGCGAGGTCTATCTGGAAGTACCTCAAGGGAATGCGGGGTTTTTAACCCTGCATTCCTTGCATACTTTTATTTCACGCTGCCAGAGACTGGACGCCAACGAAGTCAAACTTCCATCCTGGACAAAATACCTTGGGGCAGTCATGCAAAACTCGTAATTATCGAAGATTTGAGCATTACTTCGAAACGCACTACGATATTTTCAAAATCCGTTACAGTTCCCTCCTTCCCCTCCAAATACGATGTTGAAAGTCAGAAAAAATTGCGGTTACATGTTTTCAACATTGTAGGTGGGTGGGGGAGGGGTTGGGCACGTGTAGGTTGAGTCTTGCGCGACTCTTTCTTTCGCGTTTCGCGTGTTCTTTCGCGCGTAAATCGGAGAATAGTACCCCTAAATCGGATATACTCTTCTTCCAATTTAGCCATAATCGCACTACTCTCACCGTCTAATTAGTAATGGTAATAGGACTGAGTGGAAACCAATTCGGACAAAAGTATGATTACGAGTATGATTACGGACGGAATTGGACGACACGAAATCTTTTGCCATAGGATAAACAAAATCACTACAGTCTTCTAAAATATTGTCATTGTTCAAAGGAAAAAATTATCCATTTTGAAGAAAGCCCCAATTCAAGAGTCTGCACACTGTTACTATGGTGATTGGAAGCAAGGTTGTGATGAATGTGATTGAACTGTTCAATAACAAATTGTCCATTAACAAACTGTCCGATAACAACTTGGTAAGTGAATTAGTGGAAAATAGGAGTATTTTTAACCAATCACAATCGAGTAAATTGTAATTTTTATGATTATATCGCAAATAGCATATCCTTTTTTTTCCCTCTTACTCAACACTGTAATGTGATAATGAGCAAAAAGCAAAAAATTTAAGTGTCCTTATTGACCAGCCGAGGTAATAGCAAAGAAAGTTCTAAAAAGCCGCCTCGAATATTCATCGACCTGGTTTTCAAAAGTCCAGACATACATATAATCTATAAAAATGTGACCTCTCTTATGAAAACGTACATGAACGGATGACGCACGGTTCACCAGGGTGTCCATACTTAATTCTGTTTTTATCGAGAAATATTTTAAAGTCAAATGTTTTGTCTTTACTTTGAGCGTTTAATCCACTCCTTTCTCACAATATATGTAATTCTACAAAAGCCAAAATACAATTCAATAGACTTATTATTGATGAAGTCGGCAGTATCTAAACACTTTTAGGCGAAAATGTCAGGTAGGTAAGGGGAACTGTCAACAATCCGGCAAAGAACGGACTCAAGGAACCAGCTCTAATGAAACTGCACGGTAAATGGTAAGGAGTCTAATATTTAATATTCTCTTTGTTCAAACTGCAAAACAAGAGGCAGTGAGCGAAATTAAAACCCATCAAAATGAAGCAAGTACGTCTTAAGACGTCTTAAGAATTCGCTCAGAAGGAATCGTAAATTATAAAAGTTGTCGTTCGGAGATATGTGCCCAGACAAGGTCTTTCTCGTGACTAACATTACGCGCAATTCATCCGCTTTGAACCATTTGCTCTTTGCAGTCAATTATGATTGAACTCGTGTTGCACAGTCATTTTCTAATCTCATACAGGGGAAGATCTCTGAGTGTCTATTTATTTACGTTTTTTTTTTTTTTTTTTTTTTTACATTGAGAGGTAATTGTGGGTATCAGGCCCTTATTTTCTAACTGTTCTGACTGTGGCCTCTTGGGATGACCGAGGAACAAAAAGTGTTACGAATGCAAGTCAATACAAGGGCCATAATAGGACCTTTTATGGCTCTTGGTCAATAACAACAGACAATGAGAAGACAAAAAAGAAACTGCTAATACCAATGCTAATTATGCATGAGGGTTTATTGGGTAGTGTTTTCAATGACCAGGAACATCGACAAAAACTAGATAATGTAAAGAAATGGGGCCCATTCCCAGACTCGATGCTCTACAACCCGCGTCATTGACCTTCATAAACAAAATCATCACAAGCTTCAAGTAACAATCTCTAAAAGCTATAACACGCATAGTAAATTGCAAATTTCTTGTAAGGGACATGTGATTCATTGATGCCCACAGAAGAACCCGTCACCAGATACAAAAACATCACCAGTGAGGTAGATAAGCAACAAACAGTAATAACAGGGATTTTAATTGAAGAAAAATGAAAGACGAGATGCCCTCGAATGACAGACTTATACATGATGCCTTTTACAATTCGGGATAAAATACTCGAAATGAAACCAAAAAGGCTACAAACATATTATTCGGCTTACATAAGCACTTAACGAATCAGTTATTCAAACTATTCAAGCATTCCTGAGGAAAAAGCTAACACTTATCTGTAACCGAAGTTACGCGTATTCGTGCTCACAGTTTATTTTTAAAAATCCACACTCCTACGGTACTGTACAAGATAAAATGAAAAATACAAACAATACAAAGTTAAGAAAATGCATTAACGAAAACGAAGAAACGATCAAATGTACGATAGAGTTAAAAATATATTTACCTTAACGGTGCACTGACTTAACGAAAAAAACAGCTTATGGTCCGTAAACCTCCATAAAAAATTGCGACAAAAACGTTGACAAACAAGACTGAATTTATATCCTAAAGCTAGAGAAATTACGTAACGTTACGTAACGACATGGTGACACTAAAGACAAAGTAAACAATAGAAGGAATACAAACTACAAAAAAGGACAGCTAATTAACAAGTAGACGCGACATACACGAAATAAACTAAAGAAAAAATTTGAATTAGTTTCGCGGTAACATTATCATCATGAGGTAATCATCTGACAGACCATTCGGAAATCTTCGTTGTAATTTGCACTCGCGTCACACGTTTCTGTAGTCGTGTTATATAAAAATGCACTTCTTTTAATCCAATCAGAACTGAGAAGGCTTTCAGGTGTATTATTAAAAAACTATTACATAGTTACAAAATCCGTAAGATCCTTTTTATTAGGCTCGGTACTGTCAAGTGGTGACGAATCAGTCTTTTCCAGCATTAAGAAGGCGACGGGCAAAATAGACTTTTCCCTCTGTTTCTTTGCCAGTAGGTCTGTCGAAAAATAAGCAAGAGCTATTAAGAGTTAGCAACATGAACTGCTTTCTTACTTATCTGATGATCCGACTTCTCCAAGGAACTTCGTAATAACTTTTGAATCGTTCCTTGTTTTATTTCAATGTTGGTATGAACGATTACGTACAAAATATCAGCACAAGGATTTCTATTTAATATTTGAATTCTGAAAGCAAAGGTACAGAAACATACGATTTCAGGCAACATTCCGATCATATTTAGGGCGTCAAGCAACTTCCCCAAGGCTTCTACGTGAAATTACAACAACAGAAAGAAACTACGAAACGGAAAAAAAGCAACTGCAAACATAACAATGTCAAGGTACCTAAAGGGTAGATCCTCGTGTAGTCTCCTTCGCAGCCGTTTTTAGGCTCGTCACGCAACGCTCCTCCCCACTAAAAATGGTTCCCCACCCTCGGTACGTATTTTGAATCGGTTGTTGTTTGGCGGCGTCCAATCAGAAAGAGGCAATCAGCAGGACGGTTTCTAGCTGGCACATGAAGATCTTGCTACGCATTTCGATCGCTTGATTTTGATTTTCTTCGAGGGTTTGCTCGGGACCGCTTGGGCGGATTTTCGATCGAGAGGCACGAGAAGAAGCGTGAATGTTTCGGCCTTTATGTTGCGTGGTTTGGAAGCTGAGCGATGCGATTTTCAGGGGAAAAATCGCCTCGGCGCTGGCTCGGTGCTGGAGCCGTTCAAAGGTCTATCCACCCTTTTCATTTCTTATGAGGCACAGTCGGCGGCGAAGACAAAACCCGACAAAATCGCTTAAAATATCAGTATTGAGGCAAAAGGACGACAGTACAGCACAGGTAAGACAATTTCACTTTTATTTAGCGATTCGTCGCTAGAGCATGAAACATACGGTAAATCCCATACATTTACTATAAAATAACAAAGGGTCACACAAACAGATTGTCTGGGTTCCCTATGGTTACTTAGGGTCCCTAATGAAATAAAAGCAACGTGTCACTTACACGTAACAAATTGAAATTTAGCCTAAAACGGGGTACATTTGATCGGAAGTGTTTCTATTCAGATCTCAATCATGAGTGAATAAATCATTGTTAAAAGGTGGCCGCTAAAGTTATCGCTTACCGTGTTCAAGCCATTGTGGCCGCTCAAAATTGAGGGGACTTGCCGTCAAGGCATGGAGGGTTTAAAGTATGGCCGTTTTCACCAAAATCTTAAGTATTACCTTCATGAAGTTTCCCTGAATCTGCACCCGCTTTTTTGCTTGGGTCCTTCTCGTGGAGCGAAGCCTGAAAAGATTAAACGTGTATAAACTATCAGTGCTAAGATAGAACTGAAAAGTTAAATGCCGCAGTATGCATGAGGTCTCCCTCGTTATCGCACAAACAAGATAAAAAATAACAGATTGTTAAAAAAAAAAAGGGCTCACCTTTTGTGTCGCAGACATTCTCAATCGTTTGTTGATTCAAGAGGTGCTACTGGAAATACGGAATGGAGATCTATACTGGACATCCAAGAAATCAGGTATGATGGGCTGGTTGCAAACATGAGTTAATACACACCGCGCAAAACAAGCCTTGTGATCCCATGGCATGGGGATCAACATATGTCAATGCCAGATCACGAGCGTCGGTATAGGAACTTAACAATAGAAAACTGTTCGTAGTTCTGAAAACACTCGTGTTTCTTTCCTTTATTTGTAAATTAGCAGATTTTAGCAAATGTTCGTTTGCTTCGTTTATTTAATTATAAACAAATTTCATGAACTTTTATGACCAAGAGTTCGTTTTAAATGTGACCAAGAGTCGCACTTGAGTCCAATTATTAAAGTTGTTTTTGTCGATGATGCACCCACGTTTTGCCCAAAATTAATTTAAGTTCAAATGGTCTTGTTGTCAATCAACAATTGCTAATGACAAAGGCAGCATTTCTTGATCTTTATGAAGAAGATTATCAGTCACGTGAAATTGAATTAATTTCAAAATCTTATCATAGTAGCACTGCATTTTGTCACAAAAACTACGGTGTTCTTAACAACAACATCTACTAAATACTGCGAATACTGGATGTAATATTGCGCTTCAATTTTTGTCGGAATTCATTAGATGGATACCTCTCTTGCTTTCTCCAACTGAAATTCTCTTCACTTTGTAAAGCTCCCTTCAATACCGATCCGGCTATGAGAAAATCATTGTAGAGGGTGTGAATGGGGTAAACCGACTAGCAATAAAGACCGAAAAATATTACTGACTACCGACAAAACGAGGAAAAAATTACGATAGCGATAGATAAATTCTAACCGACAACCGACATGGTCCGACGTATTGAGAAAGAACGGCATTTTGAATTTATTTGTAGCTCAGGAAATGTCCAGATCCTTTGATGAGCTTTATTTCATCAGACGTAACCACTTATTAATTCCAAATTTAGCTAATTACAGAAATTACTTTAAAGCCCCGGGATCCTCCTTTTGGGGAAGCATCGGGAGACTCATTTCTAGAACAGCGGCACGTAATCGAGCCGACGAGACGCCCTGCTGTTGTATTGTCACTGAACCTCACTGCGTGTTGTTTGTTGATGCAGTCGTTGGTGGACGTCTTGCGGAAAAGAAATATTTCCGTAGCTAACACAACTACGTACTCCAAGGGCTCAGAGAGAGCGCGTTTCACTCTTTGTCTAATTTACCCCTGTTGATTTACTTCAGTGCCCTGCAATCGACAGGAAAACAAATGCGCATCAAATTCACATCTAGAATAAAAGCTTTGGTGATTTTATCGGCATACTAGTGCAATGAAATAATAAATTATTACAAGTTTTACACTTCGTTCAGAGTTTAAAGTCTTAAAACTGCGCAAATTACATAATAAACAGATATTTACCGACAACCGACAAAGGTCGAAAATTTTAACTGACTGACTGACAAGTTGACTCCCCCCCCATCCCCCCCCCCCGCCGCAATTCAGACCCTCATTGTACCCTCCTCTTTGCTACTGAAACATTATTGGTACGTGCAAACATTAGCACAAAAAAATATCTTTTGAACAATTTAAACCAAAGCTCATATCATTTTCTAGATTTCATCCTGAATAGCTGCTTGGGTAGAACTAACGCAAGTTATAAACTTAGAATTAAATTAATGCAACCGATCAAAACAAACTCTGTAGCCTAACAATTTTTGTAAAAAGAATGCCGTCAAATCATCAACTAGTTAACCCACAGTTTAGCGTAACATGAGTACAGTTCCTAGTGCCAGATTGTTTGTGGTTTGTCAATGAAGTTTGATAGAGAGGGAAAAAGATACCACTAGACTTCCACAAGACTTTATTCTTGATGTTCAGATTTAGAGATTTTCCACCCGATTTTCTCAACAGATTACTAATTTTCTTACAGAGTTTCCTTCCGAGTCTACAACAACATGTGCGAAGTAAAAATCCGAGATCAAATGTCAATCAAGACATCGTGCTCCGATTGGATAACTAGACAAGAGTACAAACCACGTGCGAGTAACGAAATCTAGAGTAACGAAATCCAAAGAGTAACG
>OX419339.1:26339371-26359371 GCA_948470475.1 Galaxea fascicularis
TTACTTTCCTTAAGAGGTTCGCGGGCTTCCAGGAGAGTCCATCTAAAATTGTCGGACAGACTTTGACATCGAAAAAGGACATGCAAATAGGAGTTAAGACATTGAGAACGATATTTTTCTTATTTTTTCTTATTTTCTTGGTAGACTTCCATATTCGAAGTCAATACGAAAGGTTTTTCTTAAAATGACTGAATTTTTATCGCTTGTAAAATAGGAGCAACCAATATATTTTATTTTAATTTCGCGTCTCGATTTTTTTAGTACTAGGAATACCTGCCGGTAGAGTGCCAACGAGTAAACACTGGCACAGTTGTGTGCTCAGAGAAAATTAAGAAGTAACCAGAGTACAGTCGATTTTTTTAAACTGAATCGTTGTTTAAAAAAGCAATGCAAAACACACATGTTTTTCTTTGTTTTTTAAAATGTCTATAAGAATTAAACTTGTAGGGTAGATTAGAGGTGAAATATGAGTCCCTTGCATTAAACCAACATTGTTGTTAGAAATGAGCATGAATTCAAATGTGACATGTTCGTGTTTTAACATGTTCTTAGAACGCAAATCCCACATGCCCTTGTTTTTAAATGTTTTTAAGGGCAAAACTTGTAACGTAGATTACAAATGCACATCTAATATGGTCTTCTTTGTGTTTTTAAATGTATTTAAAATCAACTTGTAACGTAGATTGCAAAAGCAAATTCCACTCCGATATCCTATTCCGTGTTTTTTTTTTAATCGTTAAGAACTAAACTTGTAACAGAGATTACAAATGCAAACTTGTGAGAGATTAGAGATGCAAATCGCACATGCTATAGTGTGTCAGAACTTGAATATTTTCTAAGTGAACAATGAGATTTCACGGGACGGGGAGCGTTGCGTGACTCCGGCCCGAGCGGCTGCGAAGGAGACTATCTATGCCCAAGCTCGACAGTCGCTTCTACTTTTAACCCAAGTTAATATTTATAATCGCTTGAGATTTCTAAACAAATAACTTATGTTCTTACGGGAATTAAACGAGCTATTTCGAGGAAATTGGTCAAAACTTCTGACTGCCGGGTATCTAGTTTTTTGAAAACACTTCCCGGCTGCCGGGTATCTAGACACGTCGTTTTTGTGAACGCTAATGGATGAGCACAAACTAACAGCGACACGTCGTGTGACTCGTGACTCGATTGGAAAGAGGCTTTATATTCCCTCTGATTATGTGTTCAAGTGTTTTTTTTTTTTCCTTAGTTATAGCACGCTGGTCGATTTTGTAAACAATTGACTGTTGTTTTGGCAAGATTGCTGTTTTGGCACGCTCGCCGTGACTGTCAAATTTGTAATTTTGAGCACACTAGCTCGATAAAAGAAGAGGCTTTATACGCCCTCTGATTGAGTTTATAGTGATTATGTTCAAGTGGTTTTGTTTTTTTGGTTCTTAAATGGCACGCTGGCCGATCTTGTCAAGGGAATTGACTGTTTTGTCGAGTTTTGGCAAGCTAGCCGTTTTCGAGCTGATTTCGTTAACTGCCTCGCTGGGCGATTTTTCAGCCTGCTAGGTGTTAGATTTGTGACACTCTGGCTCCCAAAAACACTAAATTAAAGTACACGCAAGAAGACAACGCTTACGAGTGAATAATATCAATATTTCCACATAGATGCCAAGTTGTAGAGAGAGGCTTGCTGGAGATTTAATGGGGCGCCTAATCCGAGCGAGTGCCAAAGGCGCGAACTTTTCTAAGGGATCCAGGGGCATGCCCCCCCCCCCCCCCCCCCACCAGGAACATTTTTAAGTCGAACCCAGGTCACTTCGGGTAAACAAACACGAGCAGTGAGAAGAAAAGGGCTCTGGGGTCTAGAATTTCTTAATTTCTCGTCGATTTCACGATTTCCTATTTATATTCATGACTCGTACACAGGAATGGGTGTGCAGCTCGAACTGAGAGCTTGAGTGTTTTCATGCCGTCCAAGTATCGTTACAAAGCTCAAATAAGAAGTAGTTACAAGAGACATAGGAAGGTAAATATCACTCAGGTTATAACACATGTGCAACCGCCTGATACGAAAACCCTAAAACCCTTTGGGAAAAAATGGGAACGTATTCCCCAACCAAAAGCAGGCGCACTAACCTCTGGGGGCTAGAGGTGATATAAGATTTACAGACATACAAAATGAAACAACCTAAAATAAAATTTGAAAGTTCGAGAGCTGAGATGAATACATTACATGCTGTCAAACCTTATATATGCTTACAACAATAGACTAAGTTAATGAAGCCATAGCGGCAGACGTGCATTTCACACCAACAGGAAAATATTGTCACTTACAGTTCTGTCACTTACAGTTCAGCTCCGCCGAATGTAAATACATTTCTCAAATCAGGAACAGTTTTACGCTTGTGGAACAATAATTTTATATGCTATATGTATTAAAAAATTTGTTAATTTAAGCTAAGCTGGAGATTTTGCTTGCTCGCCTGGAGAGCTGGAGATTGAGTCTGAAAGCTGGAGTCTCCAGCCGAAAGCTGGAGACTTGGCATGTATGTTTCCACTCAACTTTTCCTGCAGCACAAGCGACCAGCATGTTGTCAATGAGGTCAATGTGGTCATCTTGGGCGCTTTCCATTTAGAAAAAAAGTCCGGAAATTTCGGTGTGAATTTCCGGGAATTTCTCGATGGGAAAAAGTTGTTCCATTTTGCTGCAAATTTCGCCTGTGTTGAGATGCGCGTTGCCTAAAGGGACACCAAAATGGCGGCAGAGTTGATATTATGTTAGATGAGCCCTTGGCCGCTGATGAAGAGGTAATGTTGATTGATTCTGATGATGAAGAAGAAATTTGTGTTATAGCAGCGACTTCCATCTTTATGAGGCGAGATTTAAACAAAAATTACGGGTTTTGCGATGTTATAGTGCCGACATATTCCATAGACGAGTTTAAGTCTCACTTCCGAATGACAAGACGTACACTGGATATTTTGTGCAGAGAAGTGGCAGCAACAGGAATAATTCCACAGGGAAACCGCTTTGGAAGACCACCTGTCCAGTGCCAAGTGTTGGCATTTGTTTGGTTTATGTCCAATTCTGAAGTCATGAGATCCGTCTCGGACAGATTTGATGTGACGCTAAGTAGCCTGTTTAGAATTATTCAGCGAGTAACAAATGCTTGTATTTCTATGCGACAGCAATACATCAAGTGCCCTACAGGTACGCCTATAAAGAAACTATCTAGAATCAATTGAATATTGTCATTATTATTTTTTTGTTCTATCGTAATTGCTATATTCTCTGGAACCAGGAGAATTAATAAAGAAACATGTTATTGCCTACACAAGTTGCATGACTTCTTTAAGGTCGCCACACACGAGGGGACTAGTCCCTGCGACTAGTCCCTTGAAGAGTTTACACGAAGGGACTGGTCGCAGGGACTAGTCCCATCGTGTGTGCCGACGAGGGGTTTTGAGGGACTAGTCGCAGGGACTTGTCCCACAAATTCAAACCAGTTTGAATTCGTGGGACAAGTCGCAGGGACTAAAATTTGGTCCCTGGGACTAGATTTTCTGTCAAAAATGACTAGTTCACACGATGGGACTAGTCCCCGCGACTTGTTTCAGGGACTAGTCGCAGGGACTAGTCCCCTCGTGTGCGCCGACCTTTACAGTCATAGCTAAATAGCTACCCCAGGAGTAACTCATTGGAATTGGAACACGAGAAACCAGTCGGGACGTTCCAACCGGGAAAACGGGACTACCTTCTGAGCAGTTCCACTTTTTCTGGGAATTTTCCAGTCGGGTGAACCGAAAAAACGTTTTTCATTTACCCCCGAACCGGAATTTTCGGAATTTTTGACCAAATGGAAAGCGCCCCTTGTCA
The DNA here is from genome assembly GCA_948470475.1 of Galaxea fascicularis. Classification (NCBI taxonomy): domain Eukaryota; kingdom Metazoa; phylum Cnidaria; class Anthozoa; order Scleractinia; family Euphylliidae; genus Galaxea; species Galaxea fascicularis. The sequence continues at coordinate 26,343,222 of OX419339.1, forward strand.
CCGATCATGATCCTCCTGATGTGATTGGTTTAGGAAAAAAATACCGCGATGCCATTGGCTAACTCGAAAACAATAACCGTTGACGTCACTCTTACATTACCTTACACTAACTTTTTTCATTCGAGATTTCGTCTCCCTGTACCAAAATCAACTCGCACACACGGCTTTATAATGCTGCCGCCTCGTCACCCTCGCGTCCTCGCGAGGGTGACTCGTTGGCAATTATCATTGTAAAATTTTCGTGAAGTCTGTGCTGAAAAATGGAAAAAAGAAAAGATTCTTCCTTTCCATGGTTCGACATAATCTCTTCTGTTTTCTGTGTGCATGTATGTCTAAGCACTGAATCACGAGAGCCATTTCTCTCCCCGTGCATAGATCGGCGAACATGACAGAGTCAACAGGCTTTAGTTCTCCACAAGAAAGAAACATTAATAATTAAATACGTGAGAATGAGGTCATTAATGATTCAACTCGCTTAATTTTCTTATTGACAGCTGCCCCTGCAAAAATAAACTAGGGGAGTGCGCTAAATTGTCCGTGCGGCGAGAACTTCAGGCTAGCTCGGTCTGTATCCTCATACGGCAGATGTTAATTTTCTGCCACTGGACTGCTTCGGATTGCGTTGTGGTTCCCCGAACATATAAATCTGTGGAAAGCCCAATTTGCTAATTTCACAAACAAGAATGGGCCTTTCAGGTTGGAGTGTGGCCATCGTTTTTATGGTATGCGTGCTATCTGGATGTCACTATTCCACAGCATTAATTGGTAAGGAAGGATGCTCCTTAAGAAAATTAAACAGTTTTGTAGCTCTCTTGAAGTTCTGACCATCTTCGGTGCCTTACTGACTGTCTCAAAGGAGTTTACAATATTTCAGAATTATGTAAGCCCGCTATACACATAAGGAATGAGCCGAGACATGCCTGAAACGTTTCCTCTCGAGTGCAGCGACGTTTTGGTGAAAACTTCGCTTTGCGAGGCCGTTAGATAGTATTATATCCAAAATGAAGTAAATTTTCCTCACAGCGAGGCCGCGAGGCATTAGGCAAAAACGTTATTGAGGATTAAATCAGTCAGTTTAAGGACACCAAATTTATGACAAAGCCTGTTAAGTGTTGGTAAAATTTTTTATCAAAACAAAGTCGCCTCGTATGTCTTCCATGAAGATTCAAGGGTGACAGAAACAACTCGCTGACTAATTTGCTGCCACCTGTTCACATCACCCGGAGTGAAGCATGAAACAAACGTTTGTAAGGTATCAAATTTATTCATGTATATACATGAAAGCCATACGGGCTGAATTTCGCATATGACTAGTTACTAGATACATGATAGAGTGGTTCTATATAACCCGTGAAATAATTTTTATTAGAAAACACGTAATATAGCGTAAAAGTCAAAAGCACATAAACGAAGACAAAGAAAATAGTATCGTGGTATTACACCAACTTCTATTTCACGGGTTAAGGAAAATTACTCCTTGACCGGCAAACACAAACTATAACTGCATATAGGTTGATAAGAATTCAACATTTATCAACAACCAACACAGAAAATTTTCAACCACTCGGCAGGCATTCTAACTCTCGGACAGTTTCAAAAACGTCGAGCATCAGTCACAAAATGTATACGTAATTGTAAATTGGGCTGTGCAGTAATCTTTCCTTTTCTGTTTTCTTTGTTTTAATTAAAGGTCGACAATAGAAAGCACAAGTTAAAATCAAGGACCTAACCGCGAACGACGTTCTTCACGACGCCATTTTCGAACTCAAAATGATTATGATAAATTGCAGAAATAGTATAGTTCGCTTAAGATTTATGGGATAAGAAATAATTTTTCTCTGTCACGCAGATAGGTGCCACAATGTGAGTTCGAATGTGAGTCCAATTTGACACGAAAATTTAAAACATTAATTTCGATTAATTTCGATTGATATTGGTTCCTATATGGTTTCTGTATTGATTTTCACTTGTCTCCATGTTATCCGCGGTGACTTGCTGATTCGTTACCAAACAAGAGTAGCAAGATAGAAGCGAGCTGACAGTCGATTTCTTGTGGAGTCTTCCATCTCAAATGCGCCTCTGAGTTATCAATTTTTTGGAAGGAATCTGAATGGAACGCGTATATGTTTGGCAAAACGCAGGGTTGTGTGGGAGGGCGGCAAGTCTGCTATCAGCTTACTAACATAACATCGACATGAAATGGAATTACCGAAATCAGCCGTTTTGTTATTAGAATCGGCTTGTCATTCTAGCACTGACCATTCTTTGCTCTGCTATTTAGCTGATAATATCTGACTCAAACGTCGCCCAAAATCCGTATAATGTGAATCCCCATAATTCGACTGAAGATTCCTCAACTCTGAAGGTCAGTTTACACAGGCGATTTTTGTCGCGGCAACTCGATGCAAATTTTGTCGCGCTAAAGTTCCATCAAGTTTCAAACATGTTCGAAACCCCTGCGATATCGCGGCGACAAATTGCACTGAAAATCGCACCTGGTTTCCACGTTCGATTTTGAAGTTGAAACTCAGAGCGCGACAAAAATTGCATCGCGTCGCGCGACGAAAATCGCCTGTGTAAACGGGCCTTGAGAATCTCGTCTCTTATAGCAACCTACGCTTGACTTGCTTGAGTATGGGTAAGTGAAATAATTTACCAAATAGAGTCGGCATTTTCATCCGTAGATGACGGCTTTGGACCTGAAGAAAGGTCTGAAAGGGGATCTGCCCTTATCAATGCAACATACAGCTCCAGTGATACACAGGCCTACCCTGATTGTCTCATGTTGTGTATGAATGACCCTCGTTGCATGAGCTTCAATTACCGGTGGGACACGAGCAAATGCGATTTAAACAACAAGACAAGAGGAAGCTGTCAAGCTTGTTTTGTGCCCCAGTTATCTTCGACCTACATGGGAATGGCGAGGGAAGGTAACTACGAAGACTTTGAAGTTGTTACTGTAGGAGATTGGGCTGCAAATATCTTTCGATGACATGCAGTAAATACAGGTCCTGACACTGGCTCATAGGGGATATTACACGGCAGCGCGAAGATATGAATTTTATTTTCTAGTGGTAAAACAATATGTTATATAATATCATGAGTGAGTAAGATATTGTTTTCAGTTAACACGAGAAAACAAAATTCTTACATGTACCTTCAAGCCACCATGAGATTTTCTTTTTATTTTACAGACAATTAATTCAAAATTAAGGCCATTCTCGTCCCCAGAACCCTCGCAGCTTTAAACCTGAGAGCTCTGGTAACAACCAAAACATTCTTCTTTTTTTTTTCATTGCCTAATTTAAATCAAAAGGACACAACGACGTAAAAAGACGCTACTACGCAGTACGCTCACTTTCGGAAAATCGCTTCCAGCTCTCCCCATTTTTTGGTTTAAACGTTTTGCGTATGATTAGTAAAAGAACCGTTTCTGGTTCTTTTTACTAATCATGCACATTCTCATCCACAGAGCCACCTGGCCCTCTTAACCGATTAAGCCTGAACATGAGGACCAGAGGGCTCTGGAGCACAGAATTAGAAAGTCCGAGATTCTAGGACTTCTTATGGCGTCAATCTGCTCCTCCCGAAGTGTCAATGGCTCTAAAGGAGGATTGTGTGTTAAAAGGTTTGCAACACCTAAATTTAGAGACATTGACACTTCGCGAGGAGCAGATTGACGCCATGAGAAGTAGTACTTTCTAATCCTGTGTCTCCGGAGCCCTCTGGTCTTCGTGCCCAAGCTTCACCGGTTAAGAGCGCCAGGTGGCTCTGGGAACGAGAATGAATCATGCGCTGACGGATACCAAAAAATGACCGGGGGTGGAGGCGTTTCGGCTTGCATGGATTTTTTTTTTTCGCACACTGGTTGTGAATCCCGATTTTTTTGCTGGTGCATGGCTCTTTTCTTTTGCCTTCTTATTTGCAAGAGTAATTTTCCTTGTCCTTAATTTTTCCTAGCATGTTTACTGCGTGTTTTGTTATTTCCCCACCCCACCCCCCTCCCGTCACTTTTCTAGTGGTCCGTCATCACTTTTTCCTAAAATTAAGTTCGACGGTTCCCGCGATTTTCGCACTATAAAAAGTAGGCCTTTAAAAACGATATATGCTGTCCATGCAAGAATTGTTTATAGGCTATCCTCACTAACCCTGATAAAAACCATCTTTTTAAACTGATAATGCTCAAATTTACGGCTTTTGCAATCCTTTTCTTCAATTTCTCTCCTTTGTTTTTCCCTTGCAGGTAGTCCTTGAATAATTTTAGCTTTCCTTCTTTGTGTTGGGATTTTCCTGTTCCACAGTGAAGGATTTTACGTCGACTTCAGAAACTATCGCTCCCTGTTTACGACTCTTTGCACAAACACCGTGAAAACGCGGGAAATGACGTCCCGGATATAAAATGTAGTTTCTTATGAATTTTACAACTGTCCGTATATAATAAAGGTAAAATACTGTTTGTTTACACCATGCCATTTGAACTGTAAAAGAACAATAAAAAATCTTCACAATCTTCTTTTCCGGGCGTGCTGAATAGTAAACACGGAACGATACAAGTCTCGCCATGCAATTTTTTATGAGATTTTACGAATTTCGTCATCTCGAAGAATTCGTCTCGGAGTTAAGATATCTTTGGTAGCGCTGCATATAACTTAGTAAATAAGAATATCCTGCGATGAGGAACTATTCTGATAACGCTTTATCGCAGTTCTGGCGAATTCTGCGAAATTCGGTCTAATATTGGGTTCCCAAAAATCGGCTCACACCTTACTTGTATATTGAAAACAGCGTAATGATAACGGAGTAGTGTTTAATGAATGTCATAAAACAAGATCCAAAGCATACTGGCCGGTCACAAAAGACACCAGCAGTGAAACAAGCTGAAGAATGTCAATACAACTTAATTAGAGCTGAGATTCTATCCAAAGAACCACCTTCCTGGGCGTTATCTCTGTTGTTGAGAGGGACACTATCGTTGGGGTTTCAGCTATCGCTTGTTTAGACCCATCAAGAGAGAATGAGTTTGTGTATCGTGACTGGATTGGAGCGCAGGAAATACATCGATCATCAGAACTGGAAAACCCTCCATCTTTGCAACTACATCTGTCGCTGGAATCAGACAAGGAGTCAAACTCAGCATCGCTACCCAAACTGAAAGCCTCCTTTTCAGTTCCTCCATTCACAAAGTCAACTTCTGAGCATGCGCTTGAGCACGTTGAACACGTGATCGCCATACTATTGTCCAATGCTTCTCCCCTACCATAACCCTGCTTAGTGGTAAAATAACCATGATGTAAATCGTGGATTGACAGAGTTTGAAAGACATGTTCTGTTTGAGTTCCTTTGTTCATGGTTCGTTCAGGAATCCTCTGGTTTGGCCCGATTATATCTTCCGCTGATAACGCCACAAGGTTAATGAAGGCAGGATAGGCACAGGGTATGTTGTCACAGGCGGTAAACGTTTTAGGTGGCTGCAAATAAGGCTCAAAATTTTCACCGCTGCTTTGTGCCTGGTTTGGACTAGCCCTTATTTTCCGTCTTACGCAGAACAATGAACACAGCTGTTTTCTTATGAGAGGGTTCCTGACTCCATACACAAAGGGATCTATACAACTGTTTAGAAAAACACACCAATATGAAACTAAACCAAAGCCTCGCGCAAACACATCCGGGGACCGCACCTGCTTCGCGGTCATATACAGCATGTAAACAAAATAAGGTGTCCAGCAAAAACAGAAGACAACAAACAGTATGAAAATAGTCACTGCGATCTGACGTTGAGATGAGAGTGAGGTATCACAGTTGAGACTTGTTAGACACATCCGGGACATGCGGATGCTGTGTTTGCTTGCGGCCATGAATATCCTGACATAACAAAATCCCATGATGCAAAGCGGTATCAGGTACACGACAAGAAGTACCACGAAAGCGTGTATTGTTTGGCCGAGTGTCTCAGGGACTTGGACACCGCACTGGGTCGAACCTATAGTGACATAGTGTGATGAGAAAATATGTTAATGCAATTGAGCCTGCGGTAAGCAACCATGCGTACATAATCGCTTATAAGAAATCATGCTTCATTGTTTCTGAGTTTTGATTCGTTAGTTGTGAAAGTTTGAGACGTGCTACGTCGAAACATGTTGTCTGTTGTCCCATTGTCAATTCCTTTTCTTGCCGATTTTTACCCAATTGAGCGAATTTATAGAATCTTAAAAAGTTCCCTATTTTACTCAGCTTATCTACTAATCAACAGTTCAATTTCGAACATCGTCATGGTGCAATTCATTAATTTGTTTTTGATAAAAGAATGTACACATAATTTCAAATTCGCTACTCACCATCCTTGAAGTTAAATGCAATAAAACCGGTCAGCGGCATCGAGGCAAGAGTAAGCGCTGCGATCCATGTCATAGCTATCATTACCCAAGCCTTTCTTCTCGTTATCACATTATCCAAAGGTTTGACGATAGAGAAGTACTTCTCAATGCTTATGGCAGTCAGCGTGAAGAGGGAACAACTCTCAAAGAAAATGTTCATGAAGCCATTCAATTGACACAAGATATCACCAAATATCCAGTCACGCGAAAAACACGTGATAATCGAGAACGGAATGCATAACAAGGCGACTCCCACATCAGCACACGCCAGGTTAAGAATAAACATGTTTGTGCGCGTGCGCAGCTTCCTTGAGTGCAAAATTGTGACTATAAGCGTCGTATTACCAAATATGGCAAGTAACATGATGATAATCAGAGCTGCAGCTAACACGAAGTATTCGGTAGACTCCTGTGTTGCGTGAATTAGTGAATCGTCAAGCTGCGATGAATTTTCAATGTGTAGGCTAAAGTTTGACACCGTCATTGTGTAATCTAAAAACAGAAAATGTACACGATGTTAATTGGTGAAACCTGAGGATGGCTTGCCCTCGTGACAGAAAGGTAAACTTAAGGGGAAATTTTGGAATTTTATGCACTAATATTTCTAAACTGCTTAGATGCCATCTCCGTATTCATTTTCGCTTTCCCTATAGTAAATTTTTCATATGTTCATGGGTGGGTGCTAGTTTCATTTGCAAATGATTGGGAAATGTCATTGTCGTTATCATTGTTAGCTTAGGAGTGTTTGCGTTTCTAAAATAATCTTACAGTGTTATATTATTTCACGTTTTTCATATCATATTTTGACTATGACGTTTTTTTTTTGTAATCATTGGTATCACGATTACGTCGCTTAGATGTGGATCGCGACGTTTCGACTCCTTTCTGAGCCTCTCCGCCGCAGTCTGCCAAAGCACAACACTTAAAGAACTATTTTCAACAAGAAACTTGAATCCCAAACAATGGCAACCTCGTTCGCAGGATCATTGCCTTCTTTCCTGGAGACGAGGTTGACTCAATGCGACTGACACAAGCAGATAAGATAGAGTACCAGAGATCATGGTGTATCAGATACCCAGTGACTGAGAGAAAGTTTGTATTGGTGGAGACAGGGATGACGATGTATTAACGGATTAAGGAACGAAAAGGATATACGAGGCTTGCTCACTTCTCAACCCTCAGTAGTTTCAGGAACTATAAGGTCACTGGTCGCGAAAAGAGACACATCGGTATAGTCGTACGATAAGTGGTGAACCATTAGAAAAGAGATTGGGAGGGAGGGGTGAAGGAAAAGGCAAAAAAAAATCCATGCAAGGTAAGAAAAAAAAACGTGCAGAGGGTGTCCACTGCCAAAAAATGCTTCATAAACAAATGGCACAATAAAATTATCGTGCAAGCTAAAACTACTTTAACCACTCCATCACCTTCAAACTACCACACAACACCTCACCCCAAATAACAACAACAATGATTCCAGATGCATGGATGCTGAAAGTTAGAAAAGGCGACATCCGATCGATACCACAGCGGACCGCTGAGGGATAGCCTTAAATACAAAAGATGGAGAAAATCGAAATGCACCAACCACTAACAGCCACGGTGCTACCTAACTATGTTGATCCACAACCAGTCGGCACCGACACCTGATGAAGACCAGTAGTGAGGCGTTCGAAGCATCGCGATCCACATGTTTGCCCGATGAATAACGTCTTCATTCATGAGTATTTGATTGAAAATTCACAAAAAACTTGATCATTAACGTTTAATGAAGTTTTGACTTTCCTCCATGTATCATTTCCGAAATAAAATATGAAACATAATTAAACAACACCAACAACAAAAGAAAGATACAAAAAATAACTCTGACATAAACGGGGTCAATATTGCACTTTCTCTTTAAGTCAATATTCTGACTACACTGTCGCGGTGAAAATAAAAAGTCCAGGATTTAAGTCGATAAATTATAGGTATGCAACTTTCACCTCAAAAGAAATGTTAAGGTATCTACAGATTCTCCATCAATTTACTTAATATTCTAATTTTGGTGGTCGCATCTCCGCACAGCACGCTTTAAAAAGCGTCAGTTAATAAAAACTCAAGCTCAAAGAGACGGCAGAAAGTCTGCAAATTATCAAACCGGACAGAGATTGGACAAAGACTACAACGTATACTCACTACTTAAATTCTTCCGGCAGTGTACGGCTCAGTTACTGATTCTTTTCTTCTGGTGCCACGAAAAATCCTCAGCTCTGGAAAACTATACGAAGCCACCTTAACGAACGGACTTATAGGTAGAAAGTGAAACAGTTTTAGTAACCAGGGGCTTTCCCTTCCATAAACATTAACTTTAATAAGCGATGAAAAGGGGGCATTTGAAACTAAATATTTCCCTCAAGCGGTTCACTTTTCAGGAAAACGACAGCAATTACGTTTTGAGCCTGAGCAGGTGCCTGTGTTAATGTTGTGGGTGAAACGTTTTCCACTGAACTAACCAGCACTGACATAAGCTGTTATTCTGATCCACGGCATGATAGCTTTATTTTCGCACGTTATGCATGCAAATTCAACATTTTGTAACTCATTCCTCAGTCTTGTGATTAACGTTATGTTATTGCTGAAAGATCTTAGGAAGTGCGAAGCTATGAAAATGTTGTTTACACATGGATCAAATAGCGTTTTCTTAGTGCCATCAATGCAAATTTGAATCCTGCTTGGGCAGAAATCGTTTTCTCAGCCGGCGTTAGCGCAAAAATGAAAGCAACAGCAAAATAAAAGAAAACAAAGTAAAAATAAGTCGGTAAGTTGGAACCCCGACGCCTGTGTGACCAGTGGTTGTACCCATCTGGGATCCTAAACTTATCTGCCTAGAAGGTCACTTCCCTAAGGTAAAAATTATGATGATGTATGATTTTTGGCTTCTGAAGAATGACCATCAGAATGAAATAAAGGTATGCGGGTCGAGGCACTTTGTGGTGCTGCTTTTGTAGCATTAAAGCGAATTAAACGTGGGGAACACTCCGTGACTATTTGAAGACCAACATTAATTGTTGAGCTACAAAGACAAATTGCTTCGACTTGGTACTAGTTTTCAAAACACTGGCGGTTAGAGCTGGTAATTTCAATTTATTAGTGATATGTATCCATTTCGCCACATTACGGCGAGCTTCTGGAATGTTGGAACAGAGTTTCGTTTCAGCGTAACGCTACACCGTCGGGGTTTGATCTCTCAGGAATAACTGAATACCACCGTGTCCGCTGAAGTGAAACATTTTGCTATGGAACATATGATTCTTGCTCATAGCCGATTTACCCAACTCAGACTAGCTTTTAAATAGCCAATTGCAAACTTAGTTTTCGTTTCACGCTTCGGACGTTTGTCTAGAAAAAAGAAAATAATATTAATGTAATTACTATAGGGACACGGAAAACTACCATTCCTCATGCCTCACCCGGCATACTGCCACGTCCCGGAATCACTGAGGTGCACAGTCGACAGTGAATTTGCTACGTCTATTTAATTCTGTGTTGGTTTAACAAGCAAGTAAAAACCGTGGAGGGATATTTGGTCCCAAACCAAAAATATTTGGGTTCTTTGTTCATATAGTTGGCTCAGATGAAAGGAGACCACTTAGGTCTGTAAACATCTTGAAATTAAAACGCCGCTTTTGTTTGCGAGAACTGCTTGTTAAAATGCCGTAATAGCAACGGAAGAAAGCTTTTTCGAGAAGCAAAAAATGAGTTTTCAAAAAATACAGAAAAGAGCATCAACATTTTTACCATTTTTTGATGGCGTTAAGTCAGATTAATTAAGTTGTTTTACCTTCAAATTAAGCATGCCATCTCATTACGTACGACGGTCTTTTAAATTAAAATAGAATAGAAACCGAAAAAACAAACAAAGATCGCAATCTTTAAAAGCCTCATCACGGATTAATGTCATATTAGCAGTGAACAGCTTTTTGTTCCAGTATTCAGTTCATTAGTGATATAAAAGTTTAACACAATTCAAGGCTTATTATAGCACTTATACCAGTTATGAAATTAATGGTTGGTTTTACTACTTCCGGTTATAAAAACCGTTTTAATCCAATGTCGCGACTTCTGGCTTCTTCTGTCAAACCACAAAGTGACACTGGAGGCTCTCAGTTTTAGCTGACAAGGTTTCGCTGCGTTCAGAAAGTGAGATAATGAGTTTTCCAGATGTCGGGTTTTCCCGCTTCCGACTGAAAGCGAATTAGTCAGTCCCGGGCCCGGGAGACCTGCATTTTGCAGTTTTGAAACTGAATATTGTTAAGCGGGAAGGGATTTCCTTGGCCGTTTTATAGTGTCGAACGATTCTACTTAAAACCACAGGTAGCCCAAGCTCGATATATGACTATCTGTACTGTACCATATTACGCAAGAGTAGGAATATTCTTGGGTTGCACCGTCACGCAATTAAAAAATAATTCGAAAACTATTCAGTGAATAAGCTCAAGAAATTATAATGTTATAGGAGATTAATAATTAAGACACTTCTCCAAGTTTCAGGTCTGTGCGTTTTCCCAATCTTCAAATATTAGTCGAAATATTTTGCACAAATTTACAGAGCCCAGTATGGAGCCGCCATGTTGGTGTACCTCCAAGGAACACCAACATGGCGGCCGTAAAATAGTGTAAACATCTGGAACTTACTTTGGCTATCTAGGCCGCTGATTATCTGAACTGATCAAGCACACATTTAAATAAGCCCTTTTCCTAATACTTTAACTTCTTAAAAGGCTAAATATCCCGAAATAAGTATATATTTTTCGATAAAAACGTTCATAGCTTTATGTCACGCACCGCCACAACTCTGAAATGTAAAATGTGCCTGTTTTTAGACGAAGCATGTTCTTGAGCTGAAAAGTTGTTAGACAGACATAAACTTATCCTCTCTCATGCCTGATAAAGACAACAACTTTGGTGGGTCTTTAGTTTTGGATTTTAGAAAATGATGACGTCACGTGCAACCCAAGAATAAGGATTTGTATGGAGAAAACGGTTTTTCTCAAAATTCAAAAAAAGTATGTACGACTTAAAATAAAAAATAGCATATCTTGCTTCAGTCTTGCTTTTCTTTGTCTCTTTTGAGGTTTCTGGGTCGATGAAGAGCGATCTAGGTCTGTAGTTTTTGGTTCCTCTAAGGATCATATAGAGAGAAAAGATATAAAAACGGATATATAGGGGGAAAAGAACAGGAATCAAAAACCACCTAAATCGCTCTTAATCGACCCAGAAAGCATACCAGAGACAAATTTTAAATCGTACATGTTTTTTTTTAAATTTTGAGAAATACCGTTTTCTCCATATAAATCCTTATATTTCTACTCTTGCGTAATATGGTACAGTACAGACAACCATATATCTAGCTTGCGTTACCTGTGCTCAAAACAAACTGCGTGTCTCATGTCCCCCTGTGTAATACGCTTAAAATAAACTCAACAGCTACGAAAACAAATTAAATTTTTACGGAGTATTTTTCACAGAAAACAAAAATCGTTTTGTCATAAAAGGAATTTATCCGAACGGTTTCTGTTTCGTTCTATATAAGTCAAGACATACACCGAAAAGAAGTGCCATTTCTTTCGGTGTCGAATATATTTAATGAACTGAATTCCTGAAATTACATGTTAATTGATCCATTTTAACAAGATTTTAAAATACTGAAACGGTCAGTGGTATCGGAGATATTTTATTAGTTTACAAATATGAAACGTGGCGACCAAGGGCTAAACTATTCACCACTACTATAACTGAGACGTTTCATTTATTTTCCACAAAGAAAATTCAAGAGTCCTTAACTACTCTGGAAAGAAAAAGGCAACCCTAACACCGATACTGACAAATGTTTGGCGGAGTTAAGCTCAGTGTGACGCTTTATTTTTGTTAGCATCTTCTATGATAACTAAAACCACGCAAGACGCAGTAAATTATTCTTAAACCAAGAGAACGAGAAGAGCAATAAATTACTGAGTGGCTTCAAGAGTCACACTCAGCATGAATGTATCTTCTCTGACTTTAAAATCTGATTTTCGATTCTGCCAGCAAGGCTGTTGTCTGATCGACGTGTAAACTGAGGTAAAAGTCACTGGCCTCAATTCATACATTCAGGGAGTCATCAAGCAAGACTCGGAGCAAAGCTATAAACCTCCTCCCGTGTTTCAAAACGTAAATTTACGTCACTGGTAAAAATTAAACCCGTTCAATAATTCCCAGTTGTATTTCCTTCTTATAAAGCTATAAAAGTATTTTACACAATTTTGTCGTTGTAATGACTCTACCCTTTTAAACTTACCTTTTTCACTGGAACGAAATCTTTTCATAAAATTGAGGAGGAAAATAGCGAAAGTATTCTGATATATGGAATGCACAAAAAAAAGGATGCAGTCGCCAGAGTCTTTTAACATCTCTCATTCTTGTGATGACAGCCTCAACAAACGTATGCACTTTGTCATGACTATGTCTAGATAAGTTATTGTTTTAGTGTTGACACAGGAAAATACCTCCTGAGACGACAAACAACTAAAACAAAATTTTGGGGCCAATATCTAGTTAACAGGAGAATCGATCGTGAAGAGCCTGCGACCAAGTTCAGTTACCATAGAAACGAAAATGGAACATCGCAGGTTATGCTGGGCCAAGTCATTTCAGCACTATATATTAAATTTATGGCTAAAATGAAAGGCAAAGTTTTAAGATCAGAATGAAAATGCAGGAGAGTTCAGTTTCGGTGAAGCCCATTGACCCTGAGTAAGAACAAAGAGCCAATCGGGAGGTCCTTACCTTCAAGCTGATGTCCTTTCGACACAAAACTCGACGAAATTTGGTTTCAACTTCAACTTCAACTTTTATTGAATACTTGTACCAACATTTTACAGTATATGACTGATTCGCAGGTAGCACTAGCTAATCTAAATCATTTCCTGCGCTGTGAATAAAGGCAAACATCAATTTGAGGATCTCACCTAATTAGATGATAAAGTTAACACCCTCGATTATGGAAACAAACAAGTTTGCTTTTCTCAAAAGAACATACCTCTTACCAACCAAAAGCGTGACAGTCTTCCTCGCGAGGGAAGTGGGTCGAGGTTTCTAATTATTCGTATCAGATAAGCTCATAATGTACCACGTGATCCAACGAGGTGACTTTTTTCTGCTGCTTGCTTGCACAAGATACCTGCGTAACCTGCAAAATTATTCATACCTTCACATGGTACAGCTGTCCTTCAGGATTTCCACCAACTGAATATGAATTTGGACACCTTGGACGCATTGAGCGTCGCCCTAGCCGTCACGCTGTTTTCACTGTATGCCATGGCTACATCTTTCGCGGCTGCAACCTTGTTTTATGCCTTCTACAAGGAAAGAAAACTCCGTGTACCTTCCGCCTTGCCGGTGTTAAACCTCAGCGCTTCAGGGTTCCTGTTGGGACCAATATCTGGGCTGTTCACGCTGCTCATTGATGTTCTACAGGTAAACATTCATGACAAGTCCTCGCACGTTCTTTGGGACGTAAAATGTTTCACTGAAGAGTTTTCAATTAGTGTTTACTTCCAAGCCTTATTCTTTATCAGTGCTCTAAGATATGGCTTGGCTCTATGTGGAAACAGACTATGCCGTGCCTCCACAAGACAAATCGCAGTATCGATCTGCATAACGTGGGTTATATCCTTGATTTATGCAGCGCTTGTGACATTTCATCAACAGCATGGGCGCTGTCTTCTTCGCACATACCCACGTGGCTTGGCAGCAGCAAAATTCACATTTCTCGGTTTTCTGCACTTCGGAGCAACGTGTATTTATGCGAACTTGGCGTTTTATTTCCATCAAAAGAGGGACAATTTACCTCCGGATTTTTATAGTCTTGATTCCAGCAGCCGGCGAATCGCAGAAAGAAATGCTCGAGTTTCTCTCAAGAACATTCAAATGATTGCGTTAATCGTTGGGACACTGAGCGCATGTAATTTTCCTTATGTTGGTTGTACTGTGGCCGTTATGTTCACTGGTCAGCTGTCCAACAATGTGAAGCTGTTGGCATACGTCACTGTGCAGTGCGGGATTTTTATCAATTTGATTCTCTATGGATACCTAAACAAACGGTTTAAGCGAATTGTAAGGCCGATGTTACATCGATGGATTGGCAGAATCACAAACAACAGACGAAAGGGAAAGCTAAACGAGTCATTTCCACAAAACAATCTGTCAATTTCTTCAAGCAGGATTGGTTCCAATAGTTTCCGGGACAATTACGAATTAACGCGTAGCAAACTTGCCCTGTTGTATCGATGAATTACTGAGAACGATCGCAAACGTTTTATCTCTTATCACTTTTAATTGTATCTATTGAGTTATTCTATTAAAGTGAAGTTAATTTTTTAACCACTGCCTAATTTTGTTTTTCCTGTTATACAAGAAATACTTACTGTTAAAGACAAGGGAACGTTAAACAAACATCTAGACGCCGTTCTAAGCCAAAACGCGCTTATCTAACGACCTGAGCTATACTTTTGAGGCTTCGGGCTTGGGGGTTTAAAATGGGCCGTCCGTGAAGTTCGCCAAATGTTATGAGGACATGTCGGAAAGATTTCCGCACATCGCCGGACAAAACCTAGACATGCAGTTATGCATGCACAATTAATATTGGGCCTGTGCTGAAGTTCCCGATGTTTCTGCTGCCATCATAAGGTTCAAATAACTTAACTATACAAAATTTTACAAAAGCTTAGCTATGACGAAGTGTAAAACTATCAACTCAAGTGAATAAAAAAAGTCACAACAACTGATTAAATAATTTGCATAACAGTAAGCGGCATAAAAAAAGTTGCTTTTTAAGCTACGAACTTACACTTTCACGTAAAAATCCTAAACCAAGAGAATGTAGTGAATGAATTGTTCTTTCTTTCTTTATTTTTTCCTTATTAACTCAGCAAAATGTATGAAGCTTCTCGCTAGATACATTCAGATTTCATCTGCATTATCCATAGTTCAAACTGAGTGTCTGGTACTACGTGATATTCATTTCGCTTTATCGAGCCACTTGAAAGGAACGTCCGTTTACCAACAAAACAGGCTTGTCAATTTATGGATATGACCAGAATGTCAGCTATTATGCGAGTGTCATCTTCACTTAGGCTATGTTCACACGGGACCGGTCCCAAATGGATACGACCCAATCCTGGAACGGACCACTTCTGTTCAGATGGGACAATTCCGTTTATGAACATCGGGTCTGTTGTGGACCGGTACTGGATCGAAGTAAGCAAAGCAGCTGTTTCTAACATGCAGAGACAAAGCCGTTTCAAAATGGTACCCACGCTTAAATTATCGAAAGGAATCGGTCCAGGTGTTAGCATGGTGACAGATCTGTTTGGGACCGAAACAGTTCCCAAACTGGACCTGCATTTTTGGAGGTCCAGAATCGGACCTTATTGGAAACGGATTGACGGTACGGTTAGCAGGTCCCGTGTGAACAAAACGCCTATCCGTCATGATTTTTAGATCGGAACTATTTGGAACCGGTCCCTCGGTTGGTGGACAAATATCCACCGTAAACTACTCCAATGAACCAGTTTCACTGAAATCGACGTAAATAATAATCTTCATATTACATATGACACAAGGTAAATAATAAATCATATATAACTACGAAGGTATGTTGGGCAGGCATAAACTTATGTTTTACATCACAACCGCTGACTCCCCTAACTACTACAGTTGAACCCCGTTATTTCGAACTACTGTTCATTTCCCTTGTC
>OX419339.1:26364371-26384371 GCA_948470475.1 Galaxea fascicularis
TGATAGCTCATTCAGCTCATTTGATCTGATAATATTTTTCACATTTGCTTCGAGTTCGCGGAACGAACCGTTTCGAAATGTACGCTCACCATCACCATTTAGTGTGGGTCTACCGCGAAAGGCGTGTGCAATTATAAGTGGTTTGAGCGTATTGGATACGACACCGTTTGTCATAGCTGTAGACATATCAACTTTTTCCTTTGAAAATCCGTCGAGGAATCCTCAGTTGCTTTGTGCCTTGCTTTTCAACAGACAAGACAAGAGTAAACAAAACGTAAACAGGTTTTTACCGGGTTTTACAGGTTCATCGTTAGCGCCTGCGCAAATACGCCGGAAATGAGGTTTGTGGAGAACAACGAAAAAGAAAAAAAACGGACGACAGATTTAGACTCGGGCCTTCCACAGGAAGCCCGAGTAAAAACGGACGACAGATTTAGACTCGGGCCTTCCACAGGAAGCCCGAGTAATTACATCTTGTTATTCCGTGCTTTTCAAATGACTACCGTAAATATTATTTAATTTTATTTATTTATTTATTTATTTATAGTTATTTTTTTAATCTCCTAAGCGTAGTGTAGCGTCCTAAGTGTTAGATCTTTGTGTTCCAGCTGTTTCCAAGTGTCCAGCCCAACCAAATAAGCGCCACGCGAACCAATCAGTAAAGGGCATCAAATGAAACTGAATGGTCCTTGTATTAGAACCATAACTTCAAGAATTCTTTCAGTAACAATTTCTACGCTTAGATAATGAGAGACGATGTGTTGAAACGCTTCTAAGGAAACCTGGAAACAAGAGCACATGACGCTAGGGCCTCTTCTGAACAAATGTCCAACACTACCGAGATCCACTCTGGAAGACAATTGATGCAAACTCACTGCAAGGTGATAGGCAATGACTCACCTTCAGATCTAGTGATCGAGAGAGACTGGGATCCAAGTCCCGAGTCAAAGCCAGAGTCGTGTCTGCAGCCCTCATCAAGGATTTCTAACACGTCTCCTCTACGCATGTCATACAGCACTTTCCGTAACGACTTCATGTTGCCATCAGCGGCCTACAATAAACCAAACCCCACGGCTGAGTTTCTGACCGACAGCGTTATTTTCAAGAAGTTCGCGACATCTGATAACTTGTTATTATCATCTTTGAAATAAAGGTACAACAAGACCTGAAGCAAGCTAACCAAGGTGCTCCGAAATTAAGTTAAAATTGTTCCAAAATGTACCTCCGAAGGTTAATTCGGCGGCTTTAGAGTGTGATCTACCAAAGATGCCACGAGGAATCAAACGAAGAAACCAAAACGTGGAAAATCAATCAGTAATGGGAAGAGTTCGAGTGCTACAATGTTGCTCATCAATCCACTGCAAACAGAAAAAGCTTGAGACTCCTCGGTATCTACTTTGCCAAATTTATTCAAATACCTGCTCGCTGCTCATCAAAACGCAAGCTGTGAGGACTGTTGATTAGAAGCTTCGCGTTCGTACTGCCTTGAAAACTTTTTAGTTCTGATGGTATTTTTTTTGTTCTTAATTGTTTTCTACTGGAAAGTTCATGGACAGAGTTTGAACATATCACAGACACAGAATGAACCTGACACAACGCTGATGCAACCAACTGTTTCCTATCACTATAAGCAGTAAAGCTGAACCACGGAAACTCTCCTTACTATATTTACCTTTCTAATACAGCGCATAAATGATTGTCGTGCTTTGACCTAAAACTTTTTGAATTTGAATTTTTGACCCTAAACTTTTTAAATTTTTTTCAGGCTTCTTTACGCAATTGCAAAAATTGCGATCACAACTGCGACGATCATTCTTCATTTGACAACAAAAGTATTTTGTATCAGAAGGCTGCCTGAAACGGAGTGTCTCCAGTCTTTTCTAAAAATGTCCAGGCTCTAACCAGCTTGGATGTGTGACGACAATAAGTTCAATAGTTCTAGGAGGGCAACAGAAAAAGAACGATGCCTTAAGTCTCAAAATTAAAAGCTCAGCGAGTCGAGAACTGAAATATGGACAGCAGAAACCTCTGTAGTACGTCAACAGTTCTCGTGAATTTGAAAGGGTGAGGCCATGTGAAAATTCAAAAGCATTTTCAAGAGCTCCCCATACCATGGACAAGGAGATCCCTAGTTTAAGAGTCTGACACATTACAAACAAGTGAGCTTTAAATACGGTACCTCATAATGAGCGAGAACCTGAGTGGTTGGACTCGAGTGAATAGCGAATGCATTCTCATATGTTCCCAGTCCTAGTCTCTTCGCCAGTTCACGCCAATCTGCTCCAGTGCTTGGGTCAAGTCTTTGAGCCACCTTCCTTCGAACATAAGGGTCGAGTTTATCCAGATCACCTGCATGATAAAGACACGAACAGATTTAAGAAGACCCTTGAATCCACGTTCCAGTGTTCGTCTGGAAGAGGAAGAAGTGTCCTCCAATAATCACTATAACTGTTGTTTTCCTCGTGTAACATTAAAAGTTACAATAAGCTCTTTTTTAATCTCCCCCGCCCCCAACCCTCCTTTCACCATCTAGGACAATGTGATTCCTTCAGTCCTGTCGTGGAAAATTAACATAAGTGTTTCCATGTGAATGTGTCTAAGTTCCAGTGTTCACATAAACCGCGAATCAAATCATGGAGTTTGCTTAGCTTGGACCTAACTCTCGAATTCTATGAGGGGAGATGTCATCTCGACCGTTTTAGGTGACCAGCGCCTAATTTCTAACTGTAATATAAACTCTTAATAAAAGATACAAGTCTTCAGAATAAAGGAAATGTCAAGTATTTGAATGCACTGACATTTACACAAAATCTGGTACCGTAACGAACATATGGTGAAAAGCAAGGAGAATTTGGAAGTTGATACTGATAAGGGACTTCAAAGGTAAGGGGAGGTCAAAAATATCTTCATGTGCCTTCGATCAAGTTTAGGTAAGTCGATTTGGAGAGACGTTTCCTGATGCAAACTTGAAAATATAGTCACCAAACTGCCTACCTTGTCCAAGCGTGATAGCAGTCACACCAGCTGCTAATTCTGAAAAAAAAAAAAAAAGATGTTAATTCGTCGCCGAGTTGGCTGTGCAGATCTGCTAAAACTCACTAAACTTTTAAACGCATCTCTTGACTGGCACTCCGTCAGCTCAGCTGGTAAGAGCGCCGGACTGCTGAATAGGTCGTAGGTCAAACTTGGTACAGTGCTCAACATCTGTCTCGGTTTAAATGATTACAGAGCTTTCAAAGCAATGAGGACAGCAAAGTCAACGAGAAGGCCACCAAAAAAATTAGTCCGATGGGCACAAAAAATCGTATTACACGTACGCTTACGTTTTACATTTTGTACATCTCTTTACCATGAAATGACCAGATCAGTGTTTTCTCGAGATCGCAATTCTTTTCTGTCCATCAACGCTGTTCATAGTATTCAGTCTCTGAAAAGTTCGCCAACATTTGTCAAATCAAACAAATTGGAATTGTCGGAAGCGAGAAGTTGCATTTGGAAATGAAGTCAATTCTTATTAGAGCGTTAGTTGTGTTGCTGGTGGTTGCCATAGTAATCAACCTCTGTTCCACACTCACCTTGCGAGGGATCTGTATTCAGTGCTTCATCTTCATCTAAGATTTCCTGCACCTAAAGAAAGCAAACAAACGATGGAGGTGAATATTCTTCAATGTTTCCCAGGGTCTACCTGGTAACGCCACATAACGGCTGGGAATAAAAAAGAGCACATACGTTCTAAAGGCCATCAGTTTGTGTAAAAAGTTCAGTTTAAAACTACATGTTAACTGCTTCAGGGTGTCAAGTGACAAATGACACTTAGAAAATAGGAAAATAAGAATGACAGTGGCCAAAAAATAGGAAATAAATAGGAATTCTCACCCCAAAATAGGAAAAAAATAGGAGGATTTCTTTGAGTTCTATCCTCTTAACACTCCCAACAGCAACTCTGTTTCACAACCCAACACTTAAATATTTAACAGGCACCATGGCATGCATCCACAATTCATTGCCGTATAAACAAAAACAAGTGTTACCACCTGTGTTACCGAGCACAACTCATCCTACAACAATTGCCAGATTCCAAATTTCATTAGATACTTCCAGGGTTTTCCATAAGAATCAGAGTAGGTGGCAAAAGTTTAGGAGTAGGTGGAGAAAATACAATTTTGTTCCATGCTATTCATAACATTTGGGGTAAGTTGTTAATCAAAGTAGGCGGCAAAATCATGTGAAGTAGACAGTGAGTTTCGCCGGCCCTTATTGAAAACACTGATACTTCACAAGATGATGATTTATTAGTCCTTTAAAACTGTGGGAATGATAAGCAACAATAATTTTTTTGACAAACCGAAACAATATCAAAGTTCACTGTCACCAAATGTGTCTTCCTTACAATAAAAGCCAACCATGGCTTTTGAACATCAACAATCAAAAGCACTGAGAAAGTCTGGGCACAAGTTTCAGAAGAAATCACTCTAAAGGCTTCAAACTGGTCTTTTTTTGACATGAAGTTTCATTTATTTGTAGAATTTATCAATTTTACTGGCAATTTTATTTCAAATATTTCAAAATGTTTCTGTGTACCTTGTAAGACCCTAAAAAATAGGAAAAACTAGGAATTTCATGAAAAAATAGGAGAAAATAGGAGGCAGGCCACAAAATAGGAAAAAATAGGAACTTGACACCCTGCTGCTTTGAAAAGTTGTAGTGATTCAGAGTAAAGCTAAGCCATTACACACAAATCAATTCACTTACTTCGGCGACATTAGCCAAATCGAAAGCAGTCTCTTCATCACTGTTGTGTAAAGTAGTATCAGCTCCAGCAGCCACGAGTAGCGCCGTCTGCCCTTTCAGGCCAATTCCTGCAGCTAAGTGAAGGGGCGTGTTACCATCAAATGTGGTCGCATCCACATTACAGTTGGCCTGAAAATAAAATTGGTTTTCATATTTCCAAATCAAGTGAACATTTACAAACCAAACGACAGCTAAAACTAAATTTTTCTGAAGAGAAAAATGCTCTAGTTTACAGTTCAAAGAAGCTACCCTTTGGTCAACGTTTTCAAGTTCTTCCCACAGGATACGCATTTTGAAAGATAAGACACGTTTTTATATCAAAGTGGCGATGAACCACTAAACTTCACTATCACTGACATCATTGTGATCTTGGTTGTAATAAATACTACTGTCGTTTTGGTTAAATCAACACAAGAATGTCCCTCGAGATCCCTCCTCCCAGAGAAAAGAAAAAAAACAGTACAAGGTACATTTCTGGCTTCTTTATGCAAGAGTTTTCATTGACTTGTACTGCAAAAATATGTATGATTTTGGATTTGCAACTTGTCGGGAGGCATTACTTTTTAAAAACAAGCAAAGACTGAAAAGTAAATTCCAAACCGAATAATAAACAACAGGTTTTAAGATCACCTCCAGGATGAGAAAACCGGAAAGAGGTAAATTATCTTGTTCAACTGCATAGTGAAGAGGTGTCTTCCCACTTGTGCCATCCTGCAAACAGAAAATTCAGTCAAGTCATTACATCATCCTAAGGCAGTCCCAGAACTGATTAACTGGTAACTTCTCTTGATAATATGAGCACGCTGTCCAGCAAACAAGTGATGAGAATAGACAAATTTATCAGTCAGAGAGTGTTATCTTGATACAACCCAAAGTTAACTACTGTAAAAGGAACTGTATAGCAGCTAGAAAAAAGAATAAAAATAGAATCCGGAGAGTTAAATTCCACCGGTCACAACCCAAATGTAGCACTTTCTATGAACAGAGGGAAAAAATACAAAAACAGACCAACCCAAATGTATGGAGTTTTGTATCTTATATTAACGTCTGCACAGGGGGTGGACTAAGTGCCTTGAATTTTAGTTTGGAATGCAGCATCCCCGTTTTACAGAGGAACAAGGAAAACGATCAAACTGATTATTGCAAACATACAGTACACTGTATACACAAAGTTAAACCATCATATTCGGATTCTACACAGGTGACAGTGGAGAGGATAATTTACTTTTGGAAAAGTCATGCCACTGTTTTACAGAGTGGGAAACAAGGAAATATTCAAACCATTAATTTTGCTGCACACATACATTTACAGTTACACCATACATTAAGGTCCCTACAGAGGTATACATGAGTGTGGCGCTGGTTTGCGCTTCATTTTCGAGTAAAAACAGATGGAAAAAACTCAGCGGTGCTTTTTGAGATCTTGTGTTCAACAAGAAACAAAAGAAATCTTTTGTTTTCATGAACAATGAAATTAGCGAAGCATCACGTGGCAGCTACTTGTTTGTTACAATACAAGCATCATTTATTTAAAATTAACATATTATGACATTGTTTCTTCGGTGGCGCAAGTGGTAAAGCACGGGCTGCACAAGATGGGCAGTAAGGGCAGGATGTGTGTGATTTTCACTCATCTCAACTGAAAATTTGACCATAATTATTTTGGTCAAATTTCCAGTCAAAATGTTCCTGCCCTTACTGCCCATCAGTACCCTGGGTGCCAGAGGTTATTTTTTTCGTTTGGTTGCGGGAAATTACGCGGCGCGAAGCGCCGAAAGGAAAAAAAATAACCTCTGGTCACACGAATAATGAACCTCATTTCCTTGGTGTGCTGTCGCCTAGGAAACCACCCTTTTACTAAACCAATCGTAGCTCTTGTTTCATGTCGGCTGGGAAACCACGCTTTTCGTAAGCCAATCACAATTGTTGTTTCCTTTGAAGAACTAATCAACGAACTAGTTCAAATTCTGAACTGATTTCTCGCATGGAAATGAGGTTGCGTACTCCTGTGACCAGAGGTTATTTTTTTCTCCTCGGCGCTTTGCGTCTCGTTAACGCGGCTTTGCCGCGAACCATCAGTATCGATAAGAAAAAAATATCCTCTGGAACCCAGGGTAGCCCATCAGTCACCAATAAACCTAACAACACCTAATTCTCTTAAAGTGTCATCACACCTGTGCACTCATATTAGCTCCAGCTGAGTTCAACAGTTTCAGTGAATCTTTACTGCCAGCCAACACTGCTAAATGTACTGGGGTCAGACCTGTCAAAACAAAAACAAACAATGGCTTGTAAGATGATAAATGACTTGTACATATTTGTTTTCTTTCACTCTCTTTCAACTTAAGTTCCCTTGAATTTATCACACTAATATGCAAAATGGTGGTCATTTGAACTTTTTCCCAAAACAAGGAAAACACATTACAACAATGGAGGTCTTTTCAATCATCCCCCTTCATATATTAATTTGACAAAGAATATCACTACTGGCAATTAAAGCATACACACATCAAAGTCTAGTAAAAAAATATTTGTTAAGGACTGTGTCATTGTAATTTGCAAATTTCTTGCCAGCACAGTACACAAAACACAAAGTACAAGGTTTCACTCCACTCAAAACAAACTGAAGTTATTCCTGTACTGATTGTATAGTAAAATTATTCAGACCACTACTTGAGAATCAATCATACATCAGTTGTCCCATGCAATTCAGTGTAAGTCTTCTGTGAACTTTCTCTGAAGTGAGTCTTTCACTTAAGGGTGAAGGGGAAATAACACCTTCTGACAAAAAACTAATTAAACAATTGAAAAATAAAAATAATAATAATAATAATAACAATAATGCAGTAATGTCTTAGCTACAACATCAAAATATTCGTTACTGTCCTACTGTCTGGAACTAAACTGGCATGTCAATATTTCAGAAAGCCCTTACCTTGGTAATTCTGCCAGTTCAGTACAGTTTTTGCCACATTATAGTTTAAAAGTGCTTTCAGACAGACACCATCTCCATAAGCACACGCAGTATGTACAGCAGTGTTACCATGGCGATCACGTAGCCGGGGATTTGCACCAGCTTTTATAAGAAAGTCCAAAACACGAGGCTGCTTAGTAATGGCTGCCAAATGGAGAGGTGTCTAGGAAGACCACAGGAAAGAAATGTTATTTCAAACATGATGTCCATCTGCATGGCAACAAACCCTTAATGTGACGACTATCAGTTCATTGAGACTAACCTTAGTTTTGACAAATTTAGGATAACATTGTTGGATTTAAGCTTGCTGAAAGCAAACTAGCTGACTGTCTAATTTACTGACTGACTGACTGACTGACTGACTGACTTCAACTGTCTTGTCTGACTCTAGCACACAGACACCGACAGCTCCACTGTACCATGTGAAACACAGCAGTCAAAACTGCTTTCTACCAGCCTTTCCCTCCAACCCAATCAGGCATCACAATGTTGTAACGCTAAGTATGACTAAACCCTTACTTGTTTCAAGAAGTTGAATTCATTGACAAAAGACTCAGGAAGACCAGCCATTACATCAACAAGGCACTGGATAACCTCTTGTTGGGAATTAATAACAGCAAGGTGAAGAGCTCTGTTAAAACAAAAATGATAAGCATCAAACATCTGTTAGCAATCCACTCAACAAAATAATAATTATTTTCAAATTGATAATTATTTTCTATTAATAAAAAATGCTTTTGAATGTTTAAACATAATTTAATTAATTTTATATACCACACTTTCTAAACATGCATGCATAAGCCAACTAAATAAAAAAAATCTGTGATTTCAAAAATTATAGCAAGTACATTTGACCAATGTCATTGTGTCTGTGGTGAAAGAAAACAGGACAAAAGATTACAGCTTATTTATTCCTAATTACTTTTTTTTTGTGCACTCTCCCCTCCCAACCATTTCTCATCCACATATAAGTATGTACTCCTTGCCAATTCCATGCACATCACTCAAGTGATCTCTTGGATAAGGTATGAAATTTTTCCATTTACTGTCTAATACCTATTTCCCACATACATGCAAAAATACAATAAGAACACTTCAAAAACCTTAGTAAAATGGACAAGATATTTCAACAAAAAACTGCAATGAGGATCCATGAGTTGTGTGTGCCAGTGTTGACTTACGTATCGCCATTGTCATCTTGAATTGATGTCAAATGTCTTTGTACAGCTAGCAGGTAACGCAAATCACCAGTTGTCGCATAATCACGCATGGCTGCAGCTGATCTCTCAGCAAGATTCCAAGCTAGTTCCCTCAATGAGAGTTCTACTAAAAATAACAGTAAATACACCTTAGTTAACAACTTCTGTTATAAACAGTAAGTGATAAGTCTACTGTATGTTAAGTGGCCATGGTTTCTACGAGGCATCTAACACGAACAGAGATCCTTGTCTACTGAGGAATAGTTGTTGACCGCGAAAAACAACAATCTCTTAACAAACAACAGAGTACGAAAGAATCTATCTGGATGAGTAATCCTGTAGCTCTTCTGGACCTCTATTTTCATTGGCCCCTATGACCTGTAGCTTCCTTTGTTATCAAGGCTAGGGGTATTGTTTGTGTTGCATCATCTATTGTTTTATTCTCCAATTGCAGACCTCGTCTGGAAAGTCAAGGGCTCTCTCGTCCAGATGGGTGAGGAGAATGTACCCAAGCTAAATCTGGATGCTCAAAGTATTTTTGGTAAATATATGAGAAAATGTCAGTTTTTATGGAAACAATTTGGTGCAGTAGTTTAGCATTTCTTGAAGCTGAAGTTACACAAACAAAATTTGGGCAAGACCTTTCATAGAAATTGGAGTGTCCCAGTGGACAAGGATTAACATAATTACAATAACTTTTAGTTCTTTATAGTACTTTAGTGTTATTACAGTATGTTTGTTTGAATTGGTATAACTTTGGTGTCTCTCTGAGGTTTACTGTGAAAATCCAAAAACTGCGAACAACAGAAATATTTATGGAATGTTATTTTGTATCACTTATTGTTGCCTCAAAGTAAACAGCCAATCACATGCAACAAAACTCAACATAAAAAAAAACAGTGATGGTAATTAGTTTGTGGTTTCATGTCACATCTGATTGGTTGCTGCATAAATTATAATGGCAAAGGTCAAAATCAAATCAAAGTGTTGATGGTTTTTGGATTCGCATAGTAAGAAATTAATCTTGAAATCGAAGATGGTAGATGTAAGATGGCTGCCAAATGGAAATTGTCACATCATTACAGACTTCTGATGATATCAACATTGATTGTTGCCTCAAAGGAAACATTATTGGACATGCTGGTACTTTATCCTTGAAATTTGAAAGCCATAGCTTTAATACTATTAGTTTTGGGAACAGATACGGGAGAGGGCAGAATCCCCCCAAGCAGTTATAGATGACAACAAATATTCTGTAACATTGTCTAGTTAAAGACCCTTTGTCACTTCCTGTCATGCTCTGCGCATTGTTTATTTTGTTTGGAGTCAACACAAACAACAGACAGCAATCTGCAAATTACAATCACTTTACTGTGACAAAATACAACCTGATAAACTATAAACAAATGCAAAGAACTTCCACAGGGACTACTAATGACTTGGCGATAAGCAGAAACTTTGATTGCGTTGATCCTCTGAACTTGGTTCATCACAGCCAACCATGGAAGACAACAATACAATACAATACATACAATACATTATTATTAGTCTTCCCCACAGGGTTTTTCAAGACTAATTTACAACACTTTTTTGGGGACTTTTTGCCAGACTGCAAGGTGCAGTTTACAATCAATGAGAGAAATCATAGATGCCGCAAGGTAAACACTAGGGGTGCTCACAGCCAGGGTGGTCATAGCCAGGGTTCGTTACATCCCTAGTGCTTCTTTAACATCCCACAGAGTTAATTGTGAAGAGTTGTGAGACGGGACCTCCGGTTTTATCGTCCTTATCCGAGAAGACTAGAAAGTCTCACCATTTGCAGATGTTATTGCAAAGGAAGCACTTTCTCCTCAGTTATTTAAAGACCCTGAGTGTTGGTCCGGCTGGGGCTTGAACCCCCGACCTCCCGCACAGTAATCTGGCACTCTACCAACTGAGCCAACCAGTCGGTGGTTGGTTATTATGGTGCGGCAGATTATTCTGCAAATTCACCTTGTATGTCCTTTCCTCTCCTTGCACAAGCTGTAAACTGAATCTCGTGGTCAAACTTTCACTAAATTCTCCCACCTTCTGGGCCACCCTCGAGCCTTTGGTGGCATCATTCCACCAAAAGTTCTAAAGGGGACCAAAATTGGTTTCCACTACTTTACAAAGCAAAGCATCTGGTAAAATATACGTTACATAAATTTTCTACCTAAACAGGTGACCAAAACTAAACACAAACTGTGTGATGGAGAGGGAATACTTCAGATCTTTCTCGCGATTGCAGTAGCTGAAGATTATCATGGTCCAAGAATTTTAGTATGAACACGGTGCCTTATGAAAAGTGACAAAGGGTCTTCTACATTACGTGATAATATTCTTTTGCTGTATATAAATTTATATAATCTGCTCAAGTGCTGAATTGTTACTTTATAGAAATATCTTTATTATAAAAGTCAAACATGGAACTCAAGTTCTAAATATTTACAAATGTACATTTGAAAATTTTACATTAAAAATGTATTGGACAGCGTAAAATTAATAATTAATGGTATAACAGAGTCTTGACACACTAATAAACAGTTGTTTAGTTTTTTAAAATTCTAATTAGCTAAAACAGAATTTTTTAAGGGTTGTTTTTGCCTTATCTGCATATTTGGGCCAGTTTTATTGTGGCTAAAAACATTTAGGCTGACATATTTTTAAGCCATAACCTGGTCAGCAGATCATCTGCAAAGTCAGTACAATGTACAACTGTATGTGGGTGTGTGCCTGCCATTGCTAGCTTGCTTGCCTTTCACTGTGTTCTTGCCTTATCTGCATATTTGGGCCAGTTTTATTGTGGCTAAAAACATTTAGGCTGACATATTTTAAAGCCATAACCTGGTCAGCAGATCATCTGCAAAGTCAGTACAATGTACAACTGTATGTGGGTGTGTGCCTGCCATTGCTAGCTTGCTTGCCTTTCACTGTGTTCTTGCCTTATCTGCATATTTGGGCCAGTTTTATTGTGGCTAAAAACATTTAGGCTGACATATTTTTAAGCCATAACCTGGTCAGCAGATCATCTGCAAAGTCAGTACAATGTACAACTGTATGTGGGTTGCTTGCCTTTCACTGTTTCACTTGCTTTATTGTTTCAGTTTTTGTAAATCTGGTGGTGATTCTAACAGCTGTCTTAAACAGCTAACCTTCTTTTTCTGACTGCCCTGCTGCATGGGTCTGTCCAGAGGATGTGCTCTCCCCCTGCTGTGATGTGCTTGCACCTCCTGTGAAAACAGATTCAAAAACAAAAAAACAAAATAAATCAACCGTGTATGTGATCGTTTTTGCTAATCTACTTCTTGTGTTTTTGGGAAAAGTCAGAAACTAATTAAATTTTGGCCCTCAAATCACAAAATCCATGTACAACTGTAAGTGCAAATTAATGCTCTCTAATGAGATTACCAGACTGCTTGTCAAAGTAGACTGAGTATAAAACGGTTCTGGATTGTAAGGCCCAATGGCAATATACAGGTGTACACGTTAACACCCCTTTTGCAGAATACTGTTGAAGTATAAACATTCCTTCTTGAGCATTACACTTTAGTACTGACCTTGGTTGGATGACTGAGATGTGCCTTGACTTGGTGGAAGCCCAAAAATGGCTGGAAACAGACTCAAACCAGGGAAGCCAAATCCTCCTCCACCTGCCCCGCCCATACCAGGGGGGCCACCACCACCACCACCACCACCACCTTGGAAATATTCTGAAAAATGGGGGATTTTCTTCCGTCGCTTAGCACCAATTTGTTCCTTGTCTGGTCAAAACAAAAAGGGAATATTCTTTTAATCAAAAAGAACAAGAACAATATAAGGATTTATTATATGGCTACAATAGTATGCATGCTCTGATTGGCTGCTGAGCAGGCAAGATTTTCTTGTAATGACCAGGCATTATGAAAATTTTTCTCGGCTCAACCGCTCTTTTGAGTTGAGAGTAAAAGTTACCAGTGCATGGGCAAAAACAACAAAAACTATGGACAAAGTACAACAGTTACTATTTTCAATAATTGAAAGAAAAACAAGCATACAGATACTTCTTTAGTAACGAAGAGAGCCACAGCGAGAGCGAGTTTTATTGTCGCTAAAAAGGCCATGTAATAAATAACTTATTAACCTCGTCCGTTTGGTCATTACAGGGAAATATCAGACTTTCTAGTCTTTTCGGATAAGGACAATAAACCAGAGGTCCCATCTCACAACTCTTCACGATTGATTCTGTGGGAATGTGGTCGGCTTGGAGTGATATCCCAAAAAGGCTTATGGTGTATGAGACCACACAGACAACAGCCATACGTCAATGGGACTTTGCCGAGTGCTGAAATCATGTAGATGTAGATGCAGATGTAGATTTTGGTTGGAGAATGGCAAGAGAGGTTGATCTATGTAATTAATTTTTTGTATGTGCTTTCCATGTCTACCAATTTGTTTTAAACAAAGAGTATTTTTTTTATCCAAAATTGGAGGCCACTCAATGAAAAGCTGTCAATGATAATGTATTGTTAATAACACACTACCACAAACAACCACAGGACATGACAACAGGGTAACTAGGCTCATTATTCAGGCCTGTGCACATTTTCTGACTTAGCACCTGTGCTACAATGTACATGTAACTATCACTGATTAATCAGCAATCACAAAGTTACCAAACATCTGTGGCTGATATGTGAATTCCACTGGTTCACTGGTCTCTTGATCAGATTTGCGCCGCAGTTCCAGCTGCACCCCACAAGGTCTTTCAACAGCAACATTCCAGTAAGCAGGTGTTTTGAACACAATGGCAACCTGCAAAAATTAACAATATTCCACTGTCACAAATAATTTAAGAGTATTATTTTACACTTCTACAATGTGCCAGAACCCAGAAAATTTGTCCCCTAACATTGATCAATTTCCACATATTTTTACTCCTATGTTACAAGTAGAAAGGCCCCACCAGGCAGGACATTTGTGTAGGCTTTTATAGTTACAACTAATTTTAGCCGCAACAATCAATCAACAACACATATTGTTACAGATAACAGTCTTAAATTCATCTGATAGGTTTACATTGACTAAATTAAATAAGAAACCAAAAATTAATAATTAGAATATAGTGTAAATAATTTTTTTCCTATAACTTGCAAGCAAATATTAATAAAGGGTGTTACTTGATTTAACACAATGACCTGGCAACATAAAGAAATTCTGGGTTAAATCACCAGCTACTTTGACGGACAGACAGACAGACATAAATTATTTAGTATGCCACAATTGCTGGATTCCCTGTCTATTTTTTGCATATCCCTAACAGTTTAAAAATAATAGTGACAGTGCTAATAACTGCTAGTTAGCAAATACAAGCCACCTTAAAAAGGGAGCTTGAACAAGAAACACCAAAGAAACAATAAATACAAAAAAGACATCAGTAAACACCACCTGTCGATGGACGTCTGTTGGAGCAAATAGCCCTTGAGCCTCCCAAGACTTCTTGCCTGTGTTGGAGTCAATCTCATAGAACACAACTTCAATATCATCTGTCAATGAAAACACAAGGAGAATTTGAAATTTGTAGTTCTTAGTGCTTATTGGTCATCAACAATAATAAATTATTATTGGTGCCAGTAAGAGCTTCAGTAAAGTTCTGCAATTACCTTTCTGCACTTTGTCACAAAGTAGGTAGACTTCATCGTTTCCTGTAACACAGCCAGAATTGCGATCCATGCGACAAATCTTCAAATTTGCAGCTGATGGAGCCTCTGAAAAATTTAGATGAAAGCATTAAAATGTGAATGGCCAAACTTCTAGAGGTGGCTGAAAAGACCAAACTGACATTTGCTTTGTGTAATTTGTACCCTAATAAATTGAAATGACGAGTGCAAATCTCAGTGGAGTGATAATGGACTGGATCGACAAGTCACTTGAAATTTTTATACATGTCAGAAATGTTATTACAGGCCATGATTCATAGCCCTTGTTATGGATAAATACCCTTGATGGGATCTTGATGCCTGATGTTGGCTCATTTTACCAGAAAAACAACACTCAATTAATTTTAATTTGTTACTGGTGTTTTGCTTAGTGTTCCAGACAAATTTCAGCGTCTGGGGGTCACAGAGGATTTTTAACCTTTTCACCCCTAAGGGGTTCTCCACTGACGAGTAAAATCTATAAGTACCATTTGGCACTCTCAGGAGTGAAAGGGTTAATGGGGTAATGGTTTTTGGGTGAAGTTGATGTTAATGGGTCAGTAGTGCCTTCCCAAATTTTTTACTCAACAACTAAAATGGGTCAGGCTCTGGAGAAAGCTTTCTCTGAATTTTTATCCAAGCCTGCTCCTATCTGGAATACTGCTGTATGTGCACAATGTCAGTTACAGTGTCTTTCTAAACTTCACCATGGATTGAATGAACTAAATTAAATATCAATGATGGTTAACCCTTTAACCCCATAACGAGTCTCCCTTTGATGAGTAAAATCGTCTGGCATTAGCCAGTTGAGAGTAAAATCTATAAAGTCAGTCTCAGGAGGGAAAGGGTTAAGGGAGATAGTTTTTTTATAAACAGATTATAGAAGAATACAACCCAGATGCATGTATTTGAAGATCCATGTAAAGTAAACCAAATACCTTGTTTACAAGTGCTCATGGAACAATAACAATTATTAAATATTTTTGTGTATAATGTGTGGTAATTAAGCAACACCACAGAAGCTTGAATGCTGTTTACCTGAATTATGCAAACAAAGTATTTTAATGTAGTTGCAGGCTGGCAGTTTGTCTTTCTGAAAAACGCGCATGAAAAAAGTGACACTGAACATTCCATGAAAAACTTACAGTGTCCCAATTAATGAGATGGGCATTGGGAATGAAAGCTTTAACTGATATCTACAGTACTTATTTACTGAATGTATATTATTTATCTCACTTGAATCATAAACTGCATCCGAGATACAAGGAGGTAGTGCTTTGGTAAAACAGCCATTATCATCAGGAAGGTATGCTTGAAAACACAGCCGCACAGCATTCAAGTTCATGCTTTGCTTCTGTTGCTCCACCATTTGACGAACCCTCGCGGACTCTTCCTCTGTCCACACAAAAATATAAAATCATTGTAAAAAAATGTAACAAATTGTCAATTTTTAAGCTCCATTCAAGGACCACTGCATTATATATTTTTTTTATAGCAAAGATTTTTTTCTAAAACAAGGAGGAGTCACAATGCACACTGCATTTGTCAGTGCACAGAAAAAATCTCTGTTCCATATGACTGAATTCTCTGTTCTCACAGATAATAATTACAAATTGGTACCAGTAAGTAAACAAGATACTAACTTTGCCATGAGGTTTAATACTTAGTTGCATGAACAACTTGCTCTTTTATAATTTTAGAAGAGGCACTTACATGTAATGCTGTGAAATAGTTGCCAAAGTTCAGACTACAGTTAACCTTCTGTAATCTCATATTTCTGTATACTGATATTGTATAATTAAACTTGCATGAGGCCCAAGTCAAACACCCTACTTCACACGAGCCAAACTAAACTCAGTCATTAAGTTCATGTGAAGTACTGCATTTGACTCAATTAAGTTTGACTGATTTCATTTGGATCGGCTAAGGCATTCATCACAGCCAGCCAGGCATGAAAAATGGCTGAAGATAGAGTTTGGATCAAATGCCAATCTTCACATGAGCCGAAT
This sequence comes from Galaxea fascicularis, assembly GCA_948470475.1. Taxonomy (NCBI): domain Eukaryota; kingdom Metazoa; phylum Cnidaria; class Anthozoa; order Scleractinia; family Euphylliidae; genus Galaxea; species Galaxea fascicularis. The sequence continues at coordinate 26,381,041 of OX419339.1, forward strand.
CAAATGGTTTATAATCATGTTAATGTACAATGTCAGAAGTCAACCTCGATCTGTTTATTTTAATGATCTAGTTAAGTTCAGCATTTGACTCAACAGGCAAACTTAACTAATTTGGGTCGACCTAAACTGTAATAATTATTAAGTTCAGCTCATGTGAAGTATGGCATTTGACCTGGGCCTAAAACAAATTTACGTTAAAATGATTACAACCTAGGTTGAAACAGGCTTTTAGCCAGACATTGGAAACTGGCCATCCAGGAGGTATGTTTTCCCATAAAAATATAAGAGATTAAATGAATTTTCGTTGAATTTCTTCTAAAAATGGCCGTCCAAAAGACGGCCGGACAGCCACCTGGCTAAAAGCCTGGGTTGAAATCAATTTCCTTTGTCTACTGATCCTTGTAAATTATTCATATATTATGACTAATCTGGGTTAGGAGACAAAGGTAATTCAGAATCAAATTACATATAGACTGAAATCATTTTAACCAAAATTTCATTTTGACCTGCAACATTTATATTAATTTAATGTTCCTCCTCACCTGCCACACGTTCAGCTATGCCTTTATCAAACACAGCTCGGTCACCATCACTAGTTGTTTGATTTGCTAGCACTTCCACATCAAAGTCTCTACCGTCTGTTGTCAGAGCATTCAGAGTAGCTGTGTGGAGTGTCTGCATTTTAAGATATCTCTCCATCAGCACTTTCCCAACACTTTTCTTAGTGACATGTTGAATACCAAGATTTGGAAAACTGAAAGGGAAATAAAAGTTCAAATCAGGTTGTTTGGAATAAAAAAGGAACAAAACCAGTCCTCATACATTATTATACTGTTCATGTGTATAATATGCTGTAATATATAAGTAAATAAATAAATACTTAATTGACCACTCCCCTAAAGGGGCTTTTCAGGGCCAATGAAACAAATAATACAAATGAAAACAACAGAGTTAAGAATCCCAACTGGCGGGAGGCAGCCAGTTGGCTATTTACATGGATGACCGAGGAGTTGAACCAGGCACTCACCCACAACAACTCCAGCTAGTGGCCAGAGCAGGATTTGAACCCAGGTCACCGCATTGAAAACCAGCGCCCTAAACCACAGACAATTAGGGTTTCATTGCATCTGAATTGCAGACTTGAAATGAAGATGCAATCTTTATCTCGACTGAATTCTTTATACTTGATTGTCAAGTCATGCATAACCTGTCACACTAACTGCACAGGAGTATTTACTGCGATCAACCTGAACTAAATTCTACACATTAACACAGCCCAAATGGTCATAAAAAAATTATAAATACTGCTTCAAATTCAATGTGAATATCTTGTTGTGTTTTACCTCATTTTCTGTAGTTAAATTTTAATCTATATGTTGCCAAGGACTAATTCTTACATTTGTAATTTGATAAGTCAGTAGTGTGGGTTCAAAATCACCAAAACCTATGCATGCACTAGAACTTATCATCATCATCATCATCATCATCATCATCATTGTTATTACAACCAGAGCCCATTCTTTGAATTGTGGCCTTATGACCCATGATACTATCATGACACAATAATATTATTATACCTTGCTGTCATGCCATGTTCTGGTCCAATCTGAACTATGACCACCCCATTCTGCGCATTCTTGCCAATCAGGCTGTGAGCATGGGGCCACGGAGGTTCATCAACTGTAACCAGTGATACAACAATGCGGGCAGGGCCTTGGTAGTTGTACAGTTGGACTGATGGATATGATTTCTTACCCTTCTCAGAATACTGTCCTGGTAGGCCGCCATGAGATGGACCCTCGCAAGGGTAACGGAAACGAAATCCCCTCTATAACACAAATGCAGAAAAACAAATGAACAAAGATATTTGGCTGTATGGCAAGCATTTGAGTAAATTAGGGCATGATATGACTGTCAGAGCAAACAGGGGCAGCACAACTAATGCCTCATAATGATTATTAAGCAGCGAAAACCAAAGAAAGAGAATTTCACATCTGCAGAAGATTTGATCTCACAACCACCAAATCTTGGGCCTAGGTGTACTCAGCACCATAATCATGCACTGATGCCACTCAGTCAAACAATACACATACATTTGAACCATAGAAGTCGATCACGAATCCCACGTTACAATCTAAAAGCCTTCTCAAAAGAAATGTGTAATCCAAATTTGATGACCCAAACCTAAATTTCATAGTAATTGAATTCATTAAAAAGCATTTCTTTTGATTATTGTTTCCTCTAATTTGAATCTTTCAGCAAAGCTGCAGCTAAATGATCATCAGCTGTTCAAGGTTGAAGTTGTTACAAAACAGTTGCTACAAAGATGTCATGTTATGTAACAATATTAATTTATTAATTCATACACTGTATTATTGAAAAATCTGCTGCATAACAAAGAATTCTTGGATGCATGTTACAAATTATTTTTAGTACATGTGCATGGATTAATTATTTTGTCTTCTAACCTTGGAACATCTGATTTGTCTCACGTCACTAATAAATCACAGAGACCTATTTACTTTAAATTCTGACAGTAATTAACATCTGTGTAATTTTAACTCCTCCCCTCTCACCTGTTTAGGTTGCTCAAGAATTTCCAAATAGGGACCTAGTATTGAATTCAGAAAAAGGTTGTTGACACTAAGCAACACAAATGTTTTAACATATAAATTACATGTACACATATGATCATGCCTCAAATGTCAGCTGTACTATTTACGAGACATGTATGTTTTCCAAAAAATGTTTCACATTATCAATTTGTAAGCAGAGTACAAGTGATCACAAAATATGAGGAAAATACATGTACACGTGCAGTTATGTTATGGTTAAACTTTCATTTCTGGTTTCTAATTTTGTACAGAAGTTAACTGGTTATTTCCATTTGCTCTAAATCATTATCATAATCTGAAGCAAAAGAAAATGAAAATCAAATGGTTGGAAAAGTTAAGCCACAAAGCTAAACCATAACATACATCTGCATGTGACCAAAATATGTGCAATAAAATACAACAACTGTAGAAAAGGTAACAAACTGTATTGTGTGTTAACAACAGAACTCTAGAACACCAGCTTCTCTCTGTCATTATGTTGCTATAAAACACTGCTTCCACTGGCCGTTCCGAAATTCAAAAGGGAACTGGGGTGAGTTTCAAATTTTGAAGTAATTGATAAATTGACACCATCACATGAAAGATAACATTGAGATTGGTCGTTTGACCAAGTTTGATTCTTTTAGGTTGAAGAGAGACCAAGTTATGGAAAAAAACTCGCCCCAGTTCCCTTTTGAATTTCGGAACGGCCAATACCACTGGTAAAAATCCAAAGT
>OX419339.1:26391871-26399371 GCA_948470475.1 Galaxea fascicularis
AAGACCAGGAACACAAACTAAATGATGACGTTGTGGACTCAGTTAAGCTGGAAAGACTACGGACTAACTTGAGCGTGAACTTGTCGAAAGTTGAATTTGATAACCTGGTGAGAAATATTAAGGAATATTACAAGAACCGTCACGTGAGAAACCCAAGTAGCTATAACTGGACTTACTCTGGGGCGCTCTACTTCTCAGCGAGTGTTGTAACAACCATAGGTAAGTATCAATCCAAAACGTCTCAATTTTATGTTTGGAATTGTACTGATGTCGTTGGGCTCGTTTTCATTCATAATTATACGTAACTACAGAGTTCCAAGGGGTCGAAGCGACAATTGACATGGCTCCGAAAAGCCCCGGTTTCAGTTTTAAAGATCCTTTTCCAGATGCCTTGAAATCCCTGGTTGTGTATCAATTTACATGTGCGAAATTTAACTCCCGTTTCATTGGTGACTGACCAACACCATTTTTCAACTATCCAACTGGGGTCAAGGAACATCTGTCGACCATCAACTGTGTAAACAGAAGGAAAACAAGAGTGAAGGCAGGATGGCCGAGTGGTTTAGGGCGCTGGATTTCGATTCGGTGACCCGGGTTCAAATCCCGCTCTACCCATTAGCTGGTGTTGTTCTGGGTTCGTGCTTGGTTCAACTCCTCGGTCATCCTTGTAAATAGCCAATTGGTCTGCCTCCCACCAGTTGGAATTCTTAACTCTGTTGTGTTCATTTTTATTGTTTGTTTCATTGTTCCTGTTAAGCCTCTCTAGGGGAGTGGTCGATTAAGTATTTATTTTATTTTAAAACACAACAATGCATTAAAGTGGTGATGGCATGAGTCAGGCCGAAACATATGTCTTTAAAACGTTGAGTCATGCCGAAACATGTCTTTAAAACGTTGTCTCGTGAGTTTGAAATTCATTTTACTTTTGATTTTGTTTGTTTGTTTGTTCATAGGCTTTGGTCACATGACACCTTCCACATTCGCCGGCCGACTCTTCTGTATCTTTTACGCCTTATTTGGGGTACCGCTGTGTTTGTTGACGCTGAGAGCAGTAGGCAAGCGAATAAACGAGCTCTTAGAAAACCTGCTTATTTTAATCAGCTCCAAAAGCCAACTCAGGCAGGACAAGAGCACAAAAGTCAAGGTCTTGCTGGCAACAACAGGACTAGTCTTAGTCTTCCTCCTACTCGGTGGACTACTTTATTTATCGGAGGACTGGAGCTACTTTGATGGCGTGTACTACTGTTTTATAGGTATTTATGGACCAACCATTACGTTGATTGCGTAAAACACACAAGACTGACCCAAATAAAATCATAACAGTTTGAACTGAAGAGTCGTATCTTATCTTGATGAAGTACGATTCGGCTTAGTGAATACTGTAGTTTAGGTTCTGATGCGGCTTTGGAACATTTTTCAGACCAAAAACCTAAGGAAGCAATCCGGCATTAGCTAAAAGTTTAGTTTTATGAACTTCCCACTCTTAAAGACTGATATTGTGCCTTTGAAATACTTTAAGCCCTAAGTACGATTGGGTTTGGTGACATGATTCCCACGAAAGGCCACGATCTTTCATCAGCGATCCAGGGGTTGGAATATTTTATGAGGGGATCGTACATTGTCCTTGGCCTCTCCCTGGTGTCGAGTCTTGTTTGTGCTGTAATTGCTGCTGCAAAAGTGCTTGATCGATTGGATGTTTATGGACCAACAAACTGTAAGTATATACCTCTTACTTTATGAACCGAGTTTGAGGTCCGTACTGTAAGTTACAGACCGAGTTTTTTCCCGTTCGCTTATGGCCCAAGCGCTTCGCGCTTTGACTTGTCTAAATTGGTCAATAGACACAAAAAGTGAATTTGCGATGTTTTGTGAAAACGCATTCCGCACGACTCTAATAAAACTCTGCACGACCTTTTCGTGCAATTCATGATTAATAAGTCATCGTAATTACTGAAGTTCTTAAATTAACACACGCCAAAAGGTTCGTGGGATCACTCGTTTCTAGATGTTAAGGTCGTGCTAATTCTAATTTCTACACGAAATCTGTTTTGAAACATTTCCTTTGTAAAACAGATTGCGTTAACTAAAGTGCAACGGCCCAATTTTTTCCTTTTTCTTTAAGGTATTTGCTGCCACCGCAAAACGTGTGATATTTCAGAGGAAATGGCTGTTAGATCAGATGGATTGTACTCAGTCTCCCGCGGCCTGGATACCATTGTGTTTCCTTCTGTGATTCCTTTCAGACGATTTGCTTCAGATGAGGCAGCACCGCTGATCAATGATCCTCGCTGGCTTTATTAAGCCAAGCCAGCTTCAGAATAGGGGTGACTATTGAAGAAATTTTAACTATTGCTTTGCAATAGGTCACATGGATATTGCGATAGTATTGCGATAGTGGAGGTACTATTGCAATAGTATTGCGATAGTTTTCCAAGAATGTCTGTATTTACTTTTATTGTATCTCTCAGTTAGTACGCGCGCTGTGATTGGTCAATTTTGCGGGCCGTATTCTCCTGTAAATTTGAATGATTCTTTTTCTGGACGCCCGATTAACCTCAGTGATATAATAAATATCTTACAAGCCTCGTTTTCTCGGTCCGCGCTGTAAGTTACGGATCCTCGTTTTTTCCCGTTGATTTATGGCCCGCGTGCTTCGCGCTTGGGCCATAAGCGAACGGGAAAAAACTTGGTCCTGAACTTACAGTACGGACCTCGAACTCGGTTAGTAAGAGGTATATACGTTAAGAAATAACTGAGAAGTAGTGGTCAATACATGTACTGTTGAACACAGTGCAATGGAATTTAATCAATTTATCGAGAAACCAAATGCAATGAAATGCTTAACCTTTAATGTATTGGTCCATATGGACCAGTACATTCTACAGATGCATGGTTACTCTTTAAGAATTGGAAAGTTGAAATGAGGCACTGATACTTTGAAATGGTTAGTGCTTTGAATTTTAACACCCCATAAATGCGCTACCATGGCCGATTTCCATTGAATATGACTGTTTGATTCCCTACAAAACCCAAACTGTCCGAAGTGAACGCCCTCAGACAACACCAAAATATACGATTTTCGTCTTTAAGTTTCCGATACAAAAACTCCTCCTGGTGCCCAAAAACGACATTTGCAGTAACGTTCAGCTCCAGCACTTTAATTCTCTGCCACATTTTTCTGCTCACTTGCTTAGCACGCCGAGGAAAAGCTATTAAAGAAGAGCTATCCCCCCTCATCCGAAAGGTTCGTCGTCACGAGCGAAATGAATTCTGGGTAATTCCTTGATAACGGCGACATGGAAGTCCGCCAATTTCTGTTTCATAGGTTTTTTTCCTTTTTGTGTCGAGCCACCCAGTCTTGCTGGCGAAATATTGTACTGATTGCATTATTTACAAGTCAAAACAAGCCAAAATTGCCACGCTAAGTCCTGGAATCCATCCTCAGAAAGGCCAGAAAGACAACCTAACTCTTCAACCGTCATGACTCGGCGACACACTCGTGGCGGCTAAATCGCTGTGAAATTGTTTTTCACCTCTGGTTTCTTTCAGAGGATTGCCTCTACCCCCAAACCAGCTTGATGATGCCAGGCTAGGGGCTTCTGAAGCGGAAAATGGCTCGAAAAAACACTTATAAGTCGCATACTTACCAAATTCCCGGCGTTGTCAATCAGTGGTTTCCGATCGATTGATTGCAATCAATACAATCAATAACAATCAATAACAATCCATTGATTGTTATTGATTGGTGCAACCAATCAATAAAAATCGATAATCACACTCGGAGTCTTAACTGCTATTGATTACCATTGATTTCTATAGAAAATCATTGATTAATAATTCATTATGCAACTTTCTGGCGCGTGTTAGCGTGGGCGTGCTTCATTGGTCCCGGGCATATTTACACGTCCAGGGTAATTGGGTAATTCGATTGCGCACTTTTATCCTTGCACTTCAACCGGGATTCCAAGAACACACTTGTTACGGAGTTTGCTTGTTCCAGAGATGGCGAAGCAAGTTGAATTGTCAGTGCGCTGTGTAGTCAAGGGTTATCACGAATGCCCTTTTGAAGTGAATGTCGGAGATAAATTCTACGCATTCAAGAGGAGAGGAGAACGTGGGAATGCGTTCAGAGTTACGAATGATCGGGGGCAGCTCGGCCATCTTCAAATCGAGCTTGTTGGTCCTTGAGATTGACAAAAATTATTTGTTGACTCTACCCCAGTGGAAAAGTTTCTGCCACAGGTGGTCACATGACCAGCTGCTACCAGGGTCTTTCTCCCAACGACAAGGGAGGCAGAGCAGAGAGAGCCTGGGAACGAGGTTGGGGTAAGCCGCTGACTAGTTTGGGTTACGATGAAGCATTATCGGGTACGACATAGCATTGTCGGGTACGATATAACAGCATGTGGTACGATGAAACGGCATCACTGGTACAATATAAGACCACACCGGTTACGATATAGCGTTATTGGGTACGATATAGCAGCATATCCGGCTACCATATCATCACACCGGTTACGATATAACACTATCGGGCACGATATAGCAGCATGTGGTACGACATAATGGCATCGCTATTACGATAAGACAACATATAGGGTACGATATAGTATCACCGGGTACATAACCATGTAGTACGATATAATGCCTCACCGCACACGATCTAATGACAATTTTGTCCAGTATTCCCCTCCATATTCGAGACCAAGGTAACCAGAGGTTTTTCTTTCTCGCCGCTTCGCGGCTCTCTCACGGCTCTCTCATGCGGAGAAAAATTAAGAAAAACTCTGGGACCAGGGTAACACTCAGAAATTTCAGAAATGGCTCAAGAAAATTGTGATAAGAAAGAGTTAAGGTTTCCTGGATTGTTTTTAGTTTCTTTTTTGGAAGTGTCTAGATACCCGGCAGCCGGGAAGTGTTTTCAATAAACTAGATACCCGGCAGTCAGAAATTTTAACCAATTTTCTCGAAATAGCTCGTTTAATTCCCCTAAGAACATAAGATATTTGGTTAGAAATCTCAAGCGATTATAAATATTGCCTTGGGTTAAAAGTAGAAGCGACTGTCGAGCTTGGGCGTAGAGTGAAATCTCAATGTTTTCGACACAAAAAAAAATTCAAGTTCTGACACACTAAGTCAACTCCCGATCAATATCCACATAACTTATCAAGGAAACCTCACCAGAGTATTTAGTGTTTGCTCAGAAATGCCAAGCGATTCTAAATAAAGGTTTCGTATTGTTGTGGACAAATTCTCCGCGCTTGCATTAAGCATATTATTTAGAATCTTGACTCACGGGCACGGCTTTCAAAATACTAGAGGCGCGGCGTAACACAACAAATTGCGTGACGCAAATGCTACGGACTTCACCGGCGATGGCAACGAGAACGGCAAAAATAGGTCTATGCCCAGGCTCGACGGTTGCCTCTACTTCCAGCCCAAATCAGTGTTTGAAATCGCTTGAGTGTCCTAAACAACTTCCTGGTGTTTTTACACAAAGTAAATGAGGTATTTCGTGTAAATTGGACGATGTACATGTTTTCACATATTATGCTATTAATGCAGTATATATACTGTAACATTTTAAGCCACTCACTACGGTCGGTATGCTATTTACTGGCCTAAAATGTTACACATATACCGACTAACAAGTTAAGCCGTTAGTTATTGGCCTAAAATGTTGCAGTGTGTAATGAGTGTGGTTACAAATTAAGCCGTTAGTTATTGGCCTAAAATGTTACAGTATGTATTTAGTGCGGTTCTAATTTAAGCCGTTAGTTATTGGCCTAAAATGTTACAGTATGTAATTAATGTGGTTCCAAATTAAACCGTTAGTTACTGGCCTAAAATGTTACAGTATGTAATAAGTGTGGTTCCAAATTAAGCCATTAGTTATTGGCTTAAAATATTACAGTATGTATTAAATGTGGTTCCAAATTAAGCCGTTAGTTATTGGCCTAAAATGTTACAGTATGTATTAAATGTGGTTCCAAATTAAGCCGTTAGTTATTGGCCTAAAATGTTACAGTATGTATTAAATATGGTTCCAAATTAAGCCGTTAGTTATTGGCCTAAAATGTTACAGTATGTAATAAGTGTGGTTCCAAATTAAGCCATTAGTTATTGGCTTAAAATGTTACAGTATGTATTTGATGTGGTTCCAAATTAAGCCGTTAGTTACTGGCCTAAAATGTTATAGTATGTATTTAGTGCGGTTCTAATTTAAGCCGCTAGTTTTTGGCCTAAAATGTTACAGTATGTAATAAGTGTGGTTCCAAATTAAGCCGTTAGTTATTGGCCTAAAATGTTACAGTATGTAATAAATGTGGTTCCAAATTAAACCGTTAGTTACTGGCCTAAAATGTTACAGTATGTAATAAGTGTGGTTCCAAATTAAGCCGTTAGTTATTGGCGTAAAGTGTTACATTGTGTGTTGTTATGGTTATTGGCCTATCATAGCGACATCTACGACGAAATCCATAATCTGAAGATCCCGATTTTATTTCTAATTTTGAAAGTATGCTTGCTTGGCACCTTACCTTACTTTTCTACAGTACACCATCGTGTTGGACTCGACGTGTTGTGCGCCGTAGATGTGGAAAGCTGACCTTAGTTTTACAGGGGTTTAATCACCTTTCAAGTGGCCTCACATCGCCACAAAAAACAAACATAGCGGAAAAACACACCCATGCTTTTTGGTATTTTCTACAACTGAAGATCAACGTGAACATGATGTTTTCAGCTTAGAACAACCTCGGGCTTCCCTTTTCTTTTTCTCCTATTTTGTACACCAATGATGCTGTAATTAAGAAACTAAGCTACCGGTTTGTAAGAATCATCCTGGCCTATTTGCCAGTACGAACTGTGGGACTGCTTCAGTTCCCTCTACAGCGAGCCATGAACATTTTAATATTTTGTCTAATTACTTTCTTTATTAACACGCTGTAATAATGAGCTTTTCACCGCGTTTTTAAACCGTTTCCGAAATGAGATCACGTTCCGACAAGCTTGTAATTGATAGCACGCTACAAGTCAACTATTACAGGTAACGAACGAATACCAGTACGCGCGGTCGATTGGTATTGAAACACCTCTCGGCTGGTTTTGCATTGACTTAGGTTCAGTTAATCATTAAATCTAGATTGAAACGTGACAAAGTTAGTTCAACCCGGGAATCGGCGCTAATCCGTCAAAGGATACTGAAAGGTTACCGCCCTTTGAATAGAAACTGGCCTCGACCAATCACTGCGTCGCATGTGGCTTCGTGCGAGATATAAGTAGCGCAAGAGTAGTGTACAAGAGTAGGAGAGAGTTAGAGAGTGTTAATTGACGGCCAAGTGGTTAAGTACTGTTTAATAAACGAGTGGGAGTGTCTTATCGGGTTATAAAACTACGAGGCGAAAATCTCTAGAGAATATGCGAGCTTATTTATTAGCGAACTTGGGTGATAATTTTTGGTTTAGCGTACTAGTGTGATAATTTTAATTTCCTGTTGCACAA
>OX419339.1:26404371-26456871 GCA_948470475.1 Galaxea fascicularis
ATTATTTCGTGTGAACCATCGGACGTTACTACCGGACTTTTCATGTCAAACAACCGGATGTTACGTCCGGCGTCCGGCCTCAAACGAAACCCCCGGTGGACCCTCAATATAATGAAGGGCCAAGGGACTGCATTATGTGTTCAATATAACAAGTTTTCATTAAATCAGTGGTGTTCCCCATACATTTTACTATGACTGAAAGTAAAGAATAATGTTTGTTAATCAAAGGAGTTTGTTCCATAGAGGTTCCTCATATTGGCATTGTACTTTATTGTACGAAAAAAAGTAAAAAACATGTTCAACAATTATTTGGTGTTGATAAAAACAAGGAAATATATGTGTAGTATTGTCCAGTTATTGTTTATAATAATACATTGTAATATTGTAGAGTGTTCTTTAGCATTTTGATCACATTTATTTTAGAACAATAAATTAGTATGCAGTTTTTGTTTGAATCAATGCACATATTGCTTTGTGATCAGAAAAATATGTTTCTAAAATGTGTACAGTGAGTTCTGGTTCAGGCAAATTAGTATAGATATGGTCAATAGTGGTCCTGTTATCAGTAGTATAACATGATACCAACTGTCTGTAATTATTGTCTGTAATAAACAAGTTATGAAGGTGAGTTCTGTCTTTTTGGTTTAACCAATTGACATTAAAGTCACCAATAAAAATACTGAACTCGGAACAATACAGATTCAAAATTTGCATAAGTGCTGTGCACATTTGAGTTACTGGTACTTTTGGTGAGCGGTAATCACCTATAATCATAAGATTTGCGATTGTGATTACTTTTATTATAGTTATCTCAATGCCATTACTGTTTTTGCAAAGTGGATACCTAGGAGCAAAGGGATTTTTACTGTATACTGCTGTGCCTCCATAGGGCCTTGTATTGATACCTGTGGAGTGATTGTCATTTCTAAATAAAGTATATCCTGTTATGGTATAGTCAGCATCTTTGTCCAAATGATTCAATCTTGTTTCTGAGAAAATACTGACATCAGTACTTGTATAGTTTTTGTCTTTGCGTATATCTTCAATATGTCTATGCAATGATCTTGTGTTAAGGTAGCTCACTTTTAAAGCAGTCTTGTCTCTGTTCCTACATTGTAAATGTTGCATTTCAGCTTTTACTTGAGAATTGACAGCTATTTTGTTTTCGCAAAAGTCAGTGATATATAATCCTTCAATGGTGGTTACTCTACTCAATCCTACATAATGTATGTGAGGTATTGTTCTTCTGGTGTTAAAGTTAACAAGTTTTAGTCTCAGTATCACCTTGTGATAGGGGAAACACCATATAACAGCTTGCATCTAACTTTTCTCTTTTTCATGGATCTTATAATCTTTTTCGGTAATCTAGACGGTTCTCGGTCTCTACGTCTTTTCACTTGTTTAACTATTTTGGAATGGCCACGAAATTCTTTCGTACAAGATGGCGGCAAGGCCACAACAATGTTCATCATTGCACAGAAAGTTTTGCTTAAACTTTCCTCGGGTAATAGTTATAAACAAAACTACTAGTTCTGATATCAAGGCTAGGTTCGATAAAAAATTTCTTTGGATAATATATATTGAGAAGATTACTAGTTCTTAAACAAATTCGTGCGTATAAACTGTCCACAGCTTTCGCAGACGTTCGGGCAATGAGCGGCAGAGCTTATGACAAAATCTCCCAAATAAAGCTTATTTATTCCCTCAGCGGGCTTTGTAATCCCCAAAAGGGCCTTAATAATCCCCCGAAGGCGCTCAATAATCCCCAAACGAGGCTCAATAATTCCCTTGAAGGACTTTTGTTTCCCTATATGGGGCTGATAAACTTGTGTCTTCGCAAGCACAGGAGTAACTCTATAGCGCCGAGCTGTGCATCGATCGACAACTTGAAAGCATCTGTGAAAGCCATTTATTCGGCCAGATTGACCCGTACTTCGAAAGCTGTGACATATTGAGACAACACCTTTTGAGAAATTCATGACAAACTTCAGAAAATGAAAAAAGCTCACTCACCTACCTCGCTTTCCAACGTCACAGTACATGTAAAGGCCACGAAGACAAAACGCAAATGTCCTTCGTTCGCGAAGAGTGCGTTACCTGCTTTCCCACGTGATCGTTGACGCAGTTGCCGACTAATTTCCTCGAATTCTATTGCACGCATTTTAGGCATCCTACTGATGAACGGTTACGGCAAATAGATATCTATAGGAGCTGCAAGTGAGATCGTGGTCTGTCCTCTTTGAATTGGTTCCGAATGTTGTCTTGAATTCGTAATTTTCTCGCAACCAATGGTAAGGGTTACGATAATTCATGATTGAGTGACGACATACATCGTAGTTCACGACAGATTCACGACAAATGGTTACGATTTACCTGTCCCTCATGGTTTCCCTCATGTAGTCCGTCACAAAATGGACCTCCAATGAAAACCTCACTCAAACCTCTATAAAAATTTTTCACATTTGTACTATATGATGTAGTGATCAAAATTTCTACAGCTCTGCATAGTGTCTGCATTTGCACATGCAAATAGCAGACACAAAAAAGCGTACAACATTTTTCCCGCGAAAAAGTGGGTGAGATCCCAGGTGGAGAGCTTTGACACAGGGTACTATTTTAATTGCTACAAAAGCACAGCAGCTTTAAAAAAGTCTGTTTAATAATTTGTACTTGTACGGTAGCCTATACCATATTTACATTCTGTAGAAAAGGATCTGTCAACTCATAAGTATAAGTACATCTCTTAATTTTCGAGATTAAAATAAATGTATGCTTTATTTCTAGTTGTCAATAATCCTACCTAAACTAATAAGGTTTAAATATTTCTATTTATATTGACCGTCAACTCCACGAGCTACCCCATTGACTCCCCATACTACGCACCACAGCCGTTGGTGGTGTTTCCCTTCTATGAAGCAGATCGACTTACTGTTGAGTCATAAGAACGTCAACAAGACCTGTATCTACGCGCCCGGACAAATTTATGGTCGTTTTTATTCGAAACTGTTCCGACGTGCGGAAATCGGAAATTTTATACAACCACTGTTCAGGTTGTTACTAACGCTTGCGTGCACAGAGCAATGGATAAAATCACTGGTTTTTGTATCCCTGTATGACTTTGACTTCCACAATCCGTAAACATAAACCAAAACCTCCTGTCAAGAACGAAAGTGATATATATCGTAAACAAAAGAAATCAAACAAACAAAAAATATCGAAAACAGAAGATATCTGATCGTTTAACCATAAAATCATCACATTCGCAAAACCACCACGATTATTAATGGTGATCTTGCTATATTTGTCATAATATAAATTGACTTTTTTGGTAATGTTGCCTTTTCCTCATTACGACAAAAATTAAAGTAGACTACACCAGGCGAAGGAAACGATGACGTGACAACATGGCTACCAGCCACATAAAATTATAGTCACGTTTTAAAATAGTTTTCAGCCGCTAACGTAAGGACAGCACAAAATAATGAAAAATTTTACGTATGGAAAGAAAATTTGAGAAGAAGCAGTTAGCTTATCTTCGTTCTCAAATAAAAAACGAGCGAATATGCATGGACCGGTCATAAAGTACGAAGCTGTGCAGATGATCAACACTGCTTATTTCTGATTTTGTTCTACATATGAATATTTAAGGCGTCTGAAGCGTGTGCTTTGAAAACAGTTTGACTTGAACAACCAGGAAAGCACAAGAGAGAACACGCGCGAGAGACAAGCAACCATGTACTGCAAGTCACGGGTTTTCTCGTCCCATCATTATGTAAAGCTTCCCTTGAAGTTATCACAGACGGAGTCTTCCTCTGTATCTCTTTCTTTTTTCCTTTTCTTAACCTTCTCACTCCAATAAGTGACTCACGTGAGAAATGAAATGAAAGAAAATCCCATTCAGCACAATAATAACGAACAACAAAAGCTACATCAAAGCAATGTTGGTTAACTCTGACGTTTACATTTGTAATTCTGAGCCGCAATTTCAAAACAAAAATTTCGACCGTGGAAGCAAAAGGTCACTTGCGAAAATGTAGCCACAGTATGAAGTTTGGGCTTAGAACAGCAGAGCTTTCGGAAACATTCACTTTAAAACGAACTTTGACTCAAGTGACACCATTGGAAGTGAGAGGGTTAATCGTTGATGTCCTTTGCCGCAAACTAAATTACGCGCAAGGGCAGAAAAGAGTAAAACAAAAATAAAAATGCTACTTAAAAAATAAAATATATCTATCTTCATGAGAAAGGGAAGGAGAAGCTGTGTTGAACGTTCTTGAGACCTGCGGGGCGACAAAAAGAGAGAGTTACTTGTAGTGCAAAACTGAAGCAGTAACTTGCGGTATTTGTTAACTTTATAACAAGAATTTTGCGACAGTAAAATTGCCATTTTGTGTGAATAGAAGAGGTTCATCCGCATGAAAGCGATGGTGCAATTTCTTGCTCTATCTCATGCACGTTAAAACATTCTTTTTACCTGTTATGATCCGTCAAACTGCTGAGACCTGTCCCTCTTCCTCTGTGAAATTCAAACAAAAATAAATTACCGAAGGTGTTACAGGGTAGAAAAAAACCGAGACAGATATTCTCTGATAAACGTTACATCTTCAAGTGTGTCTGCACCACTGCTAGTCACCGCATTCAAGTTTAAAATGGGAACTCACCGTCGTAATTTTCTACATATTCCACTCTGCTGTATTGATCGTTTGGATAATGGTAAGCACTGTATTGGTACGTAACTCCTGGAAAAGAAAAGATAAAGAAAAATCGTGAAAAAATACGAAGTAAGAGCCTTCCTAAAAGATTACTTCAAACTTAACGACTGCTTAATATTCACATGGAGAAACCCGCTAGTGTAAAGTTTGTGCAAATGCTGTTCACTCTTTGAACGACTGGGACCAGATTTTTTCGGTCATACAGCCAAGACTTTCTGATACCAACAGCTCAATTTCAGAGAAAAAAAGTGTGACATTGATTAAAGCACTCGTCCCCACGCAACACCTTCCCCCCCCCCCCCACCCCCGTCTTTCTATCCACATGGTGGCCCAAGTTCGATTCCAGGTCTCAAGATCAAATGACGTGGACACTCGTGGATTACACCTGATATTCGCGTAGCCAGATGCAATGAAAATGCCGCCCTCGGATTAAAAATTGGGTGCTTGGTTAGTTTGAGCTGAGCCAAAGCTCAGAGAAAGAGTAAGCCTCGGATGAAGAACAAGAAAGTTCTCATATTAACTTCAAAGGGTTTTCTTCTCCGCGTGTGATTCAGTCTCAACTTACCAGGGTGGTATGGGTGATCCTGTGAGGAGGTGGTGTGCGTTGGACTGTACGGTAAACTCTCTGCTGAACCTACAGACAGAAACAACGACAGATTTCAAGATCTGAGAGCCAACAAACGGCGGGAAACTCCGCTATGTCTAATATATTACTTGTAGATGTTAAATTAAATCATTTTTTTAATTTGCTACAAGCGCTCTCGGAACCCTTTAAATAGACAACCAACATCCTCGGAGACCCAGGGGCAGATAGTCGGGACGGGATGAAGATTGTAAGACGAGCGGATACAAACTTTCGCAAGTCCCAATCTTCGTCCCATCCCGACTTTCTGCCCCTGGGTCTCCGAGGATGGGCAACCGACTGATCGATCGACTGATCGCTTGGAAGGATTTTATTATTGTTTTCTTGGATCGAGCCTAAGATTTCGTATCGCGAAATTTGTAACTGTTTATGTCACCTAGCTGGCATCAAAGAAGGCAAGCAGGTTTCTTCTTGATTACCTCGCGGCAAGAAATGCAGCTGAGGGTCACTTTATGAACTGCTGATCAAATCAGTCACTTAACTTCTCCATGATCACCCCTACTCCTTATAACCGGCCGACACCACATTTCAACCACAAAACCTACTTCCTACCACTAGCTGACCATCGCAGAGAAAGAAGATCCGTACCTGAATAATGTATTGGTCTAAGCACTTCCACAGCTATAAAAAGAAACAAAAAACTTTTTCAGTCTCAGACAATTCTTATTTTAACTGGTTAATTAAAACCTTCACTATGGGTAATAGGAAAAAGGATCATTGTTTTGCGGCCGCATTCTCTCTCACTCGGTGGGTGACGGTAAGGCGAGTTTCCTCACCCGGTGGGTGACGGTAATGTGAGTTTTATTCACCTAGTGGGTGACGATGATGTGAGTTTTTCTTCGCCAAGTGGATGACGGTAATACAAGCTTCTCACCTGGTGGGTGACGGTAATACGAGTGTTTTTTCACCAGGTGGGTGACGGTAATACAAGTTTCTCACCTGGTGGGTGACGGTAATGCGGTCTGCGATGTTCATCGTTGATGTGTAGCCTTCGTAATTCCTGCATGTGGACCGTGTCCTCGGGTAACGACATCGACATTCTGTCGTTTTCTGGGAATACGTGTATTTCATCTAATGGAGATAGGATTGTTATGAGAATCGAGAACCGTTTAAGAGTAACTTTTTTATGGAATAAACTTGTGCAAAACAAACTGCATGTGTAAATGTTAATTTGCGAAATATTTTGGAGGACTACAGAGTGAAATCACATTTTTAATTTGACTGTGTAAATGATTGCAGGGCTCCAGGACAGCAAAGTGTGCCCTACATGATTCGTTACGTTTGGAAGCCAGGGCATGTCTTTACCGCGGTCCCATCTAGGAATCTTCAGTACAAAATGTTGTTTTGTACCCATGGTGTTTTCCAGTTATCCTCGTCAAAGTGTTCAAGAGATGTTGAGTACGTGGCAAGGTCTTGTCAGTGCTACTGTCGTAGTTGTTCGTGCTGCTGGTATTGTCGGTTGTTATCGTTAATGTTGTTGTTAACAAGCACTCAAGCTAGGCAATCAAGTAAGCAAAAAGCAATCGCTCCTTTTGTTGTTGTATATTTGTTTCTCTTTTTTGGTTTTACCTTCCGGTAGTAGCTTTGGTGATTGAACATCCGGATCTGGTATCGACGATGTACTTGCTGTAGAAGACACTGACATCCGATCACCTGCAAGGTGAAGTATGACAACGACAAATATAAGAAAACAAAGAAAAAACTAAATATGACAAATGAGAATACGAGTATGCTCTTATTGCCGAAAGTCGAAGGCGTCAATTTTTTCTTAGTCCTGCGCATTTCAATAGGTCATTTCCGAGTTCATATGTGCCTCCTCTTCAAAGCGAGTCTAAGTGCGAAGTTTTTGTTCTGAAAATTAGTTTTCATTCATATGTAAAGTAGAACTAATTACCATCACAAAAACTTCGCACTTAGACTCGCTTTGAAGAGGAGGCACACATGAACTCGGAAGTGGCCTATTTCTGCAATAGACTAGAAAAAACATATCGGAAGTACGCAATGGAAGCCAGCCAATCAAAGCAAACCTGCTGTTTTCTTGGCCAATCAGTGACTATTACAGCTAAACACAAACAAAAAACTTGAAGTCAAGAATTTTCCCCGCGCTCTCATACCCTAACCGAGTGCATAGTTACTCTTCCTTCCGACTTCTAATTGGTTCTTGTTATATAGTCTTAGTCATTTGTGAACATTCTTGTAAGCGGGAGTTAAAGACTAATGAGGATTCAAGGTCTTAAAAAGTTACGAAGGCCTGAATTTAGATCACAGAGTCGCGGTTCAACTACTCAACAAAAGTGAAATTCACTGAGCCTTCGGCAGTTTATGACAAGGCGAGCGTCGATTCGACTTTAAGGTCATTACACACGAGGAGGTATTCGCAGGGAATGGTCGCAGGGAACGGTTGCAGGAACAATTCCCTTTTCGTGAACTAAAAAAATCTATTCGCGGGGACCAAAATTTGTTCCTTGCAAACGGTCCCACGAACACAAAGACCATTCGCCTGTGAACTGTACGTGGGAATATTCCCTGCGACCATTGCCCACAAATATTCCCATCGACCGTTAAAAAATATTTGACCATTTATCACAGTGATTAACAAACGGTTCACCTTACCTGACCACATTTCTTTCTTGAGTGCTAAGGGCGATGGGGCTGAAAACGAAACAAACAATACTAAAACGTTAACATTTTCCACGTAAAAAGCAAATGTTTCCCATGTTTCTCGAGTACCTATTGCACTCAATGTTCTCATGATCTCACGCAAGCAGATTGTTAACTACAAAGTTTTCAGATCCAGGGATGGAGTTGACGTTTTGCTCTCTGAAAGCAGTGAGATCGTTGACCCTCATCATACAACGTAAAATGACTGAGCTGCACAGATGGTGCAAGAACAAACATTCGGGTCTGTAGGAAGTGCCTACACAGACAAGAAATACTCATTTAAAGAAAATAATGTGCAACTTGCAAGCCATTGCCAGAGACTATTCATGACTTATGACACTTCCAGTCCTGGAAAATCCTAGACTAAAATTCAAGTATTTTCCAAGATTTCCAGGACCCGTACGAACCCTGTTCCATTTGATTCTGACAGTCTTGTGGGTCACTCACCTGTTAACTCGCTGGGTTTGCTTCCTTTTCGGTCTTTCTTGTTTGGGACGGGGGACGTGGAAGGTGAATTTTTCTTGCGCGTTTGCACGCTTGGGGGAGCTGGAAAAACAGACATGTATATAACAATATATGTAAGACAAAGGATGACCTTGCATTGCATATGATTCAGCAGAGGTGCTAGAAAAACAGCCGAGTAAAGGCACTTACAATTTTAGTTAATAGTTTGGCAATTACGAAATCGATATCAAAGATTTCGCTGCACCAAAAAACAAGTAGATGATACCTTTCCAAAACACGAGAGAAGTGCGCAATTTCACCATGTATATTAATGGCTGCTTGGAAAATGAAACAGCTGAGATAATTTCAGTGTAAAGCAGTTTTTCCTCAGAACTCTTGCCTAAAAGCGCATTCAAATAATTAAGAAACCAGCAAGGTATTCGTGTTTCGATCTGGTATATTGACGTCCCTATTTCTTGTTCCGTCTGAATAACCAGGTGCTAAACAAATGACTTCTCAGTGCATCACATTGAGAAAACGTACCCAGGATAGAAGGGAGAGGTAAATAACATGACTGCCGTACCTGACCCCTGAGGGGGCTCGCAGTTGTGTGACATGTCACGAAGTTTGTCCTCGTCTTGTATTATAGTTAGGCTTGAGAGGTACTGCTTGACTCTGCGTGACATCATGGACTGTGGGACAACACAGACGAAGTCAGTCCAAGATTTCGCTCAACGAGAACCAAATAAAAAGTAATGGAAAGCCTTAACAGCCGAGTAATGGGAGTTTGTATCTTGAAGTTTATACCTCTTCGTACATCTTTTTGGGATTCTGATCTCGCAAAGATCGCCGGGTAGAGCCACCTGTTACCATGCCAACCACCGTTGACGTCACCTTCTGCTGCCCGGGACCACCCTGACTGTTTGGGTCCTCTTCGAACATAGTGTCGGGGTCCTGGTAAAGAGATTTTGGGGAAAATGCAATAGCTATTCAGTTTTCGATTCCGCATCAATAAAACCGAGACTACAACCTTGTGCAAAACTTACGTAAGGGATAGAGTTGAACTTGGAAATCTGGCGAACTTCTCTGGCGATGAGGCGAAGCTTTTCAAAGTTCACCTGCAAAATATAAGAGTGGTATGCTTTTAATTTCAGATAAGAAATTTATAATAGCGACCATTACGATTCCTCGATTGCATTCTTTGAAACATGCAACACACTTCAAAAAAACTAGTTCCAATTATAAGCTAACACGATAGGCGGAAGTCTTCTTTACCGAAAGTATCCATTAACAAGACACTCTTTCCTGAAGGCATCTGAGTGAATGTGCAACCAAGAGCAATAAGAGAAAATTTATAGGATGAGCTGGTTCAGTTTAAAAAGCGCTTTATAAAATAACCACAGCTTACCAGTCCGTCTACGATGCTGTCGTTTCCCAAGTGAATAAATGTCAAGTCCTTGGTGATGACTGGAAAGAACGGAATCTAAAGAGAGATGAACAAGCGCACTGTAGCACGGTCATATTAAGTTTCGAACAGTTTCATTGCTGCATTGGTCGAAAACATTAGTCAAGCAGCAACAATAACAACAGGCTGCGGATCATCATGAGAACTCTCATCACTAGTATCGCAAAAAGAAACTAAGTATGATTTTTGTATGGTACCCATATCCCGTCATCTGCTATTAAATTTGAGTCTGTTTAGTTATCACGCATTCAAAACGACGATAACGTCCGTTCCGTAATACTGGGGGCTACTGACATACGACAAGAATTTAGCGAAGACAGACATTTCGGGGGAACGGGAGGAGGGGAGGGGTCGATTGCTCGCATAATTATATCCCCCTCGTGCAACTGCCTTGACAGGGAAACCCTGCAGTTTAAAACCCTTGCTTTCGCTTAAAGCAAATCCCTCTGGACTCGTTCCCAGGGGCTCTCTTTTATTCCCTCCCCTCCTTCTAATGGTATATGCACATCGAGGAAGACACTAATAGCAAAGTTGATGACAAACTAATGAAAATCTCACCAGGGGTGGCTCGCCATGTTCACCGTTCAATAAGTTTCTGTATTTAGACATGTTTCTTGAAGGATCCATAAGGCTTTGAAGATCCTGAGAGAGCAAGAACGAACGACATGTTAAGTTACTGAGTAAACGATGAAAATAAGCAACAGCGAAACAATTTATGACAACAGCTCTACCTCAAATGCCTTGCTATGCCTGGTGGGTAATTTATCCCACGTGTTCTTCAGCCGCTGCACTGCTGAATGACCGAGACCGCTGAAACACAGAACAAAGGGCGTCAGTCCCGTGCGCACCACACTGAGTTACACCAACTTAAACAAACTTAACTCAAACATCAAATCGCAAAGCTTTCAAACAACTAACCTTACAATGGCAAACAAAGAATTGTAGTTTTTGCACTCTTTGCAGTGTCCTGTTGAAAATAGAAAAAATTAAAATGTTTGCGCAATAACAATTAATAATAATAATAAATTTGTATAAACTGCAAAAAATTGATCAGCGGAAAATAAATAAATGACAGCAGGTATAAACCTATGTGCATTTAATACAATATTCCAATACCAGTGCAATAAAGGTGAAGTTTGGATAGAGGAAAAGTAACTCATGGAAAATGGTCGCGTAGAACTGTTTCTAAATGTAATGCTTGGTTGGGATGTACGGAATCAAACACGCGATTTCGTTGCTCAGAGAGGGATGTGATTAATTCTTGCAAATAACCTTTTCATTAGCGTTGGTGTCGTGTTAAGAGATATTTCAATAATAATAACTGTAATAAACACTTACTTGCAATTTTGATAAAAGCTTTGATGATCTTCATTCGCTTGACTAAGTTTGTTTCGCTGCATATCTCTGTTACAACCCAAAACATTTCCTTATTCACAATCTGTAACAAAAAAAGAAAAGTTAAAGTGGCGTTAAGAGTCGAAAGCGAGCTGGTTAAAAGCTACATTTTTAATAGAAAGCAAAAACACGACGTATATTTCATTATCAACTG
This sequence comes from Galaxea fascicularis, assembly GCA_948470475.1. NCBI lineage: Eukaryota > Metazoa > Cnidaria > Anthozoa > Scleractinia > Euphylliidae > Galaxea > Galaxea fascicularis. The sequence continues at coordinate 26,415,846 of OX419339.1, forward strand.
GGATAGTAAGAAATAAATCAAACACCAGAAGGAGCTATGGACAGCGAACAATTATGTTTCATAACAATACAAGTTACGACGGACTGACACTTTGGTGTCATGGAAAGCTTTGACGCAAGCTTTAAAAAAAACTTGGATGAGTCTCCAAAACGGTTCAAAACAACACACAAAACTAAAAAGACAAAAAAATCAAAACGGTAAAGATATCCGGTAGTCGCTGGCACTTTTATTCCTAATAGGGTAGTTCAAGGATCGTCGGCAAAAGGAGAAATTGTCACAAGGGAATTGTTTAACCTTTTTTTACCGAAAAAAACTTTCTTTACCTCTGAAAATTTTCTCAAGTTTTCCGTAAGTTTTGGACCAAAGTTCCATAACTTGTAAATATACTCTCGAGGATCAATACTTCGAAAGACTTCGAAATCCTGCAAGGAAAAGAAATATGTGTCAAAAATTGACTAAGAAATCCGAACACGGAACGCCAGAATTTTACAGTTTACGTTTACAACGCTACCATCAAGTAGAAATATTGTGAGCAAACTTATCTCGTTACTAAGACAAACGGGGAAGTAAAAAAAATCAAATGGAAAGAAATAAGAGTGCAAAAACGTCAAAAAATTCAGGAGAAAAACGTTGTTCAATTAGCAAAGTACTAACAAAATGCGGGAAGAAAATCAATGACTGATCAGTTAAAATGTCTCCGTCTCCCCTGAAAGCGAGAATAACTGTGTTATTTTACCTTGTAAACTAAGGTTAGAAAATCAATGATAAAACATAAATCAGCTTACCTGTAAAGTTATCTCCTTCGCCAAATCTCGAGGCTTGAGTTGTAACAAATTAAAATGAGATTCTTTGGCCAGCTCCTGAGTAAGAAAAAAGTGGTAAAAAAATTATATAACTTCAAAGTTAAAACGAAAACTAATGACTCCGTAATTTCTTAGAAAGTTGCTGGTCACATCAAATTTACGTATAATTTCATTTATTGTACAGACGAAAGGTGATAAAAAGAAGATATGATCAGCCATGGGGTGTTTTATTCATGTATGACCTGCAAATGTTTAACCATTTTATCGCCGGAAAATACAGCCGATTTATAAACGGCGGTATTCCACACAATCTCTTAACCTGCACAGGGCGTATGTCATATTGATTTTATGGGTTTATATGTGGGCTATGATAACGTATTAAAATACTCATGCATTTAGCTTTCTGTTAGTTTTCCAAGGAATATTCCATAAACCACTTTTCCTTTTTTCGCCGGTATTCGCACAAGCCTTTCGGCGAGTGTGCAACCACAAAAATAGAAGTATAGTATATACAGTATCGAAGCATTGGATTGTGTTTTTCGAGCGATGTGATTAGCTAATCGAGTTCGTGTATTATTTCCTATTCACCGTCACTTTTCATGGAACTGACGTTTTTTGGTACAAGACAAAAAGACATTGTAAAAAAGTTATTCCATGCAACGACAAGAGTGTAACAAGCCTTACTCAATAATTTTACCAAGAAAAACATATCTCTACATATCCGTCTGAACAACAATGGCCGCTTTTTCATGCATTCAGGTTAATTTGGTTTGGGGCAATTTGTTTCCCTCTCGTAGACGAAATTGAAAATAGTTGCAAACAAGGCGTTTTAGAATCTTGAACATTTGTGTAAACGATCGCAAAAAAAGCAACAACAACAATCAGGTTGTGCTGACCTGAGCAGCCTCGTCTGGAAGCAAGGAGCCTGACACTAGATTATTCTTCAAGTAGTATCTGCAGCAATGGAAAAGATAAGGTAATCCGTTAGAAACAATGAATTAATCAATAAAGGACATCATTGCTTTCAGCGAAGAGATTGGAGATAATAAGTTCGAGGAATTTTTGAGGAGGACCCGAGACGTGTCCGAAGAAACGTTAAGGCTCCAACACCAAACTGTTGACTCGCTGGCAACACTACCCAAGTAGTGGGTCTCACTGGTAATCGAGTGGATTTCTTTTTACGACAACAGTTCTATGTTAACCAAAGAAAAATCTGAAATATCGCGGCGATAAATAGCACAGAAAAGGATCCTTGAGAATGAGGAAAGATACGAACGCTTCCCCTTCAGGCAGGCTAGCAAAGGTTTACTGACCTTCCATTCAAATGAATTCTATCCGGTAGGTTACAGAGTGTGTCAGGCAGTCTTCTTTGCTTGATGAGTCCTTCATCTTCTACAGTTATCTCACACAGTGAGTAGTTACTGAAAATGAAAACACCAATTCTATTCAAAGCAGTTCTTAGGGCGCGTTTTCTTATTCACAATTCTAGAATGAGAATGGCCAGAATGGAAAATGCGCGCGTTTTTCTATTCCGCATTCCTATTCCGGAATGGACAGAACGCCATTCGATCCATTCTGCTCCCTGGGGCAGAATGAACAGAATGCTTCGAATGAAAATCCAAGCACTCCGTACCAACCATTCTTATTCCAGAACTGTGGATAAAAAAACGCGCCATTAGTTGAATATCAGCAATAAATCCAAAGGAGGACGTTTCCCCGGCGTGCTTTGCGCGCCTAGGCAAAGTATATTATCAAATCGTTTTGTCACGTAACCTGTACATTCTCACATATTCGAGTGGAGAGATCTTCCACGCGATGGAGATCGTCGATGGAAGTTGCGCTCCTTTTTCTACCTCCGACTTACTTTTTATCCATTGCATCGACTCCAGCGTGAAATTTGAGTATTCCTTTAGTGCTGTAGCTTCACTAAACCTGATAACCGTGCTCGGACACGTAAGTTTCCCATCCGATCTTCGCTCAAGACGGCTAGGTAAAAATATGAGGTTGGAAGGCCTACACGACTCCTGTTCGCGTGTTTGCCGCTTCTATCGCGGTTCTATTGACCGATTTAGCTTCTTGCTTGTTTTAAGTGGGGCAACATGATGTTTTAGAGGATAACATGGTGATGATAGTGATTGAAACAGCCATGTGCTTAAATGTCGCATGTTATGTATTTTGATACCAAAGGTCATTTCCGCCTGGGTTTAAATTCTACGTTTGTCGCCTGTTTGTTTTGACCCTTGTTGTCACTGTTTAGCAACTATGGTCCCTTATAAGCCATCTGAAGCATTTTGTCTAGCTTTGGTTTGGCTCGTTTCAGTGCGTTCAGTGACAGTACAGCATCTCACTCACGGTGGTTATCACGCAAGGATAGGAATTTAACCCGCGTAATATAATCTTTATCCTGCAGTGTTTGTACATTACCGGGTCCAGTTATTTGGTTTTGTAGCAAGACGTTGTGTTTCTTTTGCGTCTATTCGTCTCTTTACCCTTTCTTTAGTATTGTAGCTTCTTAGACAGCTATGCAACACGTGAAATTGAGCGCTACAATACGCTCTAATTACGGCTGTGTCTTTGTCATCGTTTCCCTCCACTCTGTAACTGCGGTTATAGTATTTTCCGCCTTTTGTTTATGCCAGTGGTTAAGCAACAGTGTAGTGAAAATACATGTGCTTTTTGAATAGCGGCATCCCCGATCTGGGAATAGTTTCCTTCACAAACTCACAGACTCACAGAAATCTAGATTGAAATCGTGCCGCGAGTAAAAAAATGGCGCCTACTTTAAGCACAAATTCGAATAGCCGTATCTCTCTTTAACCTGGAGACCTTAGGAGACCTAAGCCTTAAAAGAAAGTTCAGTGCCTAAACTTAGCATAAAGGCAAGTTTTGTCGCAAGGTCTTGAGGTAAATCGGATCAGTGGGCCGAAACGTCAGCCGACCAGTCGCTCTAAATTCACAATGAAACAGCTAATGACCCATGTAATATATGTTCGTGAAATGATTACGGGTCATCTTTCCGACCAAAATACCTCTTTTCCAGCCAAAACAACGATCAAACGTTAAATTAATCCAAACTTCAAAAGGTATTTTAGAAACGGTTCTTGGAGCCGAGATTCTCACCCGAGAAAATAGGCCAAAAATGGCGGGAAGGCAGCTTCCCGGTCACCATTTTACTAACAAACACTCAAAACACACCAAGCTCGCAAGGCACGCCGGTGAAACGTCCTCCTTAAATAAATCCCGTTCGCTTAGGCACTACTTTTCTTCGTCCTGTGATTGGTTGTCAGAACTCGCGCCATTTTCTCAACCAATGAGAGAAACTCAAAACCAATCGTGACTTGCCTCCGCGCGCTTTCCCGCGCTTGGCGTGGCTACGTGCAATTGCTTCGAATTCTGGTTGGTGTAGTGCGCTGTTTGTGTCCGTCGAAGCCGAAGTAAGACGTTTGGGTTTGGTTTCCCGAAACTCAACAGAAAACCACTCTTATCTCTATCTCAAAAGACTTACGTTATTAAAAAGATAAGCTAACGCGCCACACTGCTTTAAAACGACAACTTCAGAGAGGAAAGTGTCGCTCGCTAAACTCTACTGTGAGACCAAACATTACCATATCAACAGGAATATCAATTTGGCCAGTAATACTGCATCAACTTACACATTTAGCTACTGCTGGTCCAATACAGCTTTAATTGTGGTACAGCATAAGTACAGTACTAGTGTTCGATATAACGTTTGATTGTTATTACGATTTCGAACGCCTTTCTTACCTTGGAGAATCTGGATGGCTTATCTGGATGCCAAAAGCATCTAAGGCTCGATTGACGACTTCTCTGGCGGTAGTTTCCTGAAAAGAATGAACAGTGAGGCCATTACAACAACGATTGAGGGCAGCGAGCTATTAAATGAACTTGAACAGGACCAATCAAAAGCGAGCAGGAATTGACTAGTTTTGATGGCAAGCGGTCATGTTCACTCTCGCAAGCGCCAAATGGCACCTTCGGTGTTCCTATCTTGGTGGTATCCCGAGCTTCCTTTTTAATTTTCAATTCCCTGTGACACTACTTAGGCCCGTTTCAAACGTCGTGCTACTGCCATGTCGAAATCAATTGATCGAATTAAATTCGCCAGTAGCATGACGTTTTAAACCAAGTGCTACTGCCGTGAAGCACGGCAGAGGTTGCCGTGCTACACGACAGTTGCACAACTTGGTTTCAAACGTCGTGCCACTGCCGTGTCGAACTCAATTCATAAACTATAAGTACACTTTAAACGTTAGCTAAACCGACGTCTTTTTGCTTGACGCATGTTTACGGCAACAGCTTTTAATTCGACTGAATTAAATTCGATGTCTGAAACCGAGTCGTGCGGGAGTCGTGCTTAAGTCGAGCCAGCTAAGCACGGCAGCAGCACGACGTTTGAAACGGGGCTTAGTGCTTCAAATGCCCGGGCGTGTGGCACTAAGTTGTGGGTTTCTTCCCAGCAAAAGCGTAGTCCAACTGGACATCCCTAGCACTTACTGTCATCATTGAACACAAACAATCATTTGATTGGCTAAAAAAATCCCTGCTTGGTCGAGCAAAGCCAGCAAGCAAGCTATTGTAGCTATTGGGGTCACGCGCGAGACGCCCGAAAGTAAATTTCGCACGTCATCTCGCGCGAGACTTCAATGGCCTGTGGAGAGCTTACTTGCAGGCTAAGTCGAGTACGAAACATAACAAAGCGTGTTTCACAGTATTGAAAGGGCCCATTTCGTGAGACATCGGCGTCTAAATAGAACCCTATTTGCTGAAGAACTTTCCAACAATTATGGTAATGAACAGAGCGAGTGTACTATTGATGTAAAAAAACGTAATTTTGAAATTGAACACTGCAAACAGTTGAAAAGTGTGGAGTCCGTTCAGCTTGCTGCGCTTTCTCAAACGCGCAGAGCATTTCAACATGTTTCTCAACAACGTACACTGATGTTTCTTTCTCTATTTCGTGAAAAAAAAAACACCAAGCCACACAATCTATGAACACTGCTTCTAGCTAACAATGTTCCGTGATCAAGCAGCGCGGGTTAAAAATGTGGTGGGCAAAAAGATATTACCGGCAAGCAATAAAACACGACAACCAAACAACAACTATATCTTCGATTTGTAGAATTTCAGCACATCTATCAGACAATTTTTCGCGCTACGCTGACAGTATTTGCAAATCCCAAATAAGTTACTGATCCAATAGAAATCTTACCCTGTACACCATGAAATATTTACACGTCTGGTCCGCCTTGTAGACCTTAATAACCTTATCAGGCATCTCTATAGTCTGGTCGCTTGTATGGATGCACTCTGTGGACCCAAATCCACGCGGTAACGTGGCCCTGGTACGAGTCTTGACTGCGTGCCGGGCCATTACGTGCATATCATCAGAGCCGTCGTGATCCACGCTTAAAAGATCTCTTTCACTCCGAGAAATGAGCCTACAACAACAACAGAACCAAAACAAACTTACCCAGACATTTTCTCGGGGACTTTGCTATGTTTTGGTCAAACTAAACTTGTTTCACACAATGCTGATCTAAGAACACCACAAGTATAATATTAGGTGACTCATCGAAGAAAACACGAACCAAGATTCTTCCACTACGGATGGTGAAAGGGAAACCAGTTTTTTTTCCAAGTTGTAATCCATTTCTATCATGTCCATCTGCGGCCTCAGAAAATAAATACTCTTTTGTGTACACGAGAAAAGTAATTGTGAACGAAACTGGATTAATTATTTGACGTTTACAAATGTGCCGTGTGATCATATATACCATATGGAAATATTGCAAATAACGACAGCGATTAATACAACGCTAATGATATATCGGCTGGGTTTCTGGGAATTCTTAGGATTAGTTGAGAAAACCGCTGTCCGATCGCAGTGATATACATCCAAAAGGTGAAAGTGGATTCAAGAGGGATATTACTACTGAATGCTTCCTTTATTAATTGTATCACTTTAACTTTTGGATATCCTTAACATCGAACCTTCATTCGACCCCAACACGCCTCATTCAAGTCAAAGCCCGTAGCACGATTAATGTTTGAGAATTTTTAAGACTTTTGGCAAAGTTTTTACGAAAGAAATGAAAGACGAAGGGGTTGAAGAAATTAATAGGCCATTTCCGAGTTCATGTCTGCCTCCTCTTCAAAGCGAGTCTAAGTGCGAAGTTTTTGTGATGGTAATTAGTTCTACTTTACATATGAATGAAAACTAATTTTCATAACAAAAACTTCGCACTTAGACTCGCTTTGAAGAGGAGGCAGACATGAACTTGGAAATGGCCTATTAACGGCGACCGATAAAATCAAAGCTCATAACTAATAGGGCGATTCCATAGAGACAACCAGGTCACCCTTGAGCTCGTTATAAGCAGACTAACTGCTTATATGTAGGTAGGTTTGTTTTTCGTTCTTCACAGTTCTTTAATTACTCTCTTTTGAAAAAAACAACAAAAAAAAACAAGCATAATGCCCTCTTCACAACACCGAATCGAAACAAACGCTACAGGCAACTTGGTGGCAAACAAACAAATCTCAAACCAAAACTCTTTATTTCTTGCAACTGGCATTTACCCAAATATGAATTGATCTTGTGTTATTAGGCAAAATCAGCTAAACAGAGAAATTGATTGAGTCTCCCTGTGTTTTGTAAGAGGAAACAAAGAAAATATCAAAAATATTTCGCACGTGCAGCTATCACGTGCTCGATGTAACCTCTTTCACATGTCAGCCACACCTCCCTTCGTATTTAGCCTTAGCTGTAAGATCCGTGTGAAAAAAAAGGGACGGCATATAACACTGCTCGTTATACCGAATCGGGTGCTCCGTAAACTTGACCACCTAGTAGAAAGCACACCAGCGTCAAGTTGCTTTGGTACTGTTTTTAGGCGCTGTAACGCGTGTTGAAGCATTTTATAGAAAGGGGCGAAACTAACACCGTTTCAAAACAAGACTGAGTCGTGTCGGTACATCCGTTTCACGAGTAAACAAAACGCTCAATCGATATGGTATCGGGCAGGCGAAACGTCCAGTCAGAGCATAAAAAGAAAGTAACAAAAAAAAACAACCAGCAAAGGAGGGACAGATGGTTGACAAAGCTAAGACCAGCGCGACTGAACACGTTTGCTATGAGTAAGAGAGTGTTCATATCACCTCAACTGTTATCAGATGAAATACAAAGGACTTAACCTACATCTTCTTATTGCCCTTTCGTTCAATACTGCAGAAATCTTGGAGCCAGTAAAAGCGAGCTCAAAAGACCTTTACTTTAGCAGCGTATTAATCACTGACGGATTGAGATTGGTTCTTATGACCATAGTAATCACAATTACAACAGACCTCAGTAACCGCCAATTAATGCCACGAACATAACTTTGAAATAAAACAATGCTTGTTTAGCATGAAAATGAATATCTATATGTTGTGTACATGCAATGTACCCCGCTTCGGAAACAGGAAGGAAGCTGAAGACGGCTGTCGGTAGATTTCGTCCAAAAGGGCGCTTAACTTTGATGAGAAAAGAACACAATATTCCTGTCATGGTTATCAAAATAACCCTTGTCACAAGAACATAGTTTCTACAACAACATAGATCTAATTTATTAACCGCGTGAATACTACAGACTGCAAACGGTCTGTACACGACATTTGGAATCGTTGACAGTGCTGTGGTATAGAATTTGGCACATGCGTGGGGTATTCCGCAGTGTTAAAAACACTTCAGACACTTCGGTACTGTTCCGAATCGGTCAGGATACTATTGAGATCAGTTCTCGAAAGTAGAACAAAACGTTTAGAAACTACAACAAATGCAGTGAGGTTCTGAACCAATGAAAGCCTCATCCGTCTCTAAAGGCGCTTCTCATAGAAGGCAAGAGGCCAAGAGAGCACCAAGTCAGTCAACAAAGAGCTTAAGGGCTGTATTTATTATTTACCTTCTACAAAACATTCAGAAACGAATATCAGCTTTCTGAAAGTACCGCACGACAGATTTCATTTGAATTGTCACACTTGAAAATTCTATTCAAACCACAAGTTCGAGCCTCCTCGGGCAGCACCTCAAAAAAGACGTTTTCGCAGAGTTCTGTAACAGGCACATTTTATAATTTCGTTACCAAATAAAGACCAGGGACAGCCTTGCAAAGGACAATAAAGGGTAAAGTATTAGTCATAGGCCTACATATGAAAGGTCGCAAGTTGATATTTCACCCACTGAAGTATTATAAACAGTTAGCCCAAAAATGTAATCCCTGATAGTCTTTAGTTCAATAGTCAGATGTTAGAATTTCTTGAAAGGCGTTTAACAATAATACCACCGTCTAAAGCATAAGGTGCTGCTCTGGGCCCGGTTGTTCGAAAGGCGATTAACGCTAATCCAAGATTAAAATTAATCAAGGAGCTTTATTCTCTTTCCCCCAACGTTGTTCATTGCTGATATTCTGCAAAATTTTACATTAGGGGAAGTCAATCCTGAAAAACAAAAAGCAGCCGAAACCACTTTCACCCAAAAGTTAAAAACTGCAACCAAAGTTACGATAATCCAGGATTAGGTTCATCGGCTTTCGAACAACCGGGCCCGGTAGAATTGCATTCACGGACTTGAAAAACAAAGCACCTAGTTTGTGCAGCATAACAAACTGCACCGCATACTGTTCAGTACCTTGCATTTGGATGGTTGTACTCTAGGATTTCACCCGCAGACGTAACAACTAGAGCTACGTCGTGCAGCTAACATAATACACAACCGGAGGGTACTACTCATTAATTACCAGATATAATGGCCACACTTCAGAATTTCAGTCACAGACCAAGAAATGTAAACATTTGGTGCAACATAACAAACAGCACCACACGAAAGAACTGCTCAGTAGCTTAAGATTCAATGGTCACACCGTGGGATTTCATTAACACATCCACGACTAAAATGTTAGAATCACCCTGTACAGCCGAATAATATTCAGCGACAAAGGAAAATACCGTTCAGTAGCTTTCGTTTGAATGGACTAGGATTTCATCCACAGACTTAAAAGTTAGAACCACCTTGTACGGCATAACAAATACCATTACAAGCAAACAGCGTTGATTTTCAAAGGATACCAGGATGTTGTTCACAGCCTCCAAGGCTAGAAGCTCCATGTAGAGCATAATAAACAGTATCGCAGGAGAGTATTGGTCGGTAGCTTTAACTTGAATGGCCTCACTTCAGAATAACATCCTGAAGGTCACAAGTTAAAACCACCCCATGACGCAAAATGTAACAACATAAGAAAGTACTTCTCAACAACTTTGATGTGAAGTTGTGAACGGTCAAAGTTTAGGATTTCATTCATAGACACGGATTTTGAACTGTTGTTAAGGTACTAAAGATTAAACGCCATTGAATCTAATATTTGCCAGCAACGAAAACATTGAAATCTAGTAACCCCAAATCCCGTTTTTGTTTTTCGCGTCAAAAGCTACAGCAATTAAAACTGAATTAATCAACGGAAGCGGCGAGAACCAAGCCGATTCCAATCACCCAAGACGAAAAGAATTTGTATACGAATTTATATACGAAATACTGTATGACTCTATGACGAAACGTGCATAATTTGAACTGGCAACTCGCCGATACCGTATTGTCCAAGAAACCGAAACTTTACGTCCTCGGCCAAAAACACGGCATAAGATAAAAATAATTTTTAACCTATACCAAGCCGGACAGTCGTCGTAATTCTGATGATTTTTTTTCTAAGTTTAGGAAGCTCGTTTTCATTCGAAGTCGTAAGCAATTTCTCGTCTTCCGATAAAGTTCGTCTGGAATGTTCATTTCTATGGATTTTTCAAGTGTCGATTTCCCTTGATAAAAATAGAAAAATTAGTCCCTTTTCCGTCGTTTCGAAAGAAAGTTCCTAGTTTTAATTTCGTTTTCCTCTGCAAGGAACTGTCGAGGGTTGCTTCAAGGAAATAGATCGACTGGGAAGTGTGTTATTAACAGGAAAGGTTAAGATGGCGATATTAAATCAGAAGAATTTTTCAGACGATTCCAAACGACTCGACTTCGCGTACAGCTCTTGAACATAAGATCAGTTCATTACATAATGATCACTTACAAACGGCTATAATTGCCTTGCACTTACTTGGTGTTCCTTGAAAGAGTTCCAATCACGCTGAGCCGGTTTAAAGCTTTCTTCACTCGTTCAGTTGTGGTCGAGGGATGAAGATGCTAAGGCATAAAACAGAAAGCTTAAGTCATTAAAGTGATGCAAACTTGCGGGCTCACTCAACTGAATCCCCACTACATTCCCACACAAGTAAACCACTATTGTTACAAAACGCATTCAAGCAACAACCCGGCGAAAGCATGTCTGTGGGCAGCGGTTTCTCGCAAAAATTCGCGTGATCAATTCGCGTGACGCCCTTGCGTGGGCGCCAGGCCCGACCGAGCGGAAACTGTCTGCTTACGTCAGAAGTGGGCAAGAGACTCCAGTCAGCGTTCGATATAGGCGGCCAACAGCTGCCCTTTTCCTGTCATTTCACGAGCTTTAGCAGTGCCAAAAAAGAAAACAGGTTGCAGACGATACCTCAATCCTTTTATCTGATCGCTGCGGAAACAACAAATTCCTATATTTGGTTCGGTCTTCTTGACAGTATCTTATTTGGAAATCGAAATGACTAGAGCCAAAGAATTGCACCTTTGTTGTACTTATATAGCTCCTGGTCGCGATAAATTCAAAAATCTGACTTTCACGTGAACTGCAGGGCAAGCCCCTTGTTGTTTAACAAATCGATAAAAATATCCAGGTATAGTTTGGAACTAGGATCTTCTGAAGTTCATGTCACCAAATTATGTTAACCACCCCAACAACAGAGGCCTACAGCTGAAAGGGTTATTTGATATGACTGAGTTGCACAAAGCGACCACAGGAAAGGTTAATACTTGCAGAAAATAACCGTTCACAAAAGATTCTAAATACAAAGTAAATACAACGCGAAACTGATTAAAATAGGAAACCGTTATGACACTCCATGGGCCCTGATCGGCGGGACACGGTGGCTTAAAGAATACTAAATAAAGATTTTGACTAAGAACCAGTGAAACAGTTAGCGAGTCACCCTCTTACGAAAGATTCTCAATACAGTCACTGCATTAGAAATTATCAAATTGCTATAAATGACGGTTGAGAAAAAATTCTAAATACGGTGTTTGATCACGGCGTTGTACTGCCGTTTCGTTATCATAGTCGCAAGGTCGCTTTACGGTGGTTTATAAGGGTTCTAAATGCAGTATTTGACTTACCCAGGCTGGCAGAGGCTCATACGCGTTTTCTATAGCTATACCCACGCAAAGGGTGGTTCGGAGATCGGGAGCCGAAATATGTTCAACGGAGAACTAATTCGAAACTGCTTTCTTAAAGCTTGTCACTGGAAAAAGGTTTCTCGCTTACAAGGGTAACTGTTAAGAATATCTCCGTCTATACAATTTGACGTAATAACTAAAATCTTGGCGAAATTTTCACGTCGATATAGTGCAATGTTTTGATAATCCGCTGAGTCAAGGTTTTCAAGGTCTTGTATCAGTAAAAAAATGATAACGATATATTTTCAAAGATATCTACGGGCAAGCAGTGAGGTTCCGGTTTATACAGTCTTGGCATGTCTAAACAACGGTTTTATGAGGCCTGGCTGATTAGCTGAAAACAAATTTCGGTATTTGTTTGCAAGGAGATCGAAAGCGCTCGCTTTTATGGTTGAAATAGTTTCATCTATACGTTGACGCAACAACTTAGATCTTCTTGAAAACTAAGACCTCGATATAGACGATTGTTTTGAGAAAACCGTTCCGCTGAATCAAGGTATATCCAGGTCTCGTGTCATAAAAAAATAATAGCGAAATATTATTGTGGTGATCCCCAGGTGCAATTCGGAAAGTCGCGGTTTAATCAGTCTTGGGAAATCCAGAGAGAGGAAGCGTTGATCCAGGCAGTGCTTAATTGAAAACCGTTTTAAGTGTATGTGTGTGTGTGTTTTTGTTTTTTTTTTTTCAAGAAGATCGTCACTGAAAAAGAGATCGCTTTTATGGTTGCTGTTTCGAATATAGGTTTACGCAACAACTTAAATATTCTTGAAAATTTTAACCCCGATATAGTTGAGTGTTTGAATTTCATAATGCACGGCTGAATCAAGGTATTTTCAGTCTCGAGTCGTAGAAAGAATAACAAAGAATTTTTTTTGCATGTGGTAAGGTGGCGGTTGATGCAGTCTTGACACCGTCGGGCAAAGAAGTATCTATAGAGCCGGCCTGCACATAACAGTTTTGTATGTGATTTCATGAAGATGATCACTGAAAAAGCTCACTTTCAAGAGTGACTTTTTGACGCCATAACATAAATCTTGTTCAAAATTTTGTCCTATATAGTTGAGTGTTTTGAATATCGTAACGTTCGACTGAATCAAGGTATTTATAAGTCTTCGGGAACATAAAAATAAAACAATGGTATATTCAAAGAATTATCAACTTAGATATTGTAAACTTGACAATAAAAACTGAAATACTCCGGAAATAAAGAACAATACTTTGACCCTTGAATTCTCCAAACATTTCCCGCATATTTCGTACGTTCCATGTAGAGAGAATTTATTTGTAATGAACATTTGTGTAGCGCCATTTCCAGAAGTTCAGTGGAGCGTTACAACACTATCCAGTGGACTTTGCCAGACTGCAAATGCAGTTTACAATTTTTTTAGGTGGAACAGATGCCCCCGTAATATTAATAAAGCCAAATCATCGACCCGGGGGAACACGTCCCCTAATCCCGCGAAGAGTGCTGTGGAATTTGTATAATGTCACCTCAACTGTTCCATGCTTGACAAAGACCCGGTTCAAACGTCGAACTTTACATGTGCCGAATTTAATGTAAACTAGAGGCCGTAATGGCCTTCACTCGGGCTTTTCGAGTGGCAAATGGATGTTGTGGATGATTTCCGCACAGCCTAATATATAAAATTATACATGTGTTTTGTGACTCAACTCGATTCGTTAAAGCATTGGGCGGCCTGTGTGAGTGTGCGTGCTAGCGGAAATAAACACGACAGGACCGTGGGAACACAAACAAGCTTAGTTTTCTGCTTTTCTGTGACAGACGTTTTAGCTTTTTCACTGGTATCCTACGTCTTGATGGCACATGGCATTCACGGTTGTCGTTAAAATACACAAACTTAGCATAACGAGATCTGAATTCCTTTCTATATTTTATTTTCACTAAGGCATCACGTTGAGCATGTACAGATAACTGCGTTGCCTTCTCAAATACCTCGCATTTTTCAAGTACATCCGACAGTTATAAAACTGACAAACTTACACATTCATGTAGAACACGCGAAGGTACAAGATTACACATAAAACTAACACACTACACAGACTTGATACAGCTGATAATCCACAATCTAAAGTATACAAAAGAAATGAAATACTGGTGACAATAGCCATAAAAGTAAAAACGTTACTTGCATCTTCGCTTCGATGCGTGGGTTCTTCATCACCCAACATGAACGCTTTCCTGTTGCTGTTGTTACTACTGCTGTTCGTCTTTGTACCTCTAATCTCATCATCAACGGGTATCTTGTATTCGCCAGCACCTAAACTGTTCGTGTCAAAGTTTCCACTCAACTTCTTCAAGGAACATTACTCATCGGTAGTCAAAGCCTTTGTGCACTTTTTGTACTCATTGATAGCTCATTCAGCTCATTTGATCTCATAATATTTTTCACGTTTGCTTCGAGTTCGCGGAGCGATCCGTTTCGAAATGTACGCTCACCATCATCCGATTTAAGTGGGTCTACCGCGAATGGCGTGTGCGTTTGTAAGTGGTTTGAGCGTATTGGATACGACACCATTTGCCATAGCTGTAGACAGGTCAACTTTTTCCTTTGAAAATCCGTCGAGGGATCCACAGTTGCTTTGTGCCTTGCTTTTCAACACACAAGACAAGCGTAAACAAAACATAAACAGGTTTTTACCGGGTTTTACCGGTTCATCGTTAGCGCCTGCGCAAATACGCCGGAAATGAGGTTTGTAGAGAACAACGAAAAAAAAAAAGAAAAACGGACGACAGATTTAGACTCGGGCCTTCCACAGGAAGCCCGAGTAATAAGGGAAAACAATAGATACTTCTGATTTGCATTAGATTCGGTACATAAAAGGTTCGACGTTTGAACCGGGCCTTACTAGTGACATGATAAGCAGAAGTTACGTCACCATTTACATCGTTATTGATAACACATATGTTTAATGAAGCGGAAAACTAATTTGACCGACGCATGCGAAATAATGTAATTTCCAACCGAACTTGTTTTCTCAGTATTATTACTTCTACGTACATAACCCTTTGATTTTGGGGCTTGGAAAAGAGCTTACTTGTTCTTTAGTACCTAGTCTTGGACTAAAACAAAATTTATTTTAAGTGTTACTGGCAGAATATTTTTTTCCTGGCCATTATTTGCACTGATAGCCTTCAAGATCACTTTCTCAAATTTATTTCAGGCATAATAACACGGTCCAGCAATGCCACGTTTGGAGGGGAAAACTATGTCTACAATGCTCTAATAGACAAGTGTTTCAACGAGATAGTCACAATTTGTACGTCAGCGGAAACTTTAGAAGGCAAGAGGCCAACATCGTGGAGTTTATCAGATTTTAAAGGTTGTAAGTCAATGATGGGTCAACGTTTCCTGCCGAAAATCAATCAGTACAAAATTTGTCCAATCTGGTTTTAAGAATCTACCGGCCTCCGTATTTGTGCGTCCCACGCGAATACAAAACAACTAGAAATTTCTATAAAAGAAAGGTAATTTTGAGTGGTTAACGCAGGGGGTAAACCAGATAAGAGACTTGTTTTTGGCATCATATGCTCTAAAACGCTGCTTACTGTGCGCGACTTTACCTGTAAACCAACTTTCAACAGAGATCTTTGTCCACTTTACTGTAAAATGACAGTGTCAGACCAGTCATTTGAAGCCGGCCAGTACGGTAAGACCAGCTGGCTGCTTTCAGTCAGAAAATAAGTAAAACATAACAGCTATAAGAATATTTGTTCGATTTTTTGACTGGCTACTTTCCCTGAGAGACCAGCTTCTAAAAATCTTAATGACAGCCGTGAGTGTGCGAAGCGGCAATTGCTTTTTAATGACTATCAAACGCGCCACCAGGAGCTATGCTCATCCGATAGTTCTGGCATACAGGGGAACCAAATATTACATTTACAAGGTTACGAAAGAGTAGACCAACTCGAAGTTTGTCCAGATTTTTAAATTGAGCACGAACAAAAACTGTTTTTGATGGCGACTGCGAGAACGAACAGCAGAAAAACATAAGCAGTAACATTATATCATCCGGTTTTGTTAGACTTCTTCATTCAAGAGTTTGTTGGCAAAAAGCACGTCAGAAGGTAAGAAGGCTTTCCATCATATTGACGTCTGCGCATTTTTTGGCATTCACTGGCCAACATCTTTGCTTCTCTGAGATACGGTGCTAAACTTTGCATAATATGTGATTTGATTTTTCCATCAGTGTTGATAATCTCTTTAACCAACCGTTACTTTGTAAAATCGCCGCAAAAGTGTTGCAGCCTCGTTGACTATCGGGCTGACAGCGCCAAACATTTCAAGCAAACTGTTTATGAGGAAATTTGTTGATCCCACATGTAGGTCTACCCTCAGCAGTAACTTCTCCAAGTTACCATTAAAACTGAAATGACTGCATTTACGTATATCGATTCTTTCCTTTGCCTCGAATTACACACGGCGGACTCCAGAAGATCGCTTCCACTGAAGCCAAGAGAAGAAAATAAGTCCATAACAAGGTTCAATATATTCTACTTCGCGTGGGAAAACACCAAAATAATAAATATATTGCCCATAAAAGGTGTTTACCTTCCCAAAACAAAAAGACGGAAACGCAAGAACACAAACGAGCTATAAATAAATAAAACGTGAAACACTGCACAATAAGTGAGGAAATCGACCGAAAAAACATATAATACCACGGAGAAATTAACTTTTAACCGATTCCACTTCGATTGAAAGTCAGCGCAGTAATTGTGTCTGGGTGATTACAACCATCAAATGCTAAATCAAGCGGAACAGCTTAAAAGGCTACCGACGTAGTTTACAACGCCATTAATTCTCATTCGTAAGACTGTCCAAGTTGAAAGCTGTTAAAAATATGATTCCATTTCAAAACAAATATTGTTCAGGTACAAACAATCTGCGCCAAAGGAAAATGCTGCCCGACCGATTCCATTGGAATAGTCAAAATAACGACATAAAAGACAGTATCAACAGAAAAAATCGCTCAGTAGCTAAACAAATATTGTTCAGGTACAAACAATCTGCGCCAAAGGAAAATGCTGCCCGACCGATTCCATTGGAATAGTCAAAATAACGACATAAAAGACAGTATCAACAGAAAAAATCGCTCAGTAGCTCTTATTTGGAGAGTTACAATGTAGGATTTCACCCACAGACTCAAACGTTTGGAAACCGTCTTGTAAAGCACAACAAGCGATACTGATGGAATGCACTCTTTGGTAGGTTCTCAATCTTGAATAATCCTTGCAGAAGAAAGGTCAACTTTTAAAATAGTCTTAAGCTTCCAGGGTAGAAAAGATGAATTGACACAGGAAGTGACCGAACTTGATAGAAGTGAACGATAAAAATAAACCTCAAATGTTTTCCATCAGTTATTTCTTCGAATAAACATCTCAGTTTAACTATTGGCAGTGGAACTAAATATATCGGCCTACAAAACAAATCTTTTTGTTTTCTATTTCTTTCCCCTGAAAAGATATTTTGAGCAAAGACAAGAAATGATTAGAAAACAACAACGCCAATTAAAATATTGCTTTAAGGACAAAATCCAGTCTTGTGCTCTACGGAAACGTTGAAAACGTCGTATCGCAAATGTTCAACAAACGAAATACACCGCCAAACTACTCTGGTACTACGACAAACACAACTACAATACTACTAACTCCCCCCCCCCCCCCCACCCCCCTCCTTCTCCTCTCCTAAATACATCTCTTTGACAATTAATTGATCCAATTTTTACGCCTGATAAAAAAAAATATCCAATTTACAGCTACCGAGCAGTACTTTCCCATGTTGTTCTAAATATTATGCGGTACAAGTTGATTAAAACGTTTGAGCCCGTGGATGTAATCATACGGTGTCGTTCATTCAAATGAAAGCTACTGAGCAATATTTTCTATGCTGTAAAGGGTTGTTCCAACTTTTGAATCTATGGATAAAATCCTGCTGAAAGTTACTGAGCACTACGTTCCCGCGATATTCTGTATCCATACAACAGGGTTCTAACTTTTGAGTCTGTTGATGAAATCTTTAAGAAATGAAAGCTAATGAGCGGTTCTTTCCTGTGGCGCTGTTTGTATTTCATTACTCAGCAAAATGACGTTTGGAATATATTTTGACAGTTTTGAGCATACGCAGTAACGGCACAATATCAGGCCGGAGTATGTACATGTTATTTACTTGTTGAGACAAATTCTGTTTTTCCCATAAAGAGACTCCACTTTGTAACTTGAGGGTAAATACTGGTTAACATGTTTAAGAAGCCGAATAGCGCATAAAATGGTATAAACGACTCAACTTTAACCCAGTGGCAGCACGGTGATAAAAATCACGTGACCTCACCGCTGCAACCGTACTGATAGCACCAAAGATTTTAACGTCACAATCTGTAACACTGACTGAAAAATTCTCACGGCTAAACTAAAATAGAAAAGCAAAAGTCATATCGGTGCATTCGATAAAATCGACCTTAAGGTCACCCTTATTAAATCTCCTCTGGAAATCTCTCCTTCACTCGCTGAATTCTCTGAAAAGTGACGGCAATACTGAGTTCGCGACCAAACCACTTGAGATCACATACACTGTCACAAAAGCTAAAAGTGGAGACAGTGTCATTTCTTGAAGGATGTTTTGTCTCAAACATATCATTACTCGGGCCTAAGTTAATGTTCTTTCACAGCGAAAAACACATGCATACATTTTCCTTAGTTATCAAATGCTACTTTATGATAGTTAGGAGTGTTTTGTTTCGGGACGGAATGAAGAGAGAGGAACAAAATTTCTAACCGATCCGAACCACAAATATAGTTAAACCGCAATCATAAAATTGAACAATGGAAGTACTTCAGTGTTACAAGTGCGAATATCTCTAGTGGGGGCAAAACGATCAATGTTCCCTGCTGTTGAAATATGATGAAAATACGTTCTCTCGATTGGGAATCTAACGCTTGCATTTCGCCGGTTTCATCTTGCATGTTACGATAACACGGTACCATGACTGACTCCCGCAAGAGCAGCTGCAAACCCTGACGTATCAATGTATTCTCTGTACATGGTTTTCAAATAGCTCTATACCGTAGAAGACAATTTATTGGACATTACACTTAGAAACGTCGACCAATTTGGGCCTGAGATATTTCAGTTTAAAAGGCAATATCTGTAAGCCATAACACTCTCTGAGGCATGTGTTTTACGCTATCACGGATATCCAGTGAACGCTAGCCGTTCGAACTCCTCAGTGTCCAGCAACCTTTGACGTTTTTCAGTTTCAAGTTATGCCCGAAAACCACTGCCGAAAACCGTTTGTAAACAATAATTGAATAAAGAGTTGTCCAAATTGAATTATGTAAACTTCAAATTCGGTGGCTTTTGTTCTGAATGAAAGTAGAATTCTTGAGGTTTTGGGCTTAAGCAAAAGGAAGCGAAGACTTTCCGGCGTAACGCATAAATTTGGAAGCTAACAATGCCGCGATTACCAGACGCTTAATTATGCAGAGAGCGCAGAATTACTGAACATATATTTTTAATTAGCTCGAATCAATTTCGCGCTTAAATTTATGCACAACTTGGACAACACTCACCTGTACAGACTTCTTGGAGGGATCTAAACACAGAAACAAAAGAGAAATACATTTAACTTAAAATGAACTTCACACTATACGTTTTCCGTCAAGGCAACTATTTTTCACCCAAACGGCGATCGACAAGTGTGGATGTGAATTCTAAACTCGTTGTGATATAAATCTGATGGCTGAACATCAGAACTAAAACTATCTGTGCTAAATCGCATTTTAGTATAAACATCAGCTCTGTTGCTGTGATTTCCGGATTGACTTTTGTGAAAACAAAACAGGAACAGTCGTAGCGATTTTCGTTTTAAAATGCCTGGGAAATGGAAAACCGTTTCCACGATATTTCTACATCCTAAGAAGTGTACTTGAAAGAGAATTTATAGTATATGTGTATCAAGAAACACATATTCTTGTCTCGATAATAGTATCTATTTGAGATACCTGGCAATTCTCACTCTAACTAAGTCTGATTGGTAGTTCCATTCTTCAGCAATGAAAACTCAATTGGAAGATTAAAAGTAAAATAGCTTAATTATCTGAAACTTTCGTTGTTAAGGTCATGCTTTAGTGAAAAATACCTGATGAGATGTCAGGAACGGAAAGCCGCGTTTGTAATGTTCTCTGCCTTTCACTGCAGTCCGAAGAACTTCTCTGTATCGTGTCCTACAACAACAAACGTGAGGGGAATACATTAGGAGTTCATTGGAAAACTCTCACACAAATCTTTTCTTTCTGATTTCTAAAAACCCACCTCAGAGTCCATTGCTATAATTTCCGCTAGGGACCAACGCGAAAAGAAAAGTGTGAAATGAAGTGATTGCTCACAAAAGCTTTGATATTGGTCAGGAAGGCCAACATGACAGCACAAGATCGCCGGTACTATATCGAGGAATTTTCGAACACGTACCAAAATGCGCGGTTAGGAGAAAGAATGAGGGCAAACAAACACGCACGCATCAAACAGCACGATCTGATTTTCGTTCAGGAAACAGCGAAAGTTACATTTGCTTGAGTCAACAAGAACCAGCAATCACAATGGAAATTTGAGATTTTTTTTCAAACACGTCACTTGATTCTAAACAATGTTTTGTTACCTTGGACTGTGTGAGCTTCAAATTGTCTTTACCCTGGGGTGCTGTAAGCATCTCTTTAAACGCTGTGGGAAGATAAGATGGAAGCAAAAGTGGTAGATGAGCACTCGATTTCTTTAAGGCAATTTTCGGTTTGATACCGGCGCGCAACAAAGCTGCGGAGTTTTTGTCTTGCAATTTGACTTCCGTTACCGCGGGAAATTTTGTGTTTAAACAAAGATGTTCATTAAGATCACTTTTTACTGTCAAAACAGAAAAGGGGCGAAAACAGAAATAATTATGCTGAAATAAGGTCGTCACTGTAGGTAGATTGCGTGACAAACAATCGCATGTTTGTAGAAACTTCACGGTAACAAAAACTCGTTAAGAGGCCGGCACGACAAAGTGATTCATTGCGCTTTCGACAAAAATGTAGGCGAGCGTAATTGACAAACAAAAGAATGTAAGTTCTTTTGTTCTGGACGTGGCTATAATTCATAGAAAGTGATACAACAATTACAGCACAAATTGAGCACGAAATTGTTATCAAATAACACCGCTGCTTTGCTGAATCGCATGTCCCTCGCAGTTTTAGTCCTGCTGATCTATTGAAGCAGTTCAGGAAAGTCCAGCGCTAAGCAACGTACATTTTCAGGTGGTTAATGAGATAGAAATAAGTTCAAAAAGGCCATCGCGAACTTTCTTCAAATCTTTAAATTCAGCTTGAGCTTAAAAATCGTTGACGTTGCAAAAAACTGCAGCACCATAAAATAAGGAAAAATAGAGTAAACATGTTCCATCACACAGAATGACGGAAATTTAAAGACGGTGGAAAGACGTCTATTGTAAACATTTCAGCCCCTTAATACTGGTTCTAATTTAAGTTTTGTTCCCTTAAATGTACTCTTTCGAAGAGTAATAGACTAACGATAAGATAAGATGGTTCAGTTAACTTACACTTCCTCCAGAAGCGTGCTCACAGGAGCGAATTCTTGACACGCTTTCATAAGCATTACCACAGGAAACTCCTCGCGGATAATTACTTTACATAAGCGCCAAAAATTCGAGTTAATGCATCAAATCACGTTTGACTTCAATATGGCAGGTGATTGGCTGCTATTACACTAAGCGTATTTTATTGGTTAGAAACGTCACTGCAACATATATTGCACGCTTGTCTCTGGTGCAGAGCTGATTGATTTCACGTTTGAACTTTCGTAAGTTTAAAACGAACGCAAACTTGCCAGTGCAAGGCGAGTGAACACGGAATACCGAGTGATCTAAGGTGGGATTTTAAAAAAACAACGAAACATATCCAAACATATCCTTTCGAGGACCAACCAAATCACGTATTATAACAACCCGAACTAAAATTATTCAGATTTAAAATGATTAACTCTCCACTTTGCGCCTTTTGTCAAACAGAAGTCGAGTCCCCTGAGCATTTATTCTTTCATTGTAACGTAACGAAATCTTTCTGGCAGTTGCTCTTTTCTTGGATTTCTGAACAAAAGGTAATCTTAACATCCTTAACACTACAAAATGTTTTCTTTGGAGTATTTCATGTTGCAGAGGACTTTCATGTTGTAAATCATATTATTTTATTAGCTAAGTATTATATCTATAACTGTAAATTAAATGTCATACATCCCTCACTAAAAGTCCTCATAGCCAAGGTTAAAGCAACTTGCCAGATTGAACAAACAATCGCAACTACCAGTAATAAATTGGAAAAACATTTTAAAAAATGGAACAAATTTCTACCTTGTTTAGTTTAGTTAATTTAGTATTTTTGTGATGTGTATGTTTTTTTGTGTGTCGTTCCTTTTTTGTTTCCCGTTTTTATGTAAAACTGTAAAATTGGTATTATAGTAAGCAAATAAAAACAATAAAATACAAAAAAAAAAAAAAACAACCCGAACTGAACATCTAACGTAATCACCCGAAGGTTATCCGAAGCAGGAGCCCGTTTTTCGAAGGTCCCGTAAACTATTCGGGCACGAAAAGCGATTTCAAAAACTGCGATCCGCTTCTTCTAAAAAGCTGGCCTTTCATTATGATTTCAAGATACGAAAGGGCAAACTTAATGCAAAATTTCATTCCTGGAAACGTCTCCGTCTTTTAGGTACGTGTGAAATTATAGCACCCGAAATTGGCCCGAAAAGTTTCGGGACCCAAGGTCCGAAGACAATACCAGGGTTCATGGCATATGCCGAAGGTTATCCGGAGAAGTGCGAAGTTCGTCGAGTGACGTCAAAAGCAAAGCAAACGCTTAGGGTAGTAAAAGTAAGCTTTCGACAAACCTGGCATGTTCCGCTTAACCAACATAGACACGTGAGTTGAAGAAGATAACACATCTCGTGCCTGTAAAAGAAAGCAAGTTGAAAATGTGTTTGCACTGTTAATATGAATCACGCTGAATGGAGGGCAATTCAGACAGTAGAAGGAGCGACAACCAACAAGGCATGGGTACCCTTATGAAGACTGAGCTTGACCCCTCCCTCCACCTTAACATCGAGCTTCTAGAAAACCCGGTTTCCTTCAATTCCATACCATTTCAACTGGTTTCAAATGGCCTGCAAACTGCGACTGGTGCAGCTCAGCGCGTATGAGAGCCTGCGACCAGGCCAGGTTACAATATTCGAAAAGAGCTTTTCAGTGGCAAGGATCTCATGGATTTACCCAACACGATCCCCGAAGGCTTGTATTGCTTTATAATAACTAACACAAAGTGGGTGACCGGCACTCGAACACGGGTACTTGCACTTTCGTACTACTTAACCACTATGCTATAGCGGTAATTTTGATAGTATTTACATGGAGTTACCCTAACCCTAGACAGTACGTTTTACAACACGGTACAATTGTTTACAACACAGTACGCACCATCACTATCTCTATCTCTATCACTATCACCATCTCCATCACTATCAACATCTCTATCACTATCACTATCACTGTCACTATCACTGTCACTATCACTATCACTGTCACTATCACTGTCACTACCACTATCACTGTCACTATCACTGTCTCTATCACTATCACCATCTCCATCACTATCACCATCTCCATCACTATCACCATCTCCACCACTATCACCATCTCTATCACTATCACTACCGCCAAGTATTGACTGCTTAACCCTAATGAGTAATCTGTGCCGTTTATTCCACAACAGCACGAGTTAAATCACACCGGGACACGTGGTGGCTAAATACATATGATGTTCCTCCTTTCTGTGATAAGCTATTCCGCTGTTACGTGGAGCTAGTGGTGGTGTTAATGTTTGGTTACATTTATGTTTTGTTCAACAAAACCGTACCTTTATGTACGAAATGGTTTCAAAGTTAGTTCCATTCACTTCCAGCACCTACCGGAAAATAAGAACAAACCAGGACATTACATGCATGAGGTATAAAGTGAAAGGGACTAGTTAAAGCAGAACAAGATATGTAAATATCCACCATTACCTGATCGCCTCGTCTGAGACCAGCCTCTAAAGCTTTCGACTCAGGTTCGATCTGAAAAAAAGCACGACGATTTCTGAGACTAAGGAAACCACTTCTTGCATCTGATTAAACCAAGCTACAAACGTTTTTTCTTCATTAATTGATAACTGGTACTTTTTACTCTCAACTTTTGTTTGAGATCTCTTGAAAGCCGTCTGGTGAGAATATAAAGGTATTTTTGAGCGATTGATAACCATGTCGAAAAATAAAAAGATCTTAGGCCCGGTTCATACAGTCGCATTTCTGCCGTGTGGAATGCAATTCAACGAATTAAATTCGGCAGAAATTCGACGTCTGAATCGGCTGCCACATTTCTGCCGCACGTTCGACTGGTCTTGTCGGATTATCGGACAAAAATGCGACACCGATTCAAACGTCGAATTTCTGCCGTGTCGAATCTAATTCATACATTATGTTTATGTATTGAGCATGCGTAGACTGAGGCTAGCTATCGAAGATGGGGTCACGGTGGGAATGGTCAGATTCAGGCGAAGGAAGTTCTTTGTCTGACTGAAAATTTGGTCCCGCCGAAAAAAATCAGAGACGACGCAGAAAAGCGCAGTCGGCGACAGGATCGGTAAACTCGTGTTGCATTTTCACGGAACAAAATGAGCACAATCAACAGCAAAAGTTAAATTATTAACCTATGCTTTTGCTGAAGACAATGCAGCATATACTGTTGCATTGCCAGCCTCCTCCTTCGCCTTCTTTCAATAATTTTTTACAAAACAAAAAGCCTCGGTTGAGTATCTTGGTCCGCCATATTAGACAGCTACGTAACCGATGTAACATTTTTCCGCCGACCGACATACACGGCTGTATCAATTAAATGAATTAAATTCGGCAGAAATTCGACGTATGAATCAGCTGTCGTATTTCTGCCGCACTTAATTGAATTGAATTCGACACGGCAGAAGTGCGACGTATGAACCGGGTCTTAGCGAGGGATACCAGAGTATGCCATACTCTGAATTTGGGGGATAAACACGCCTTTGGAAAAGGATAATTGAGGAACAGCTTTATAATACATAAAATGCATAGCATTTTTTTTTCCGATTTGAGAAAGTTTAATCATCCCGGATAATACGCAGTTTCCCCCAAATTTCATTTTATCGCCATTCGGTGTATTTCAATTCATTTCATTTTCATTTCGTTGTTATAACATCTGTTTTTCCTGCATAATTATTGCAAAAACCGAGTATCTTAGGCAATCTTGAGGTGCACAGATTGTATTCACAGTGACAATGGACGGCACCACCACTGAATAGAGGTTACGACCTGAGTGACCGAAGAAGCCAACACAAAATAGACCATTTCCGAGTTCATGTCTGCCTCCTCTTCAAAGCGAGTCTAAGTGCGAAGTTTTTGTTTTGTTATTAGTTTTCATTCATATGTAAAGTAGAACTAATTACCATCACAAAAACTTCGCACTTAGACTCGCTTTGAAGAGGAGGCAGACATGAACTCGGAAATGGCCTATTGCCAAACGTTTCCTGAGACATTACTACACACAACAACCCAACGAATCGACAGGGACGGAACCAGCCCCTCAAAATGTGCGTTATACATTGCGTTACAATTCTTTGCCGAAGGTTTTGTGGAAAACGTGACAGAGCACGAAGTCGTCAAAACCTTCGTTCCATTTAGTTCCTGGTTGCTTGCTCGCAGTGTGAAAATGCGCGGTTCAAATAGGATAAATTCATACTCTCAAATAATGTTTTCGCTGGCGTCACCGTCGCTGGTTGTACTTCAAGTTCTTATTCCAAGAAAAGGTGACGAGAAAATCCATCCAAGAAACCAAACCCTTAAAGTGCCTATCACCCCAAATTATTTTTTCGCCAAAATGAATCTTTGCACCTGTTCGAAAGGCATAGCGACCTTTTTTTCCAATTTTAATAACTCCCGCCTTTTTACAGGCTTCAAAACTTACGAAAAACCAAGGATCGTTTGTTTCGCGACCGAGTCAGAAGGGGAGTGGGTCTATTCCTGATTTGACGTCAAAATCTACTTTGCATGCATATTTACAAAGAGTTAATGCGATGCAAATCAGTTTGTGACGTCAAAGCGGGAATAGACCCATGCCCCTTCTGACTTGGTCGTGAAACAAACAATGCTCAGTTTAGAAGCCTATAAAAAGTCAAGATTCGTTGAAAAAAGGAAAAAAATGCCACAATGCGTTTCGAACAAGTGCAAAGATTTATTTTAGCGAAAAAAATTTGGGGGTTATAGGCACTTTAACTATTCGTCTGCGCGATTGCAATCTGGTTTTCTAGCTAACTTAACAATTTGGCAAAATCTTTCAAGCAAAAATTTAAAAACCAAGAACCAACGCAAAACATAACAAGGAGACAAATTACATTAGGCCGTTTACCCTACCTTTGATATAAACACACCAAAGCCGTATTCTTTGCCGCCTGCGATAGTAAAGCCCAGAGGCATCTCTCTGGAGGAGCGATCCTAAATAAATCGAAACAAAAAACTTGTTACGGCTTTTTGGAGGAACCTTTCCCGCTATAACAAGAAAAAGAAACACAGGGATACAAGCTATAATATAGTTATTTTAGCTAAGTAGTTCCTCTCGTACCCAGAATCATCTACCTCTTTAAAGAGCACAAAAATTTGGTACACCGCACAGGGATTCTAGAAGCTGACCTTTTGAGCGTTAGCCCTTCGTCAGTGCGAATCCACATCGAATCTTTAAAGAGCAGTTGTTCGCTGGAGAAGACATTGGGGCAGTTGATACGAGGAAAATTATCCGCGAACTTACCGTATAAACAGTACATTTTAACCCCTTCACGTTTTTTTCGAAATAATCATTTATTACGAAACAAGCAAGATAAATATTTACAATTCTCATGATTTACCGGTAGGTGTAGAAATTACAGCAATGAATTAACAAGGCAATCATACAGGTAGATGAAATAAGGCGAGGGTTTTGATCTCGGCTTAAATAAGCCATGGCTTATGTAAGACGCGAAACTACTCGTATAAATGGTATCGCGGCTTGTTTGCGGCTTACGCAAGATACCAACTTACACTGCGCAAGGAAGCGCTAGGTTTTCCCGCGTCCAGTTCGCGTCTTATTTAAGCCGCGGGTTGTGAAAGCCGCGGCTTATTTTCCTCGTATAAATGGCCCTGTTTTGACTCCGTAGGATTCTTCCCGCAGCCATCGTGCATGTTCCGGGTTCTCGTGTGCACGTTAAGGTTTAAAACGTTCGACACAAGAAGCACTCGTGCGCCATTTCATAACAAAATCGCCAGAACACGGTCTTCCATCTGAACGCATCGACTATCTTTGCTTTGAATGGATGCGTAATAAAAGGCCCCTTCAAGTTTGACCAAGTTCCCAACGCTTGCTACAAACAACTTACCATTGTTACGCGACGAGACTTCGCCTTGGCTGCGCACGCTATGTTCAACAATCCAAGCTGTCCCGTCATTTGCTGCGTGGGTGAAAAAAGAAAAGTTTGACACGTTGATGTGATTTTTCACAAGGTGTAGAGTTACCACTAACTTATTAACTAATCATAACTTGTTGGTTTAGGTGAGGGGTAGGTGTGTAATTGCCAAGAGATTGGCATTGATCCAAAATGACAACGTTGAGAACTTCTTTAAAGAAATATGAGTCTATGTCTATAGTTCAGACAAATTTCTGAAGTGATCAACGGGTTACAATAATGAGTGTATCTACTCCGTCAACTTTCAATAACAAAAAAAACGTCAATACGTAAAGGTCAGGTATCTTTGTGATCCTCCAATATCCGATCAAACGATGAAGAAACACTCTCGTTGGCCTCGACAAGGGAGAGGGGTTGCAACTTCTGCTCTCTTCCCTTTCTCCCTCATACGCCCAAAAAATGCTTAAGTCTCTATCACTGACTTAGGCAAATCTGAGCGACTGGCGATTGGTCCTAACCATAAAACAACACGTTCAAGTTATGGAAATGTCAGCCGATGTAAGCAAAGAACAACTCACTCCTCCCCCCCCCCCCCCGCTTCCCTCCCCGCCCCGCCTGAAACAGACACAAAGAGACATGGTACACCTCCTGTTGCTCACCTGCAGTTCCAGGCCCTTTTCAAACGTCCCGAGGTAGTCCTCCATGACAGGGTCCCCTTCAAAGTCACTATAATGGTTATTGACCCACAGTAGCATTGCACGCGTCACCTGAAAATGACAACCAATCACGTTCAAGAGCATTGCAAGTGTACACTGTGATTGTGTGTGTACACAATCATAGGGAGGCTACTGAAAAGCACTATCTCTCGACTACCTGTGTCACTTTTTATTAGCTGTTCTAAAATTTTGTTCAAAACCTCGAGTCTGTACGCAATATTCTGAGGAAGGAAAACAATTGAAAAAAGAGTTCGAGAGTAATTCTCCCCTGTGATGATAAATCAATCAAGCAAACTTAACCAGTGGGCTGATGTGGAACAACTATGATAAATAAAAACAAACTTGAAATATGTCAGTTATGTACTACTCTGAAAAACATCATGCAGTACAAACTAGTTCTACTTTTGATTGAGGTTTAATGAGCAAAAACGTGCTTTCTGTACACTTTGGTACATTTCTTTAACGTCCTCTCCAAAACAGCAACTAGAAATGATCATTAATTTATTTTGCCCTGTCTCTCCCGGACGGTCACGTCATGTGATCAGTTTAAACCATCCACACTTGGAAAAAACTAATGGTGAACTACAATAAAAACGACAGTACATTCTGGTAGTAATATTTACTAAGCTGAATGTGGTTATTGACGCAACATGCAACGACCATGTCAGCTTTGTTCCTAAGCAATCTTGGGCGGTATAACGGTAAAAACGGAAAAGGCTTTTACCTTATCTCTAAACTTCCTTTCAAGGAACCAGTTTAGCAGCTTGCTGCAGATCTCTGAAGGACGGTCCAGGAAGGTCTTGTAGGTCAAAAGAAGATCCTCTACGAATGTAGGGTCAATCGCCGAGTGATCTGCTACCACATGACTCACAAGTTTCTGTGGTGTTGCCTGATAAAAATAAAATCACAACAGAAAAGCATCAACTTCAATACATTACAAGCCTACGTTTTGTACTGGCGAGCTTGAAGTACTGATCACATTGGAGAACAATACAATCAAAGTTATTTTTCTAACCAATCACAAAACGGAACGCAACGAACCAATCAGAATTCAGATTAAATACAAGTGGTCGGCCCTATGCGCGGGAAAATGCGCATTGGTTTTGCTTCTAATTCGTTCAGAAGATGGCAGAGGTATTGTCGACCAATCGTAGAACTAAGAAAAGCAAAACGATTGTTCTCCACTCTCAAATGAAAACAGCACTTTAACTGATCGAGTTTGGTGGTACACGTTGTCCATTCTATGCCAGGCAGGTTTGTGCCAAGGTAATTGCGTAGCCCTTACATGCAGTGCCCAAGGAGTTGACTGTTCCTTTTTACCTTGACGAAGTCGACTTCAAACCAGCGAGCGCCTGAACCTGATTTCCGGTGCCACGTCAAGTCCCGAGCGGACCGCGCACGATTTTCCTGCCAAAACTTTCCCAAAGGAATTTATTTCCCTCTGTTTTGGGGTATGGTAATGTACGATAATGAGTTTGAAACAAAGGAAAAATTTAAACCAAGGATAAAATTGAGCCACAACATATACTCTGCCTATACCGAGCAAACCGCACTCTGTTCATTTTGTTTATTCTCCTATCAGTAGAATAATGCTAGTATTAAGGTTGAAAGGGTTAAAACAACGTAGCCTTACTAAACAACACACCTTGATGACAACCTGACCCTGCCGGCTTCCCCCATCAGTTTTTCTGAACTCGGTTACCATGACAACCTCGCCACCCTCCTCTATACACTGGATGCTCCTTTCTCCTTGAGTGAGGATTCTGTAGTAGTCGGCCTGAGCTACGCACACAAACTGAAATCAAAAGAACACGCAAAGAAAGCGAGAGAAAGAGCTGTTTTTTGTTGCGGTCCTTAAACAAATCGGTCCAGTAATGATTCGATTCAGCGTCCGGGGCGATTATTTCCTTTCGGTTGTTCAAGGGAAGGCGCTCATTGGAGAGAGGATCCTTATTTCTGTTTTGGTAAACACCCCGATGCGAAAAACGACATTTTCGCCAAAACGTTTGAAGAGGTCTTTCCTTTGAAGGAACTGTTCTCACATGGAAATTACAATTAAGAAACTTAGAAAAAGGTCAATTTTTATGTAATATGGGATCGATGTGAGCCATAACAGAGAGATGAACCACGGCTGATCAAGCGTTGTACCGTAATTGAAACAGATGGAGGTGGCGCTTCTTAGAATAGGAGGGGCTTATTTAAATAAGGGGGCGCTAATTAGATTAGGGACACTTATTATCAAATAGACATTTAAAGTGGGGCGTATTAGAAGGAAGGCGCTAAATCGAATTATAACGGTAATTGCGGTGGAAGTAACAATTTCTAAAACACAGCAACGAGCGAATGAGAATACCAAGCTATCGTTAACTTGTAAAAGGGTGGACAGCGCGGGAAAACACGAGCAAGCAAATGGTTTTGATTCAGGGCCGTTTGTGGCGCGAATTTTAGAGTATAGCAATCTCGCTTCCACAGCCAAAGTTAAAGAAACGTTTCATCAAATTGAAAATGTTTCCACAAAGAGTTTCCTTGCTTGGTCTTTCTCCTATGTTCCATGTAACAGTCATAATTAGGGGCGAATTGTCTTTTAGAGTGGAGTGACTCATTATCCTTACCTGACAATCATCGACCCGAGTCTTCATAACACCCCTGTGGTACATCTTCTTAAGGGTGGGTTCCACGCCAAAGCTGTCTCCAAGATGAAGGGTCAGGGGCTCGTCTCCACCAACAAGAATTTCTACAGAACCATTGAGAATGACACACCACGAGTCCAGCTGAAAAGAGATGAAAATAGCACTTCTCGTTACCGGTTGTCACTTACATGTCATGGGGGGTGGTAATAGAGAGAGGGCTTAATAACGAGGGGGGGGGGCTTATTCACTTTAGCGAAATACAGAACCAGCAGCAAGGAAAGAGGAGTTGAAAAAAAAAGAAGTCAAACAAGTTGGAGGTCATGCAACCAAAGATCAATAGCAAATTAGTGTTTTCAGGAAAGGATTAATGCGACTTTGATCAGTGCACGCGAAGTTCTGTATTCGTTATTAATTAAATAATTCTGCCGCTTGTTGCGGTTTGGATGTGAAGGAAAATCTGAGAGGAAAATGTGAAAGCTTAAAAACGACTCAGAGGGGACTAATAACTTTCTCCCCGGGGGAGCTTAGTAGAGGATTAACGGCATTGCACTTTGGAGAGTAAAAAGAACGAATCATTCACTAGTGAAATCAAGGATGACAAACCTCCTCTGAATTTTCCATCACTACAGAGCCTGCCTTGTCAACAACAGCAAACACCATCACAGCACACAGCTCTTGTCGCACATTCATGGTCATATTGGCAAAAGCCTAGATAATAACGAAAATCAACACTAGTAACTTTGATTCCGTCGGAGTAAATACACGTTTTGAATCACTAAATTTACCAGCAGTTGGTTGGCGCAACATCGTGTGTATACCATGTAACTTAAGAACACCTTAAAAAAGTTTTCTGGCTTAAATCGCAAAAAAATAAAGAACGTCGAGTCTCAGCTCCAAAATTAGACGTTCTTTCAAAAAAAGAGTGTACTTAATAAACTATCTATCTATCTATCTATCTATCTGAAGCAGTAGCAAAAAGAAAGCGTGTAAAAATTTCAGGCTTCTGTGGGATTCGAACCCTTGGCCTCTGCGATACCTGTACAGTGATCAATGTTACACAATTCGCGCTCGCTAGGTTAACATTAACAATGATGTAAGCGGAGACAAATGCTTTAAATATATCTTTTTTTTTTTCAAATTTCCCCGCCAGGTAAATGCCTT
Organism: Galaxea fascicularis; assembly: GCA_948470475.1. Taxonomy (NCBI): domain Eukaryota; kingdom Metazoa; phylum Cnidaria; class Anthozoa; order Scleractinia; family Euphylliidae; genus Galaxea; species Galaxea fascicularis. The sequence goes on from OX419339.1 coordinate 26,448,080, forward strand.
CAGATGAGGCCCTCAAAGGAGTACAAGCGACAAGCGACATGTCCCCGAAAACAGGCGACAGTCTTTTCCCAAAACACCGACAACCGACATAAATTTGCAGAAAAAGCGCGACAACTTGCGACAGGGACATTTGTCCCTAACCAAACAGGCGACAGACAGAGTCGTAAACGAGCGACAAAGCAGCACCAGACCACCCCTTGGAAGGTCTCACTGACGAGCGTGTTTTCTGATAGAGTGGAATGGAGACGCATCCTTTTAAATACTTCCAAAAGACAACCAAAAAATCAAACATGGATGAACTCACTGGTAGATGCTGCATGAAATCCAGTAAAGCCTCTGAAATAAATGAGGACAAAGTAGTAAAATTAGTGAAGGGGGATGAAGAGGAACAAATGAACGTCCATTATTCACATATTTACAAACTGTACAGCCCTAAAATGTAAAATTATTCATTACTCTCTCTCTGTGCCAATTCATACACACTGGTTATCACTGAATGGTGTGAACAAAACATTGGAGAGATTTAGCATTGCGTTTACGGCAACGGCAAACGTCAGGCTGAAATTTTCCGTTTACCAAGAACTCGCGAAATTTATTTGGTTTCAGCTTATATTTTGCCTGTTAGCCACAGCTATAGAGCAACTACTAAAAACAGAGAAATAAGCTAGAATACGAGAATTTTCTTGGTTTTATGACAAGCGGCGGCCTGCCGTTTGCCGTTTGGCGTTGGCTGTAAACGCGATGCTAAATCTCTCTATTGTTCCGTTTTTCCCGCAGAAATAAGACGAGGCAAGAAATTCTCGTTGTTATTACGTGAAGTCCCATTGTAATCTTCATCCAACCAATGATTAGATTAGAACAAACACTGCAAACATTACCACATGACGCTAATTGCAATCTAACTGAGTAAACAACAAAGAGGAGGGTTTTGAGCCCAGTCCAATCCACCCTCCCACCTCCAATACTTGGTCAGCATCACAGCTAGGTGCCTGCCGGAAAGCTACATGTATGTATAGAGGCTCATGGCGGGGATGCGGGGATTGCCTGCCACGGGAGCAGTAGTCAGGCCAGGGGCTGGCTTGGAAGCCCTTGGACATCCCAGGCACCCAACCTCCATGAGCTAGTCACTACCGTTCAGGTTGAGTACTGAAATCTACTGTACATAACTAAAACTCACGTATGTCACTTTCAGTGCGATCTGAGGGCTCCTTCTCGAGGCAGTCTCGCACAACATCACGCACCATCAAAGACTGGAAGTAAAATACACTGATTTAAATATACTGCAATGGAACCTAGTTGATCAAAGAGAGGTTAACAATTCGTTAACTGGAAACCCATTCGCCAATGCAATTAGTTGAAGTTTCTCAACGGCAAAGCAGTGAATGTTTATTAACACATCCATCTGCGCACAAGAATATTCTTAGTTTGCCTTACACCAAATCTTATCCCCAAACACTCAAATCATCCTGTCATAGCCCCTTAAATATTTTAAAAACATTTTACCTCACGGGATGAGTGAGATTCTTCCTCTTCATCATCCTCATCGGAGTCAACTGGAACAAAAACAAAAGCCTGTTATGATCAATTCACCAGAAAGTCGTGATGCAAAGAAACTGCAGTTATCATAGGGAGCAGGGTTAGCCCAGGGTTGGTGCAGCGGTGAGAGTATTCGCCTTTCAATAATGTGTACCAGCTTCGATTACATGACTCAGCGACATAAGTGGGTTGAGTTTGTTGGTTCTCTACTCTGCTCCAAGAGGTTTTTCTCTGGGTACTCCGGTTTTCCCCTGTTCCTCAAAACCTAACATCTGATTTCATTTGATTTGAGAGGAGTTGATTTATAGTCTCCCCAATAAGTAGAGCAGCTGTACCTGGCTAGAAAGATTTGAGACTTAAATAAAGTTATTATCACTTACCAATACTTTCTACAAGACCAGTAAGATCCAACTCAAGGTTATTCCCAGCTGGTTCCTCTATGGATCCAGTTCTTTTCAGGTTTTGATCACTTCTCAAAATGATTTCCTTCACATGTTGCAGTTCCATAGGTAGCTGTTAATAAAAAATACAATATAATTATATTTAATAATGGCTGTTCACCTGTCATTACACACAAGACAAAAGAAATCAACCAGTATGCCTTCCTCGTTGTAACAAAATTACAAATTACATGCATGTAAGCTATGTAACATTTCTTGTAATGTCAAACAACAATTTTCCGAGCATGCTAGCATTTCACATTCTCTTAAAATTGTTTTCAGGTCCACGATCTGATTACTTGGGAACAGTGAATGAAAGGCTCAGGGCTGTTAAATCTGACCTATCGTGTATTTTAGTATGATTCCTGGTTTCATTTGTTTTAACTGTTACTGAAATGTGAGTCAAAAATGGGGCCTTGTTTCTCCAAAGAAAACTAAAAGGATCACCACCCAAAGTGATGGTTAACTGAAGAAAAAAGGACAGAAACTAAATGCTATTAACCTTTTTTGTTTCTCTTTTTTCAGGTTGTCTATACTATCTGGCATTTAACATCTCAAGAGTATCATTGTTTGTTCATTTAGATTGGTTTTCAATTCAGTATCGAAAGTACATGTAAATTGTGTTTGCTTTGGTAATTTGCATTGTTTTGCTTCTTGATTGGCCAGCAAAACTTAATGTACAATGTTTTCAACCAATAAAAAGTAAAAGAGGTAGCAATCACAACTTGCATGGGTACATTTTCCAGCACTTTACACCAGCTACATGTACATGTACCGGTAATTGCTTCATTTCTGGCCCCAGTTGTTCAAAAGCCGATTAACCTAATCCAGGATTAGCGTAAACTTTGGTTGCAGTTTTCAACTTTTGGATGAAAGTTGTTTCTGCTGCTCTTTGTTTAGCAGGATTGTCTTCCTCTAATCTAAAATTTTGCAGAATATCAGTGTTTAACGACGTTTGGAGATAAAGAAATAAACTCCTTGATTAATTTTTAATCTTGGATTAGCGTTAATCGGCTTTCAAACAACCGGGCCCTGATTGCTGGGTTCACTGCATTGCTTGCATACCTTGTGATTGGTCAGAGTACATGTAATTGCTTTGGTTTTGGATTTACGCCACAACTGAAAACTGCTCTTATAATGATAGCCCAATATTCTGAGAGTTTGGTCCAACAGCTTGATATAAATTAACCTAAAAGTGTGCTAATACTGCGAGTGATATCCTGAACCTTGCAAATGCTTCCCTGAATTGTACAACTCAGGACCTCCAATTAGCTTGAACTAGGAAATTTCCCAAAATTTATTATTTTTATTTTTTAAACTTTTTGTTTTGAATTCATTTTAAAGCAAGTGGATTATTGAATTCAAATTACTTGTTCATCATCCGGGATTGGTCCTCCTATTCTGTAATCCTGTGTTTCAAGAGCAAGGAGTCGCTCTAAATCATTCTTGGAATATGAGTGCCGCTGAAATGGCTGAAACAAGTCTGTGTTTGGGAAATCAATCTGTTCAAAGAGTAAATAATGAAAGCTGAAAATGACAGGGGTTTTATTAGTTGCAGAGATAGGAGGGAATAGGATTCAAAATAACCAGACACCCCCAATATTTTTTGGGGCTACCCTTTCCAATTTCTTAAAATCTGTCAGTCAGTCAGTCAGTCCATCAGTATGTCAGAAAGTCAGTAAGTCAGTCAGTCAGTCAGTCAGTGAGTCAGTGAGTCAGTCAGTCCGTCAGAAAGTAACAACTTTAGAGGGTGACACCTATACAGAATTACTGATAAACTACCGGTATCCTAATAAGTTAATTCAATACTTAAAATACATCTAAAAAGTCAAATAGATACTGTGCTGAGAGTGTGCGTACAGTTCATAGTTGAAAGTATCCAGGTCCAAGCTTCTATCAACAATCCTGAATGAAGAGGTCAGGTTTACACCTTAGGGTCCAAGGATTGGAGTCCCCTTAAAGGAGGTGTCTACTTGCAAACTTGATGTACTGTACAGAAGGCAAGTCACACTTTCTACTAGAACTGCTTTTGGCAAATGGAAAAACAAATTGACAGAGGTTTACTAGAAAGAGAGTGGAAATGTTTAACCTGTCTGATTTCACCTTTCAAGAGATCAGGCTGCTTTGGTTACAGTGGGCCATGGAGTTTCAAACAAGTGTCTCCATCTACTAATGAGTAATGTCTTCAAAGGAGGCTACACTTAAATAGAGAGCATTAGGGGAGAAGTTGCTAGGACCACCCTTTAGTGCCTGTATGCAGAGGTTTATACTGTACATTAATCTGACTGAAAATGCCAATAAACAAATTTCATTGAGCATCAATGGACTCTAACTTGATCAAGTATCTCAGATCAGTGTGAGCAAAAGGTCTATAGAAACCCTGCCGGGTGACGGAGCAGGGACCTTCACTTGATGTTACATACCACAATCATTTCTGAATATTCCAACACCAGACAGTCAGTTCCTCTTTTCCCATTGGTACTAAGGGGCTGCTTGCCAAAACTGTAAGAAATATAAGCCATGTTAAAATAATTATTGGCCTGTTACTTTAGTTTGTTCTGGGTCTAACAAAGGGCTTTTGAAATCATTCATGAGCTAAAACTGGGGAATATCCAGTCATATTCCCCAAATACGTGTTGCAAAAAATATTTGAAGGATAAACACAATAGCCTCCATTTGATTTAAAATTAATATGCTCAAATATCAATTTGTCCTTGGGCATTATCAGTTCCTTGGAGCTCACAGTTTTCCTCAAGCTTTGCTCTCAGAAGACTGTTTGCTTCTCAGAACAGATAATGTCTGGGAACAAATAACCAAGCATATTTTTGTGCCAAATGGAGACTATTGTTTATATATCCTACACAAAGCACTATCCCTCTAGAATCCTAAGACCAGGTGGCAGTGTGCAATAATATTACAAATACCACTTACAATTAACAAAGGTCAGGACCATGCAGGTAGTCCTTTTAAAGAAATGCCATGTTAACTCGATTAACTTAGATTTCCACACGTTTGGCAGGAAAATGAAGAACTATCTACTCGCAAAGACAAGAACAACCTCTTGGTTACCCTTATAGGTTCACCCCCTAGCCACAAGCTTCATGTAACATTTATAGTAATATCAATAGAACACTGTATACTTTTCTGAAATTAAAATAATATTACTTTAATGTTATAATTTTTTTCATTTTTAGCAGATCATTGGTAATACTTTAATTACACTTAACACAGGACAAAATTCCAAGAATCCATAAACAGAAAGGTTGCAGAAACATGTGAAACCGTTCCGGAAACACGACGGATAATCTGTGTTTCTGTTAGCAGTTTCGTGACGTTTACTCGCGTTTCCGTTGCTGCATTTACAGCCGAACCGTACCACTTTTTGTGCATGTTTCCGTCAAGTTTCAGCTGAAGGAAACAAATGTTTCCGCAATCGTAATTCTGGGTATACATTTGCGGAAACAGATGAAAACGTTGCGGAAATATGTCTTTTCCATGTTTCCGTTCCCGTATTCCGGACCACTGAATGTGTGATGGAACCTGCGGAAACACGAGAAACCGTTCCGTAAACTGATGGTTGTTTCATGTCTCCGCTACTGGCTTTCGTCTCAGAAACATGTTTTTTCAAAATATCTTCCACTCAACTGACTCGCGGAAATTATTCTTGCTTTAGTCAACCTTTTTTTTTCTTTTACTTCCTGCTGAAACGCACCCTTATTACTGATGTGCATAGCAGGTAGAAGACCTCTTAGGACGTTTCCCCCTTTAGTCAAAGAAGTACTACAGCTGTATTTCGCCAATACGTTATTTATTTTTCTTCCATAAGACAAAGCTGTAATTAAATAGACCTTTAATTAATCAAAGAGCCTAAGGCTATTCGCGAAATGCTTATTGTATATATATTTACTTTTGGTCTTTATGTGAGAATCAGAAAGAAAACTTTTCATCATTTAAAAAAAATTGCTTTTTCGTCTCCTACTGGTTAAAATGTTAAGATTCATTGTTGTTCAAAGAACCATCACGCATTTGTGTTTTGGTAGATGTAGCAAACAACTGCAAATCCGCTTGCAGAAACATGACAGAAACGAAAACCGGCGGAAATCTGCTGGCTTAAATATAACGGAAACGTGACTTGGCATTTCCGTTCCGGAAACGTGACGGAATCACGTAGACTTGAATTTTAACGTTTCCGCAAGACGTAAACGCAACGAAAACATGGAGCTGCATGTTTCCGCCACGTTTCGGAAATACGGAAACATGTGATTTCGTCCTGTGTAAAATGGTAAATGTAGAGCCACACTGTGGATATGTTACCAATGAACCATTATCATTAAATAATTACTATTATTATTATCCATCAATAAGACAGCACTCAAACCCTCAGGTACATGAATTGTACATGGGCATGGGTAGAGAATGGAATAATAACAACTTAATTTACATAAATTAATAGGTTACAGATTAAATAAGTCTTATTATAATACCTGCTTCCTGGCAGATACATGCACCCATCCAGAAATACACAACCAGATAACAAGATATACCAGCAGTTTGCTGTATCATCTGCCCTGGAGAACCAAAACACAGAGAAACAAACTAGAGAGCTTAAGCATTATTCTGCAACAAAGAAATACAGATTGAAGCTAAATTACTTGTTACTTAGCAACAAAGAAACTACCCAAACAACCAGTCACAAACCAGCTGAGTTTACAGTTTGAAAATGCAATCTGCATTAAGGAGTAAGTAAAGAGTAAGGCAGGGCTGTCGCTAATTTTTGAAGTAGATCGGGATGTACATAAAAATAGCCGGGGATTTGAGTTGCTGTAGTGAAGTTAACATGCTGGTTTTATATCAAAGTAACCGGGGATATACCTCAAAATACGAGGAGAAAATCCCCAGCCCCCAGCCCTTAACGACAGCCCTGGTACTAAGGAGTAAGACAAATCAGTGGAATAAAAAATTTCAGTAAGGGTTCTGTGGAACATTTCTGCTACTAATCAATATTCATGAAAAAATGGGGACCGGAGAGAAAAGCCCGGATAATTGAAATGTCTGGATAATCAACATTCAACAACTGTTTGCCAACCACAAAGTTATTCATTGACAAAGAAATGCAACTGTGCAATTCCAGAAAACATACATACCGGTACCACCAACCCTCCATGGAAGGGCAATGGAAATTCCAAGGGGGAGGGGGCTGGCAGAAGCAAAGGACCTTCTCTGTGGGGGATGATGATATATTCTGGACCCACACGTTATCACAAAGTTTGCAGGGGTTTCTTTAAGTAATGTTAAAAACACTGGGAACGTGGAATCCTGATGTATGCATATACTGTACATGCATGTGCACTGCTGTCCACAACTGACACACTAATGGTGTTTGTTCTTGACTCCAATTGATTGCATTCAACTGCATTAAAACATATTTGTTTGCTAAACAAAAATTAAAACTGAAATCAAACATCAAAGAAGCTTAGTAGAAGTGACTGACAAGCAAACATAATTAGGCAGCACTGTCAAGGAGTTTATCTGGTTCACTGCAAACAATGAAAATTTATTCAACTTGACCGATGATAGCCATCCAATGCATGTATTTTGCCACTGCAAGTAATATGACACTCTGAGTGTGCAGGGTGAAATTTCTTTTATTTTTTAATAACTTACGTATAAAGTAAATAGTTAGAGTCCTGTGCTTCATATTTTGCCGTCTCTGACATGGCTCTGAAAGTAAAATGACATTAGCAAACGTTACGGTGTCAATGTGTGTAGAATAACAAATAAAATGGGAACGCTAATAACTACTAATGGTAAAAGTTACCTCAAATACATGTATTAAATGAGTTACAAAATTAATGCTTAATGGCACATGCATGTATCTAGAATTAATAATGATGCATTAATTTTATTAAAATATATTAAACCATGATTGAACTCATTGTTAGGTGGAGTCGTGCGTGATGTGAGCCAAGCACACAGGTATCCATGGCAACCCTAAGAGCAGCAACCACCTGGCACCATCACACTGATGAATCAGTAATTACTCATAGAACAGTAAAGAAGGGTGGGGGGAGTTGGAACAACAAAGCACTCAACTAGCACAAGAGCAAAGCAAAGTGCCCTCTGAATAGGCAACCCCCACACACATGGCCAGCTGCTAAACACATTGGCTTGAGTTTTACTTAGCCTAAAAATTACATTCAGCCACATTAATATATGAATATGTTGCAGGTAAAATTTTTAACCTAGGTTAAAAAATTTGTACCTGAATTTAATTTTTAACTACAACATATACAATAATGGTGAATGAGATGTACAAATCAAGTGAGAAAATGAAATACAGTGCAATATAAACTACAAAGATTTCATCAGATTTCATCAGCTTAATACTATCATTGCTTATGATGCAGGAAAGACCTGACTAGTTTTCTTGTTGTATTCTTAAAAGAGCCAAAGTAGATGAGTGTCTCATCTTTGCTTGGTTTTGACCACAAAAATGGTTATGAGTAATCCAGTGGTGTTAAAACATGGCAGCACAAATTAATGTTCTTAAGTGAGTATATCTGGAGCTGACTTCTGCACAAACAGATCAACAATAGTTTCAGTGGGCTGAGATGATAAATCAAACAAGTACAATACTGTGAAGAGAAACAAGAAAGAAAGTTTCATACAATGTAATCCACTCCAATCATGCAGACCCATACAAGATATATTGTGCACATGCATTTAAAAAATAACCATATTTTATTTGCTCACCTCACAGAGGACTCTGGAAGACCTGCCACTGCTTGCATTCCACATAAATAACAGAAAATAGTC
>OX419339.1:26459371-26504371 GCA_948470475.1 Galaxea fascicularis
AACGCACATAACAAGTTTACGTGTTTACATTTCTTTGCGGCTCACAAAATGGCGCTCTGTAAATAGCCCAGATTAGATAAATCCGAGCTGGATCTAACACCAATAGCACTGTCTGTAGACTAATAAAAGTGACTGTCTTATGCAGTTAAGATCCTTGCTAGCTGTATTTGGTCAGTTGCTTCCCTAGCAAACAGCAGTTCAGAATCACTGGAGGCTTTTCGTTGCTCCCCTTTCAGACCAGATGCGCCTACTCGAGAACGAAATCAACACGCACTTCTTTCATTCTCTGCGGCACAAAATAGGTGAAAAAAGATCAGCCAGTTTAAATAATACAGAACCCTGATTCAAAGAAAAATTTCCAAATCTCGGCACGAATCTTTCATACACGATAAAATTTAAGCTTAAGCTTATCTTATATGAGGTAAAAGCTGTAATGCACAACTGTCGTGGTGAAACGAGGCTAACTCAATTTTCGTATACAGTATGCTCTGAGGTAATTATTCAACTTGTGAACAAACAGTTTACTGCTGATTTTTACCCTAAGCCGGTTAAGAAACAGTGCTATACATCTGTTCACGATGTTCCTTCTTATCTAACAAACTAGCAAACATAAAACACAAATATAGCAAGTACACCGGCAAGCACAAGGTGAATCGCCTTTAAGTCTTAATTCCTCTGTCACGAAAATGCCATTACGATTAAGCTTACATTTTTTCGAAGTTTACCATTAATTTGCGCTAGTTTTGACGGAAGAGTGGAGAAGTGTTGTAGGCCACGCTTATGAAATCCAAAAATGGCCTCCACATCAAAATTATCTGTCGAAATTACAGACACAAACCACAAAACGATTTCAAATTTCTTTCATACCACGTTCGCAAGACGGAATTAATTTCGCTAATTTTCGTGTCTTCGCACGTCAAAGGAACGAAAAGATTGACTCACCCGTGTCGTGCAACAAAACATAACAACTAAAACGTTAAGTCCAGTTGCTGGATTTCACGTCCAACTCAATTGTTCGCAATATGGTTGAAGTTTTAAAAAGGTCGCATCAATGAATTTGCATGAAATTTAGCGGAAGTTACCGTCATCAGGTGACCCACCTTTGAAGAGAGGAGACTGAGGAGTAGACCGGAAGACACCAGAAAATTGTACGTTTTTGAAAAGTATGATCAAATTTTTACTCCTTGATTTTTTAGGTGTATCACTTGGGCCCCGTTCAGACTAGGTGCCTGTGCCCGGTTTTCGGGAACGGGCTAGCCTGAGTATCAGGCGTTTCCAGGGTGGGGAGGCCTGATACTCAGGCTAGGAACGGGCACTAGTCTGAACGTAGCTTTTCGTTGGTGCCCGCGCACAAATTAATCTGAGCACCGTGCCCGGGCACGGGCACTACTTCCAAGGGTAGTACTCGAGCACCGTTCCCGGGCACAGGAACTTGTCTGAACGCGTTTTTTCCCGTGTTTCCCTACGATGCAGTCACAAAAATGGTGGCAATATTGCGGAGTGCTCAAAAAGATAACTTGGGCACCAAGCCCTCTGCACGAGTATGAACATCCTCGGTCCACTGAGGTGTCTAGACAGCGTCCTTTTTAGTGCCCGGAAACGGTGCCGCGGAACGGACACTTAGTCTGAACGGGGCCTTAGAATAGAGTTCTAAAGTGATGACGTCACAAAAATAAAATTTTTGAAATTATAGGATATGATGCCATATTCTTATAGAGCATCCTAAAAGACGCCCTCATCCCAATAATTAGCTCCGAATTGCGATTCCCGGTAGAGATATGAGGGATCAAAGTTTGATGGCATCCCATACAAACCCTTCAAAATTTGTTTCAGTTCCTTCAGTTTAGAACTGACTCAAAATTAAAGGGATTTATATGGGGCAGTATCAAGTTTCAATCCTTTATATTTCGGCCGGGAATAACAATTAAGAGCTAATTTTTGGCAAGGACCCTTTTTTTAAGGATACTCCATTCGAAAATGGCGCCCAATCCCATAATTTCACAAATTTAATTTTTTGTGACGTCACACTTTAGAACTCTATTCCATGACAGAATAAAAACGCCGTTTACCGTGAGTTGCAAATACCTGCATTAGTTCCAGAGATATGTAAGTCTTAAAAATGTGTAAAATATGCAAATGAGATGACTGATGACGCCATACACTCAAACCAATAATATATCAAGTATATAAATAGAGCTATATATCTTGGCCAATTTGCAACACAGACCATGGAAACTTGGTAGGCTAATAGTTCTACCAGAAACACACCTATGGCCATAAAAAATTCTGTTCCTATGGCAAATCACTCTTTTTCAGTCCCCGTCCACTTGATTTCAATATCTTAGTGATTTTCAACGCGGAAAACCTTAAACGAGGCCACAAACTCGAGCTAACATATTTATATGGTTGCTGGATCATGCATATGAGGCACCATATGGAATGCCAAAGGTGGCCAGAAAAGCCTTTAATATTGGGGAGGCCTGGAACCCAGTATGTTGCCATAGTAACAGAACTATTAAGCTCTTATTGTGGAGCACATTCAGTGGAATCTCTTTTTTTAACAAGTTTATTTATTTCAACACAAAGAAAACTCTTACAAAATCTCACACAATTTACCTTTACAGCACTTGCACAGCAAACAGCACGGTGCTTGGACTACTTACAGTAGGCTGGAGATGGTTCTGTTCTTCACACTCCGAAAGAAAACTTGGATGAAGAAGAAACATTTTTCAGAGACATTTATAGATCTAAAGGAGTATCCCCAGACTCTGAAATCTTTCAGCACTTTTAGAATTCAGATGGTCTGAAAAAATAAAAACCGAAGAAGCAGAAAGGTGCGAAGGACTCTTAACGCTACAGGAATGTGCAAATTCCCTTATTAATTTAAAAAATAGCAAAACTCCAGGTTCTGATGGTTTCACAATTGAATTTTATAGAACATTCTGGGATGTCATCCGACAAATAATGGTTGATAGCTTCAATTACGCATTCGAAGATGGGTCTTTATCGATCACCCAGAAACTTGGAGTCATTTCCGATCGTTAAGATCAAAAAAAGACAAGGATAAAAACTACCTGAAAAACTGGAGACCAATATCACTACTAAAAAATGATTACGAAATTACTACAAAAGTTATAGCTTTGTGACTTGAGAAAGTCCTTCCAACAATTATAAGTTCAAGCCCAACTGGATATGTTAGAGGAAGATATATTCATTTGGTGAAGGCATTGGAATGATATCCGACATCCATGATGTCCTTCACTAAAGCGAAAAACATTCCAGGCCTGGCCGTTTTCTTAGATTTTGAGGGGGCTTTTGATTCTATTGAATGGAAATACCTACAAAAATCCTTAGAAGTGTTCAAGCTTGGTCCACAATTACGAAAGTGGGTCGATGTTCTATATAACGACATCTCTAGTTGCGTCTTGAACAACGGTTTTGCAACTAAGCATTTTAACTTAGGTAGAGGAGTCAGACAAGGTTGTCCTCTTTCTGGTATCCTGTTTGTAATTGCCATAGAAATTTTAAGCAACGCTATAAAAAGCTGTGATGAGATCAAAGGAATTCCGATTAACGAAGTGCATACAGTCAAAATTTCCCAATATGCGGACGATACAATGATTTTTGTAAAAGACAAACAGTCAGTACATAATCCTTTTCATCTATTAAGCCAATTTGAAAGTTGCTCTGGTCTTAGAATAAACCAGTCCAAATCGGAACTATTATGGCTTGCTTCTCTGTCAAGGACCGCGCAGAGGGAGGGGCTGAGGGAGCTTTAGCCCCTCCCCACCTTTTTGCAAGAATAAAAATAAATTAAACAAAAAATAATTTAACAAAAGTAACGGAGTGAAAAATAGCAAAAAATCGTTAATTCGAAAGTGACCAGAGTTACTGGCAATGACAAACGGCAATGGCAATGACAATGACAGACCCGATAGCAACATCACTGAAGATGTGGGAGAAAAATCAATAGTTTTATTGTTATAATAGCATTCTCCGTCACTTTAGAGAAATTGAATAGAAATCCACAAGCATGCCCGACCTCGCCCCCCCAAAAAAAAATTTCCTTCACGCATTCTTCATTAGCTCCCCCCCCCCCCCCCCACACACACACACACACTCGAAAACTTGCTGCGCGGTCCCTGTCTGTGCCACAGAAAAGACTCGGTGTTAAAACGTAGTGATGAACCTTTTTACGTCCTTGGAGTTTACTTTTCATTCAATGAAGAACTTGCAATAAAAAAGAGTTTCTTTGATGAGTTAGACCCACTTCAAAAATTATTAAATATTTGGTCTTCCAGAGACATATCAATTTCGTTATGGAAGAATAAACATCGTTAAAACCCTCGCAACATCAAAATTAATTTTCAATTGAAGCGTGCTGGACACACCACCTGGTTTTACCACCGAGGTCAATAACATAATATTTAATTACATCTGGAAGCACAAAAGTCCAAAACTTAAAAAAACAACCATCACGAAAGGTAAGAAAGAAGGAGGACTTGGTATGATCCATGATTGCATCATGCATCATGGATCACAGGAGCAACCTTTGTTGAAATAGGTGTAGTTGAAAGGCTAAAAAAGCTAACGTCTGAAAGAATAGATGAGTAAGGGATTAAAGGGAGTGTCATTCAAAGGAAAATATCCTATAGCTGACTTGTAACCATGATATCCCTAATTGATGGAAATCCTGGTTACAAGTCGGCACCCTTAATCCCCACAGTACTAACGAGCGCTTTTCATATAACTAACGTTTCCTATTTGTCACGTTGCGATGTTACCACCTTACAATACGACAACGGCAACGGCAACGGCAATGTAGTCTCTTCGAAATGCGCCACTGCGCATGCGTGTGTCATCACATTGGCGTTGTCAAGGTGCGAACGTCAGTGAATGTGTGAAAACGCCAAATACACAATACAAACTTTGCGGTGACAATAGTGAAGAAAATAGCCAAGGAACCAAGAAAATGTGATATTTAAGCTACACTTTTATCTTTTTGTTGGCCAGCATCTGAAATTTATTGTGCATCACTAACAGTAAACGACGAAGACTAAGCTTACGTCTCAAGAAAATTTATCGATGCGTTAAACTAAAATGATCCTTGTGCCGGCTATCGTCAATGTTTTTACTTCAGTCTTAAATCGAGTGTTAAAATAGGGAACTATTTTGTTCTTTTATCAATTTTGACTGATGTGACAAAACACGCACGGGCATGTACTAAAACCAGGAACACCGGAACACCGGAACAGCCCGGAACAGCCCGGAACAGCCCGGAACAGCTGAAAAATCCCGAAACACCGAATTTGACGGTGTTGTTTTGTTTACCCAACACAGACCGCGTGATATTCTCAGGGAAAAAAATATATTCATATTCACGCGACTAATTGAAAGTTTCTCAAGACTATGATCACATAGGGGGAGCTGGAATGGTGGAATGGCACTCGTCTCCCACCAATGTGACCCAGGTTCGCTTCCCTGACCCGCCGTCATATCAAGGTAGAGTTTGTTTGTTTTTCTCCGGGTTCTCCGCTTTTCTTCCCTCCAAAAAAACCAACACTTCTAAATTCTAATTCGATCTGACGTACACTTTATAACGAGCTCTAGGCTCTTTTTTTTTCTTTAATTTTTGACAGGGTCCGTAATGGGAAAACAAAACAACTTTCGGGATTTTTCGGCTGTTCCGGGCTGTTCCGGGCTGTTCCGGTGTTCCGGTGTTCCGGTGTTCCTGGTTTTAGTACATGCCACACGCACGCTATGAAGAATCGAGTCGTTTGCTCTCACTATTTCAGTGATCTGCTCTAGATCGAATAGTTGGTAGCTCAAATATGGAGTATCCGGATTTTTGGGAGAATTAAATTAATTAAGGTCGTACAAAAGAAGGCAATCTGTAGCATCGATCAAATTAAAGGCAGAAGAAAGAAGAATGGTGTCTCTTACTTTTGGCATGATATCATCAGCACACGGATTACAAAGACTGGCTGTTTTCCAAAAAGATCTTTTCGTAATGTAAACTATTGGCGGGAACACAGACGGCAACCGATGGCCTCGACCCAGTCCCTTTACGTCACCTTTGTAGTCGCCGTTGTCGTATCGTAAGGTCTCTACTCTTCCTCCACTATAAAAGCTACACACAACTCATAATTCCTCAATTCGCTCTAACAAACCATATTCAGAGGTAAAGCTACTTCAGATCGTTTTAATTAATACTTTCAGAATGACAAACGTTCTTTGACATCAGAGGCGGTTGGAAGGGCTACAAGTTAGAATGCGCGGTGCCAGTGGATAACGGAGCTCAAATCGTCTCAGATGGTGCCGCTTCGCACTTGAACCGTAATCTTAAGTGCTTCCTCATGGATCCCCACTGCACATATTTTATGGCGTCATTAGCGCGAAAATCCTTAAATAGACCAGGTTTTCTGAGTCGGCGAGAATGAGCGCCCCCAGCAACGACCACTTCTCTACAACGGCCACCTCTCCACAACGGCAACGGCCACTAAAGTACGTCCCAACTGCCAAAGTATCCCCTCGACAACGGCCAGTTAATCAACAACGGTGAATACAAAACCTCAACCTGTGCCGTTATGTGAGACTAGCGGGACGAAGTCAGAAATGAGCTACTCGAGCTACCTCATTATTGTAGAAACAGGATTGATGTCACTAGTGATCATCTAAAGCACGAGAACAAGAGTTAAAAAGTGGTACCCATACTCAATCTCATACTCGTATTCAAATCTGAAAGTCCCTAGTCTCGTTCTCAGATACCCGCGGTTTTTTCGGCCAGCGCCAACGAGGGAAAGGCGGCCTCTGCCGGAAAGGAGAATGGCTGTATGTTGGTAGTATGTTTTTTGTACTACATACGCAATCGTTATCCTCCACAAAATCATAATCACACAGTGAACAGGTCATGGATTTCTTTGTATGTGTTTTATTAATAAATGTATCATCAGTTCTTTTGTTTATTTATTCAGAATACGAATTATCAACTTATTACATTGTATCAGTACATATTTCTTCCTATTTCTTTTAAATTCAAATTTATTTTAACTAAATCATTTTGCTTTCTTTCTTTCGCTTTATTTGTTGAGCTAGCATTCCAGCAAAGCGTTTATTTCACACTATATTATTTACAATCTGTTTCAATTTGTTACATCATTTTTTAACGTCTGCGTTTGTGTATGTAATTCGGTGTTAACGTAAAATTAAACAAAACAGTGCACTTATGACCAATTCCTGCACCTCGCTTCTTCTTCCACAGTCGTCTTGGAGACGCCGACTGGAAATGAATACGGAGCGGTGATCATGTCACAGGACAATCCGTTGGAAGGTAAACTAGCTTCTTCGTCTCTGGTTTTCACTAAAAAAGATTGCCTCCCCTTAAAGCGTGACCTAGTCTAGACTTGTCTGAAGGAGATACCAAACAGAATTTCAACTTTAACGCACCTATCAATGTGCTAACTGTCAGTGGGGGGGGGGGGGGGAGGGGGGCAAAGAGAGCGAGAGAGCAAAGGTGGGATTTAACTTTAAAACATAATGTTGTCAAATTGCCTTGTCTAAAGTAAATCGCTTCGCTCAAATTTTGAAGAGATTCACTAAAATTAAAATCAAATAACCCCAGTCAAAGGTCAGTCGAGTCTACCCAGGTGTTTTTGATCAGTTCCAAGTGAATTGCGGGTAGATCCAATTCTTTGTGCGGGAAACGGTCAAAATTAGAATTTCAAATTACGTCTTTAAATGGCCGTTTGCCCCCACAAAGGACTGGATCTACCCACAATTCACTTGGAACTGATTATTAGCAAAATGTATGGGTTATTGACCAAGCTTGTTCGGTCAAGATGGCTGGATATTGGCCTCGTTCTTTTTTTGCGTGTTTATGGACCGAGACGAAGTCGAGGTCCATAAACTCGCAAAAAAAGAACGAGGCCAATATCCAGCCATCTTGACCGAACAAGCTTGGTCAATAAAGGATTTATTATATGGGATAAGAGCCGGCTTCAGAGAAATTTTTCTTGCGGGACAAAGCGCGTAATCTCGAGCGGGCAAGATCGCTCCATCTTGCCCGCTCGGGTAGCCAATCACAGCACGGGATTTTGGTTCATCTTGCCCGCTCACGGAGCTACCCATATAATAAGGTGTATTATTGGGCCTATTGTAGATTCCACTGATACCAATCGTTATTTTGATTTTGATTTCTTTCGTCTTTGTTTGTTGGCTTGTTTTTTTCATCACCTCCGAGGGTGAATCAGCCGACGCCCCGAATGATGAAAGCTCTAAACCTCCCAACGGATTATCCGATCAATTAGCTACATTAATCGTAAAACATAAAACATGTTTCCAATTTTAGAAGTTCGAAAATGTCTTGCTTCCCTCTGGTAAGGTAGATTAGAAATTTGAACCCCTTTTACGATTTAAATTAAGTACAAAAAGATTTTTTCCCTGCGTAATGACAGAAATATAAAATGAGCCCAGAAACTGGGAATGTAGAAATGATTTGTTTTCCATATTTGGTCCTATACAAAATGGCTCATAAAAGGGAATTATAATATTTTAGAGCTCTCAGTCAGGTTAGATTTTTCCAAAAAATATGTATGAAAAAATCCTTATGCGACGATCGCTTTCAAAACGTCCGGCGCTGTTTAGCTTTGGGATACGGTAGTCTCATCACCAAACCTAGCTTTTTGCCTTCTTTGAAGGTGCTATTAAATACCTAATTGATTCAGTAATCAATTTTTTGCCTCGTCTTGCACTAGATATCTGGTAAAGACACGCGTATGTCTCTGGCACTTTGTTTACATCTGCAATGTGACTATTTTCTGGGATAACGTCATCCTAGCGCTGATCTTTAATCTGTCTTGCATTCTCCTGGGTTCGCTGCCCTTCTTCTTTTCGTCACCTGTTAATCGGCTGATGAGGATTCTCGTTCATTTCTAGTACTTCCTTGTCAGAAAGACTTGTTTTGTCATTCTTCGGCTTAGACTGGGTAATAAACCCATTAAAAATACCTGCGCTCTTGTCTATAACATTCACTGGCGGAAGTTCGTTGTTCTGAATGTGTTCTCTGTTTGTTTCCACACAATTTTTCACAACAAGTAATTTATGTTCTTCGGCGTCCAGAGAGGGTTCTTCTCTCGGGTTTGAATGTTCATGTTCCGTCGGCGCTGGGGATGGGGCTGGAGACGAGCGAGGCGTTGGAATAGGTGTGATCTGGACTTGAACCACCTGAATGCCAAGAAAAAGAGCAGTTGTAAGAATAGCCTGTAGAATATCTCCACTCTGCAGAACTTACTTATAGCTGGTAGCAATGACCTTGACCCAAGCACCAGTGACACTGGTCAAGTATTGTATGACTTGCTTCCACCTAAGCACGCGTATGGTGTGTCTAATTTTTTACTTAACAGTAAATAAAGATATTTCCTACTACTACTACCACTACCACTACCACCACCACCACCGCTACCACTACCACTACCACCACCACTACCACTACCACTACCACTACCACTACCACCACCGCTACCACTACCACTACCACCACCACTACCACTACCACTACCACCACCACTACCACTACCACTACCACCACCACTACCACCACCACTACCACTACCACCACCACCACCACCATCACCACCACTACCACCACCACTACCACTACCACTACCACTACCACCACTACCACTACCACTACCACTACCACCACCAATACCACTACCACCGCCACTACCACTACCACCACCGCCACTACCACCGCCACTACCACTACCACCACCACCACTACCACCGCCACTACCACTACCACTACTACCACCACCACCACTACCACTGCCACTACCACTACCACCACCACCACCACCACCACTACCACCGCCACTACCACTACCACTACCACCACCACCACCACTACCACTGCCACTATCACTACCACTACTACTACCACTACTACTACCACTACCACTACCACCACCACCACCACTACCACCGCCACTACCACTGCCACTACCACTACCACCGCCACTACCACCACCACTACCACCACTACTACTACTACTACTACTGCTGCTGCTGCTGCTGCTGCTGCTGCTGCTGCGACTACCTCTCATTACACCAAAAAAGCTCTGGGTCGAGGGCCAAAAAACAACTTAAATGTGCATGGAATAGCAGCCGTTTGTAGGAGGTAAGCTGAAAGCCACTCATGGTCCACAAATTATTTATCTTGTCTAAGCCACACCCACAAGCTTCACATTTGTGTTCTTAGGATGTGCAATGCAAAAGATTGTTATTTACAACGTTATCACACTAGGTAAAAAATTGTGCATTGAGGCGTAAGCAAAAGTCGCGGAAAGCATTTCAGGCCAAAGCAATATGCATGGTTTGACGCCTTTTAAACCGCACGTCGCTAGACGAATCTTGAACGATGATGCCGAGTTTTGTTGGAGTCATTAATTTCCGTTGGTGTTGAACGCTGTTGAATTGCCTGCAAGCAACCTTTCCCCTGGGGTCTTGCACCGGATCCCAAGAGATAGCTTGCTCGTGCAAAGTAGAATCCTGCACAGGGTCCACCATAGTGTCTCCAAGACTCAAATGGTTCTTCGCTGAGCCATTTTTGTTGTCATGTGATTCGTATTTCTCCTCATCAAATAAACTAGTTATAACATCTATTAGACCAGAAAAAAAGCTAATGTAAAATAATAATACCTAATAATAATAATAATAATAATAATAATAATAATCCATCACTTTTTCTTCCTCTATCGGTCTCCAACTGACCATAAAACTACAAAACAAGGCAATTAGAATATAAATGATGTACCTTTGTTGGATCATATTACTCTTCATTATGTTGACCGTGGCATTCTTAAATGTCCCTGTGTATAAACAATAGTCTCCATTTGGCGTGAAAATATTGCTCGGATATTTGTCGGCAGACATTATCTGAGAAGCTAGCGAACAGTTTTCCGAGAGCGAAACTGTGAGCTCTGAGGAACTGGTAATGTCCTAGGACAAATATCCGAGCATATTTTTAAAGCCAAATGGAGACTATTGTGTTAATTATCCCTTCGTTGGGAAATATCACGGGATATTCCCCAGTATTCAATCACGTGATGCGTTTAGACCAATCGTGTGCGAGCGAAAATGGTTTGATGGATTATAATGTGAAATTACATACATGTACCTTTTATATGGCCACGTCTATAAAAATAAACTATCTCTAGTGTCTAAGTAACATAATTATTCAACTCGCAGTGCCTCCGCTGAGCGTGTATTACAATGTTCCTTTAGAACGTTTTGTCCTTCGGTCAGTATATATATTGGAAGAGTTTGGAATGACCAGCCACTTTTCATCTTACAAAACTAAGAAAACATGTAAATCTGCTCTTAAAAAGTATTATTTTCTCAACATTAATT
Source organism: Galaxea fascicularis (assembly GCA_948470475.1). Lineage (NCBI taxonomy): Eukaryota > Metazoa > Cnidaria > Anthozoa > Scleractinia > Euphylliidae > Galaxea > Galaxea fascicularis. Next base: position 26,470,781 of record OX419339.1, read on the forward strand.
AGAAATTAATTATTTTGCTTAGCATTTTAAATGCATAATTTATGATAACTACTGAGTATTAGTTTCATCGTGATCTTTAATTTGCCCTTGTCCTTATCCGTAGTTTGTATTGCAGTCTTTGTTAATGTATCTGTCTGTATATGGAGTAAATCAATCGGAGTTTTCTTCACCGTAAATTTATATTTGTCATGGGGCGCTTTGTTTAGGAAAAGAGTGCCATCATTTACGAGCACATCAAGCCGAGACTAACAATAAACTTATAGACATAGACTAAGCCTCACGCATCGCGAAATCTCCGCCATTAATTATAAAACTTAAGGCGGTGGTCGGAGAGAGGTATTACTTGTTAAAGCTATGCTTGCTTCAACTTGCTTTGCAAACAAAATACAAGACTTTGGACTTTCTAGACTGGTTTTTCTCCTCATAAAACGTTTCTTTGATGAGCCTTGAAATGCATACGAGGGTAAAATTTTGTGTTTTCAAAAGGAACTCCGTTCCGTGATCTTAATTTAAAATTTCATGTTATTCAGCTGTATTTGTTTGTTTGTTGTTGCTTTTTTTGACATGATCGAAACATGATTGCGTAGGTTCGCCAGAGTATCAAGAGTATGCGTAAAAAGCTACAACAATAAAACATATGTTCCCACCGCCTATCACGTCATGGCAAACAATGTTATTATCGCCACTATCAAAAAAGAAATTGAGGGTTTAGAAATAGTGCTGTCTCGAGGAGACTAGTAATAATGTCTCCAGTTAGTGTTAATAGCACGATAATTTAGTACAAGCGTGGTAGGCAGCCCAGATGGAGACTTAAGTCGACATCGCGACGAAGCAGGTGCCGATAAAAGTAACCTTCTTTTACCCCTAGCACTGCCAGAGTCTATTCTCACTTCTACAGCGAGCAACGCGCAACAACTCAAATAACTGTTTTGTTGACTTTTATGCAACTACGTAAGATAATGATGATTACACTTAAGGTAAGTGAACATACGACATCTTCAATAATTACCCCTCAATTTATGGTTGTCAAACACCAAAACAAATCGTTTCATACGTGAACAAAACGTTCGTTACAAAGGGATGTATTTTGCATACATCTTTATTCAATACGATGATCGCGCCAGTTTCCGAACTTGCCGGCTGTATGGCTTTAAGCATCATCATCCATGGCTAATTTCAAGGAACTTTCAAGCATTGATGCTTTGAATGCTACCTCAAGATAAACAGACTTGTTTAATCCAGAATCGGTCGGTTAAGCCAGGACTACAATGTGTACTTTTGAATATTGATGTGGGATCAACTTATGATAATTTTTGAACATTTGAGACATAAATATAAGGGAAACTGCAGGTGCTTTTATTGAAAAAGTGACACTCTTATATCGTATTCTGAGGTGTCTTTGTTTCAAGGACATGCTCTCATTAGCATGAAGAAAAATTACTCACCGTAACAGTGACATAGAGTTTGAAATTTTAAGCGCAAAACGGATGAGTTCATTTCAATTTTGCAACGCTACAACTGAATCATTGCCCTAAAGCTCAATATTGGCTTCAAATCCGCTTTCGCGTAGAACTCGTTACAATTAACGTTAAAGTTCTTGAAGAGATCAGACTTATTCTTAAATCATTTCCTTACGGTCGCTGCGGTATCAGAGAAGTGACAAAATAACTCGCCGTTTAATTTAAACATGTTGTTTGAAACCTTTTAGTTAACATCTTCCTTCTCATTAAAATGATTTGTTAAAAAAGACAGCAACGTGTAACTCCATTGCTGTCATTTTAGTGGGTAATGAAAGGAGAAAGAAAAAGAAATGAAAATTTAGTCGCTTTTTAGAGAGCGTTGGAGCAAAGTGTTAGCAGTCTCAGTGTCTTTCCACTGAAATAAAGGTTACATGGCGAGTTACTTATATTGCTTCCAGATGGAACTTACCCAGTGAATGTTTTGTGTTGCTAGATAAATGATTAAATACTTACCAGTTCATTTTTGCTTCCTGCTTTATCCGTTAGCGTATTTCTGCGTGTGTCACTATTGCTCGGCGCTAGTTCTTTTTCAATCTCATCGTGACTATCACTCCTATTCTCAAACGAAGAAAATGTCGTCGAAATTCTGCGTTCGTTGTGTTCGCGGTGCAACTCGCCTTCCGATCCTGCCGGTCGAACTTTGTTATTGAACATTAATTTAGGTTTGCTGCAGTTTCTTGGCGATCCGTCGCCGACATTTGAACCGTCGCACGGTGTGCTGTTTTTATTTAAGTGCAATATGGGAGTCGGACCTTGAAAATCCATATTGTCTGCAGACTGGCTGCGATCTATGTTCGAACCTAAATCAAGGGCTCTTACGGTGGAAGAATTCATCTTTGGGGGAACTCTTTGCCTCATTTCTTCGCTGGAAGGTGTCGGGCCCATTTTATAACCTAGCTTTTTCATAGCTTTAGAGTTGAGGTTTCCAACCTGTATTGCTTTGAGCGTTTCCAAAGGATCTGGCATGCCTATATTTTTCGTTTTTTCCTCGATTACTCCGCTGATTGACACAATAACACCTGACATAACTGCTAATCCAACCACCATGTAAATGAGATTAAGAAACTCCAGAATTACGGGAACAGCCTTGTCTTCGTCCTCATAATCTTTCTTCAGTGTTACAGGCACAAAATCCCCAAAGCCTATAGTTGTAAGGGTCACAAAGCAAAAGTAGACAGATTCGAAGTAACTCCATTTCTCTAAAGTGTGGAAGCCAAATGCTGGGAAGATGACAATCGCTATGAGTAAAATGAACGCTATGATTGCAGTCTTTATTTCTAATTTCTCGGTCTCCCTGTTGTAGACCTTCCTTTCGAATATCTTTATGCCCGTGGAAATTCCCTCGGAGATACGGTTTCCGACTGATCGAAGAGTTAATCCTGTTAGAGGTATGCCTACCAAAGCATAAAATATACAAAAGAATCGGCCCCAGAACGACGTTGGGACAATATGGCCATAACCTGTAAAAACAAAATAATTCGCAAAGAAATCTTTCAGTAAAATGAGAATAAAACACAGAAATCGTATAGCAATGCCTTCTTACTGAACTTCTTTATTCTTGAGAGAGGGAAAAAAGTTTCACTTGTTCTGTTTAATTTGTTTCTTAGCGGTTTTCGAACCAGAAACGCCAAAATACAAACCCATTTTATATGGCGATTCAACGGTTGACTCCTTAGTTTAAGGTGTCTCTCCGTGGCGCGAAGGTGTCATAAGCTACGTTAAGCTCCGGCAAATATTTGCATGAATAGGACATAAAAGTTACATACAGGTCCATTTTAAGACCACCGAGGTTGTTATGAATTTCAGTTGTCGGCGATGTAAACTAGCGTCTTCTGAAATCAATTTCGATTCGCTCTCAAGGTCAATCTGGAAGAACCATGAACGGGGAACTCTAAACTTTAATTACCGCGCACCTTAGAACTGTTTAGAATTTGGGGCAGTAAAACACCACTGTTACTTATTATTATACATTAGCATTGTAGTTAACGAAATACTTAACTCTAAGACATCTTGTTTGTCTAAAACATTTGAGTGCTTTGTTGTGGCGAGCGACCACATTGCGTTTTGCGGCTAAAATCTGCGAGGCGGGTCAAATAAAAACAAGGTTGTCAAAAATATAAACCGTGTCTCATATGTAACTGGTTCAATTATTTTCCCTAACAACAAACGTGTTGCTAATATTCCACCGAGTCAACGTACAAGTAGCATTTCTCTTTCTGTTGTAAATGTTTGAGATTCGAATAGTCAAGTAGTCTTGTATCGTCACTTTTGCATCCCATGAGTACATTTGTGCAATAATTCCGTTGAAATTGGCTGGCGTAATGCATTGTCATAGAACCTTCTTACACAATTACGCGATTTGAAAATCGACCAAAATAAAATTACTTGTATTATCAAACAGAGTTTCGCACTGACGAAATGTACTGGAAGCCTTAGAACCCTTTTAAAATTAGACTTTTGAGAGGAAGTGGCATTTTTCTTCTTCTTTGCCGTTGTAAAAGCTTATAAGAGGTTTATTCATTGCCGATCAAATTAGACATATTAAATCGCAGCTCAGTAGAATGTAGACTAGCCAGATAGGGCTTCCCAATCGGCTGTAACAGAGGAAAATATTTTCCTTGTCATTTTATTCCAAGCGTCTTGCTTGGTGCGTTTTGTTTGCCGCATTTAAAGCCCAAAAATTTAAATATTAAACAATCATAATACACAGCTGCTGTCCGAGCCATGTAGCCAAAATCAACCGAATCTGAATGTCGTATAATCGACACTGCTCGCCCGTCTAAACCCTGGTCCTCTCACACTGATGGGATTTCGGTCGCCTGTAGTAAACACAATCAAAAGCAATGCAGAACTACAACCATTAAACAATCGCCAATTTTTGCTTAAAGTTGGTGTGTGGCATAGGACACATCTCTCTCTCTCTTTCTCTCTCTCTCCTCTTTCTGATTCAGTTTGTTGCTAGGGCAGATTAGTGCCTTTCACGGCGCGACTTTCAACCAAGGAAGAATACGCGCGCTGAATTTTACCAAAATGATATTGGCTTCGATGGAATGAATCTGACTCACCAATGGTCGTAACAACGTTCCCTGCGAAGAAAAAAGCGTTCATAAAATGCCACTGGTCTATTTTAGGGTAGTCCGCTGTCTGCAAATCGAAGCCCAATTCAAGCGCTCTCTTGAGTTTCGTAAGGAACTGTTTCATATCATCCTCCGAAATATTGTACTTGTCCGTGAAATTTTTCTGCGCGGCTTTAAACTGGTCCTCTTCACGCTCCTTCCTCTCGTTCGGAAGTTCGATCGCTCGGAAAATGGCAGCTCCAACGAGAAGGTAGACGAGGAATAACACAATCCGTATAATCAACTTCTTTGTGTTCGGACTTAATGCCATAATTAAGCTGGAGCAACATAAGGAATCCGAAAGAAACGTTAGGCCAACAGGGTATACGATCCTCGATGGGGTTTGTGAATTCACTTACTGGCTACAAAAGCTAACAGCGCGCCAAACGTCTCGAACGAAAACATTTCAATGAGAAGTAGTGTGCCGACAGTGGATCACTCTTGAATTCGTTGTTTGGTTGGTAGGCTTGACAATATGGCTAGCATTGGGTACGTTACTAGCTGTAACACCTGTTCCACAGAGCATGCGCATAACGTGCCTTTTCTTGTGTCACAACTTTCATTGGCGTTCATTAGAGTTGTTTCGCTAATTACAGCAAGTTCTGTGTCCGATGGCAAAACAATTTAATTCAAAGACCTTCCGCAAGGTCTACAAAATATCGACCGTGTCATTTCGCCACTGTCAGGTTTCTGGGTGTGACGAGGAAACGAAATTATCAGAAAATGAAATGAAACGAATTTAAGCGAGGTAAACTCTCGGGTCATGTTGTCATTACAATTTTTGTTTATAAAAGGACGTTGTGACGTCAGCTTCATTTTGTTGTCAATATTATATCGATCACGAGGGTTGCCAGCAAAACACTCTTTGCGTTTCCGCTATAAACTCCGTATTTCTCATCACAACAGATTTTACATAATAACAATAGACTGGGAATAGCTTTCTCGTCATGGGTGGAGAGAAAAAAACAGATAACGGGGGATCTATGTCAGAGGTCTTTTTTAAATACAAAATTAAAAAAAAATTTTTTTTTGAAATGAAAAAAAAAAGGCAAACGGCTTTACTCTTTTTTAGCCGAGGCCATTACGCTTCCTTTAATAGCCAGAATAACTTTCACTGCTATTAGACTGTTTGGCGCATTTTAGCATCATTAAGTTGGTCGCTGATGAAAACGGTGGCCGCGTCCTTTTTAGTTCCACTAATTAACACTCAAGGAGTTTTCCATTGCCAGCGATTTCAGACAGACAAATTTTGTTTACTACAACCCACACTTAAGTGACACGATATCGCCTGGCCTATTCAATTGTGGTTGAACATTTTGCAGGTCAAAACGGCTCACGGACTGGCGTCAGAAACGGACGGAAGAAACAAGTATTTCAGTTACATAATTCATTTATGACGTATATTCTTGAAGTCATCTGTTTCATGCGTTTTGTCAATTTTCTTCGCCCTGTCTCTGGGAGGGTTTATTACCACGAAATTGGTGCCAAGTATTGATGTCATTCACATTAAAAGCCTACTGTTTTTGCAAAATTGAGCACAGCCCGACGTGTGTGTACGCCCTGGAAAGATTCCATGGAAAATAAAACGACACAGTGAGCGATACGAGAAAACACCATTTTTATTCGTCGCTCGCCACTTTGTTACAATAACAAGCGCCAGTTGCCATGGAAATGTAGCGTAAACGACTCAATTTTCTTTTCAATAAATTGTGGCAGGCAGAGTGTCAACTTCAAATTGATCCGACAAATTGTTACTACCAGTTGCGGTGAATTTTAAGACGCAAATAATCTGGAGCTTCTCAAATGCTGTTTCAAAACATCACCGATCCTCTTTCTGTCGTTGGAGCTTGCCAACAAAAAAATTAAATTGCAATTTACAGCAACAAAGTCACGTCTCTTTCATTGCAGTCTCTTTAATTTGTAATTGTTTTTCTTTTTTCATATACAAGAATAAACAAATTCATTTTCAATAGCTGTCAAGCATTTCAAATTTTGAATTTAAAATTCAAAGTAGGCGGCGTCTTCCAGAGGGTATAATTACAGCATCTAAATAAAATATTTATTAAATTGAATGCTGAAAAATAATGACTGGGCGGTCAACTCAGTCCTATTTTTATTTGTCATTGCATGCTCGAACTTTTTTCTAAAATGGCAGCTCACTTTGACAATGACCACGAAACTGATTAACGCATGCTCGTAAAAAAGCTTAAAAAGATAACTGTTATAAAACTGTCGTGTATCCAAAAAGCTAAGCTGTTTTCACGCGGAAATAGAAGGAAGTATGGTGCGGGCATTCGGTAACGCAAAGCGGCCTTAAAATTCGATATAAAAAAGCACGCACCAAAATGTTGGCGCGTTTCTTGCGAAGGGGCTATCACGGGTTACAAGCAAAGAGATGGTGACGTTATTCTAGGTCAGCGGTGATGAAAAGCAGAATACCCTTTTTGATCGCTCCGTAATAGACAAAGTTTTACTATTTTACTGCGATTTTAACATCTGCTGAAATACTTCATAACTATTCTCGTCGCGTGAAGGGCGCCTCAGTATTATCTCGGTTAAAAGAGAAGTATTTTCTCTCTCCATGTGTTTCTACATGAAGTTGTCTTTGGATAGTAGTTGAACACGTCAATCTGGTACCTTAAAGTGCCACTATGAACAAAAAATCATTTTCTTTTTTTCTTCAGATTTTGGAAGCCATTACTCACGTTCAAAACTGACCGATTGGACCTCAGAGGCTTGGATCTAGGGAAAAGTGACGTCATTTACTCACTAGCTTAAAATTTCAGCGTGTAAACGCAACTTATTATATATGCAAAACACGAGTTTAAAAATCTGAAAGCCCGAAACTCCTGTGATGCATATTAATTCAGCCGCGTACACACGCATTGCATTCTTAAACCAGTGAGTCTTTAGCGTTATTTTCTCCTCGACCCAGCTCTCTCAAGATGTTAAAGTTAGTAATGGCGGACCAATAAATAACAAAATTCCAGTTAACAGAATTGTTTTTTTGGTCGTAGTGGCACTTTAACCCTTTTTTTGCTTTCCCTCATGCACAGTATTTATTTTCTCGCTCTAAAAAATATGCAGAACATAATTTTTTCATAACATATGACAGATTCTTCATTTCTCAACGAACCTCAATTTTATTATTTGCAGTGCTAACGATCAAGGCACCGAAAACCTGTTCTTTGCTGCCTTTGCGATGTTAACGATTTGTGTAGGTCGGCACAATGCATGCATGAACACTGCCGTCACAGGACGTTGGACACAGTTGTACGCCGCAAAACAACTTATTGAAGAGATAATCACAGTTCGAAGTTAGGTACCAATGATTGTAGTGTCCGCAGAGACAATAAGAATAAACACTATTGTAGTTGTTTGATCCTTTCCTCTTACCTTCTTCGAGACAAAATGATAAGCTTGTGCGAGAATCGGAATCGGGTACATGTTGCGTCTTCCTCGGAGATTCGACTCGGCCTTCAGGTCTTAGAGATGATGTCACGTAAGAGGGTCTTGGCAGCAAGACCTTAGCAACAATCCCCCTTCAGAGAGAAACCCTCACCTTTTTAGCTCCTATCGTCAAGGAAGTTTGGATCAAAAAGTCAGGATTTTTATATGAGGCCAAGTACTCTACGAAAATGATCCCGGCTAGTTAGCCAATTTTCGGCGCGGCTAGAAGAGTGGTTGGCTTTGTCATATGTGATCCGATGTTAAGATCAGCAGAAACAGACTTCATCAGCCCGCTTTTAAAAGTATTAACAGCTAATTAAGTTTGATATTAATTACCGCCATTCCCTATTTTGCGAGACACTCAAGAAAACTCGTAGAAAGTAATAACGATTAAATAAAAGGCTTGATCGCTTTACGGAACTATTTGTTATTAGTTTGTTTTGTACTTCAGAATCACCTCATCTAGTCTATCTACTTCCAATTTGTTAACCCAACCTTCATCATAGACTGGTCATTTTACCTCGCGTTATAACCAGTGGCCCGTTTCTCGAAACACCCGAAACGTTTCGGGCCTATTTCGGGTGCTATAGTTTCCTACGTGTCTCACAAAAGAAGACGTTTCTTCCAGGAATGAAATATTGCAACATGTTTGCCCTTTCGTTTCTTGAATTCATAGTAAAAGGCCAGCTTTTTAGAATAAGGGGAACGTAGTTTTTGAAATGGCTTTTCGGGCCCGAAAAGCTTACGGGACTTTCGAGAACAGGGCCCCTATGTTGATGACACCTTAATCCTAGGCATAAGTCGATACCAGGAGCATGTCAAAGCTAAATACAAGGGAAAAATAGATGGAAGGGTCGACGATTGCACAAAAAGAGGTTTTTAAATATTTAGAAGCATAGTATGATACAAATGAGCGCGAAGCAAGTGACGAAAAGTAAAAAAAGGAGATTTCGTGACTGTATTTTTCGCGTATTCTATTTTTAGCGAATATTAATTTCGCACCTTTTTTGAAATTGCGAAGATCACGAAACTGTTTATAGTACGAAAATTAAAATAAGGTAGGCCAAATGATCGATCACGGAACTCGTTCGTGCTTGTACCCTTTTTGCCGTTAAACTGTTTTGTAGGGTCTAAGACAAGTCAAGGTAGTTTGAAACAGGTATCAGTCAGAAAAATATTGCAACACAGGAAGTTTTGAGTGCCACAAATTAGCGTGGACGTACCAGTCTGCAGAATTGGCAAGTGGACAGAGGGTCCCCTATACTTTTTTCGTGAAACGTGATTGGGACTATTTTTTTCTCGTGAAACGTGATTTATGTTTATTTATCTATTCGTGATTGCCCATATTTGATTTTGGCATGAACGTGAACGAATTTTGGGAATTATCCGTAACGCGTGAACAGTCTCAATATTTTTACGTGAATGCATTTTGCAAAGTGGTATAGGGGACCCTCTGGACACACGCGTCCTTTTTCTAAACGCTCATTGCCCAAGCCAGAATCGTAGTACTGCACGCGGCAGCTGTAAGACCAAGAAGCATATGCCATCAACCAAGCGTGCATGCGCAGCGAGAGTTCCGAACTTCTGGTGGCATTGCACGCGGTGCACATGACTAAAACCTAAATACAGGCTCTGCACGTACGAAATCTCGTCGAGTTCTGCCATACTCTGGAAACTGGAGCATGCAGGTCCAAACAACGTGTTTTCTTTTGTTTGTTTGTTCTTGTTTTGACGTTTTCAGTACTCGCCAATCTTTCCAGTTGTTTTATGAGCCCAGAGGACCAAAACCCGAATTATCAGAATGGTTAGAAATTGAGCTTGGGGTTTACTATCACTTAGTAGGAGTTCAGACCATTTGAGAGCAAGATTTCCACACAGCCCCATACATTAATTATGCATGTGTTTTGTGACTCAAACTCTAAATTTTTTTCAGGCTTTTTCTCTGAATTTTTTCCAGGCTTCTTAACCTAAAATAGCAACATAACAAGGACAGTGAATAATGCATATGAACGGGACCCCGTTGAAGTCCTGAATTTTTTTCAGGCTCCCTTGCGCAATTGCAAAAATTGCGATCACAACTGCGACGATCATTCTTCATTTGATAACAAGGACAATAATTCAAAGCATTCAAGTGAGCTAAAATAACAGTGACAATTTTAGAATAATCTGTTTGCCTCTAGGGTCTCTAGCAAAATTAAATACACATCATGCATTTCTAGATTGTTCTTTTACGCAGTTGCATTTAGAATTATCGTTTAACTTATTCGTAAACTGTTAACTGTGAAACGTTTCACTTTAGTAACATTAATGGGTTATAACGATCACAAAGACGATTTGACAGGGCAATTTCGAAAGAGACATATTTTAAATTCAAATTATCCCTAGAAACAGGCTTTGTCAAAAATTGTTTTCGAATAGAAAATTAGCTTTGTTTACACTCGCGATATTGAGTTTTTCGCCAACCTTAAGAGCCATCGAAAACGCCAAACTTTGAAGTCCCGAGACAGGACATGAAGTCTCGAGTTTCTTAGACGTATAAACGTATATAAATGCTCAAGCTTGGATTAATCTTTTTACCAGTCTAAAAATCACGTATTCGTAAAGGCGATTATTAATTAAGGTATAATCTGTCCAGCTGAGCCGTCAGCACTGAAAGCTCCACCCACGAGAATCAATTCTCACGTGCAACGTCATTTACTGCTCACTTAGACGTCCTACTTCTGTGGCGTGGCACTGTCATCAGCAAGTCGTCGAGGCTTTGTACAACTAGAGGCCACAAAATGGCATATAGATGTTTTGGAAATTGCAATTTTCTACGTCACTGCTATTGCTCACAGATGCATTTATGTCACATTAAGTGACATGCACTTCTTTCAGTTCATAAGCTTCACCAATTGAATGTACTTCCTTGGAAACACTGTACTAAGTTTTGAATGGATGGTACTTCTAATAGAACACAAGTAACTTGAGAATGGCTTTCACCGCATGCATTTCTAGCATGGCCATCAAAACGTTCAAACTTTCCTGCATAAGTATCATAAATGCCAGCAGTAATAAATCCTACTGTAAAATGAACGACATAATTTTCAGACATCAGTGATACAAAAGCTCTATTGGTGGTATGCACTGACATCCCTCAATGATGGGATCATTGTGTACTTAACCAGTGTAGTTTTCAATCTATTTTAGGGTCCGTTCAATTTTTTGGGGATAAGGGGGGGGGGGTCCTCTGGTGGGATTTGGACCACACCCCACAAATGGCTTTTTGGCGGGGGGATTAGCCAAGGAATCCAAAGAAAAAGTGGGGGTTGAGTATATTTTGAGATAAAAGCAAAGTTAAAAAATGGCTGGTGAACTTATTTTGAAGGGGGGCGGTCATCCACCAAAAAATTCTTTTTGAGGGACATCATGTGACTAAAACTGGTAAGCTGGAAGAGGGGAGTTATGCAATTTTCAAATGACGTCACTCCCCCAAATCCTACCAGCGTCCCCTATCCCATACAAAATGAACGGGCTCTTAGCTGACAATTTTCCTCTAGCACTTTAATCATTGAAGGTACTTCGTTTAGCGTTATACATGACGGACAAAATAGCTATGATTCATTTCCCATATTTATGACTTTTATCAGATCATTACAACTGTTTATTTCCTTGGTATTGTTAAATACCAAAGTACACAAGCTCATAACAGTACATTGCAATTCAGAATTTGCACCAAATACTGTCAAATCACTTTGCCTATTGGCCGTTCCGAAATTCAAAAGGGAACTGGGACGAGTTTCAACTTTGAAGTAATCGATAAATTGACACCATCACATGAAAGATAACATTGAGATTGATCGTTTGAACAAGTTTGACTCTTTTAGGTTGAACAGAGACCAAGTTATGGACCTTGAAACATAGCTCAAAATCCATACAAATGTCTCTAATGTTGTGACAGCGTCCCCCAAAACCCTGAAATTTGAAACTAGCCCCAGTTCCCTTTTGAATTTCGGAACGGCCAATATGGTGTCTTTAATGTTAAGGTTCGATCAACATGACACTGTGGCCCAGGATGGTACAACACCCTCTGTGATTACCATTTTTGAGCACACTTATGAGTCCACTGCATGTGTATGATGGTTGATATTTCTACCGACATATCCTCTAAGGTAAGTCATTTTTTGAGGAATAGGAGCTGGGGCCCGTTTCTCGAGACTTCCGAAAACTTTTCGGGCCCGAAAAGCAATTTCAAAAACTGCGATCCGCTTTTTCTAAAAAGCTGGTCTTTTACCTTGGTTTCAAGAACAGAGAGGACAAATTTGTTGCAAAATTTCATACCTCAAAACGGTACTGTCGGGGGCTGGATGGCTAGTAAAAAACACCGGATTTCTCGAAACACATGCACAACACACTTTATTCCAACACACACACACGTTTCCAAGATGGCTGCCCCGCGTGCAAACCCACAATGCATTGCGCTTAACTGGACACCACAAAAACATCTTCGTTTTTAAGATACGAAGGAAATTGTCGCACCCGAAGTTTCACGGTAATTTTGAAAAACGGGCCCCTGGCTTTTTCTAAACGTTTTGTACAAACCTGATCCCAGTAGTTGTCAGCTCCTTTTTATAATCTGACTTCTTTTAAGCCAACATTTGATGCAACGATGAAGTTTTGATCATGACCTGGCTCACACACGTCACGGTTCTAATTAATACAATTGAAAGTGGTAATAGGACTGAGTGGAATTCCAATTCAGTCTGTAACCATACGAGTGACAAACACAATGTCGGACGAGCGCGTAGCAGGTCCGATTTGTTTTGTCGTGAAAATGATCACTGACCGAACTGGACGACACGAAGTCCTGTTACCAATTAATCAACTGAAAAATGCGTGAGATTATTGTTCGGGACTCTTACTGAAATGCCTATTCATGACGTCATCCGTGCTTATGTTTCCTGCGCGAATTTATGAGATTCCTGCGCAAAAAGGGTTAATTCGGCCCCTATTCCACCACTCTTACAAAAAATTAAATGGAAGAAAGAATCTCCATCAAGGGAGGAACATTCCTATTTCAGTTCTATTTCTGTTTCCCCTACCCTGCAAGCAGAGGTGTTTCCTTTGTATTTCTCGCTTATTTTGTCCCTCATCTCCTTTTCTGGTCGCTGTTTGGTTTTCCTGTTGGTTGCCTAGTTCAAAAACAACAACGCGAATACCGGACACGCGAATGACTTTATTACGCGGTAAAAGACTGACAGAAAGAAAGTTCTGCTCACAGGGTATGTTTTCTCCAATACGCAAGGGATCAGGATATTCTTTTTCTGTGAATCACTGAAACTACTTGTTCATGATAAGAAAAGGTCATTAAAGAAAACTTAAAACAAAGACAAAAAGCGCCGTCCAGCCTCTACATGCTTCGGTTCAAAAACACTAAGTTAACAATAAGGTTAACTAAAAAAGCTCTTGAGAAGCATGTCATCTTTGTGCTTGTCCTATAAGGTTTACCGCGGTTTAACAGCGCGTAACGTTCAAGGGCTGTCGGCATGTTGATCCTCTTACACCCTATTCTAGTCCCCCACGATCAGTGTATGAGAGTGAGACCTAAAAGTGATATTGGTATACACCAGGTTTAATGTCAGTCTCTGGGCATCTGCGCACCCACCCCTCCCCTAACCCGACATGTTATAATAAGTTAATAAGTTAGTGTTATTGCTGGGGTATGGGAGGGGTAGGCATACCTCTTATGCAACCATGCTAACTAACTGATTTAAACATAGGCACGCGATGCGTGCTTGAGCTATTTTGTGAAGAGTGGTAAAATGTTGATAAGATACGGAGAAGTCAGAAAATGGTTGAATGGTGAGTCATTTATCTGTGGCGCTTTTGGTTTTTGCTATAGTATCGGAGAAGTACGAGCAAATTGTTTTTGTTTAGTTTTCTTATTTCTAAGACTGATTTTGAGTTTGATTTGTACCAATTAAACAGTCATTCATCCTACATTTTTTGAAAAAAGAGTTTCATTAATTCCGCAAAAACCGATATGTAATATATTTTCTATTATTTGTTCATTTTCTTTCTCCGCACTTTCGCAAACACTATATTCGTCCAGTCTCTCAAATTCCCAAAATATACGTACACGTGCTGATACAGTTCCAGGACCATGTGAAGAAATATTTCCAAACAGACGAACTATGTAACATACTACAATATATGAGACCGCAAAAACCGAATCACCGTTGAATACAGTACTGATAATGAATATAGATATAATTGCCGTAACGATCAATTTCTGATTTTCAAGTGCTTTGTACTTTTTACTTCGGACAGCAAAAATAGCCCGACCTAAACAAACGCTCTTATTTTAGTGCTTGGGCCTTTTGCTGACAACGTCTGTGTACAGTAAGCAGATGAGCGTAACACCGCGTTATATCCCGAAATAAGGGCAATATTAAACTTACCGACTCGAAAACAAACCACCAATTAATTCCAAAATAAGCTCCTCCGAATTAAGAGCGCCAACAGTTGTACAACATTAAAAAAAACCCGATCAACAGACAAACAACGGATCGAAATCCGCCAATAAGAAGAAGAGAAAATTGAAGTTGAGAAAAGTAACCAATAAAAAACGGTTAAAAGTGACCAATCATTGTAACAGAAAATTATAAATTCAATTAGATGTTGTTGTAAACAAGTTGAATTGACCACGTGCAAATCTTGTGATTGAGTCACATTTAACCAACAGCGCTGCCTTATTCATGTGGGAATTAACCAACGAACTTGCTATTACCAAACGTATGCACGTGATAGATCAAAGTTGAAAATCGCATTTGATACACAGGGCTGTATGTCTTGGTGCCTGTTTAGACGTGAGGGACAAAAGTAATCCATTTGACAAATGAAATTGCTCACTATCCGAAATCACCATTTTCGTTGTTTAACATAAAAACTGCTTCACTTCAAGGGGAACAAATATCCAGATTAAGGATTCCTTTCCATAGCATTTTTCTTCCGTAAAAATATCACTTGTGGAAATAGCCACTTCTGGTTAGACTAATATTTATAGTTTTCAAATCCATCAAACATATGTTTATTTTCGTCACACAGTGCTCTTCCAGTTTTAACAATGTTCTTGCAGTTTTGACAAGATTAGCAAAGGAACAAAAAAACACAAGAAAAATTTAAAAACTAAGCACTCGTCCACTTCGAAACGAAATATTTGGAAATATTTAATTCCGAGAAAAATAGAACTTTTGCGAGGCTGTCAAGGAGCATTTTGAACACAACTTTTCATTGGCTTTTCATTACACAGTAACTTAGCGCTTATTGGCTCTGTAGTAATTTTTACGTGGACTCCGGCTGATCTTTGCTAACAATGGGAAAGGAATGTGCTGCTCGTTTCAGCAGACGTTCATTAGGGAGGAAAGGTTGCGTGACGAACCAAAAGAGCGTCTGCGAAGGAGACTAAACACACGGTTGTTATAACCAACAAGCCGCGGCCGTAAAATTCAAATACTTTCGTCCCCACCTTACTACGTTCATCATCCATCGAAACAGCACAACTCATACTTCATTCTAATCTGACTCCAGTATCTCAAGCCTATTATTGTCAATCACGCATGCGTTAAATATACAAACCCTTTTCTCCGGAAAGACTACCATAATGGTGGTACCCCTTGGCGTGATAGTAATAAATACATCACGCAACAATGGATGGAAGACGCATGACATTCCACGCTGATGTTCCTTTGAGCGTAATCAACACGCATGTGTACTTTAGTCTCAGTGCTGACCATCACTGACCACATGCTTTCAAAAACACCTTTAAAACAGGGAATTAGCTTGGCCGCTGGCTGAAACAATGCCATCTAAACAATCCTTTATTTCATTGGTTCAAGGCATAACCATCCGACCACGGAAGAATTTCTTGAGCTTCATGCTGACATAGAGCGATTTTGTTTACACAAAATAGCTCAAAAATGATAAATAAATGAAGTTTTACCCTGCTTTCACTCATAATTTCGGTTATTTTGCACCGGCTAAAACTTTCCATTGCAATTCGTTTTCTCTCTACATCGGCATTTATATTGTACGAGACTAACAAAAAATAAGGGATAATTTAATGTTTCCAGGGAGAAAACAGCAACATCAAAGTCATTTTTAAGAAAATGGGAATAATAATAACAACAACAGTAATGATATTGATAATGCCAGAAAAAAATTTTTTTTCAAAACTATAAAGCGTTCATTATTTGCGATCAAGAGGACTTCGTGTTTAGTTTTGCCACACGACGGCGCTCTGTGTGTGGTTAACAAAACTCTCGCTACTGTTTCCACAAAACCAGTCATGGCGTGCCTCTACGTTTCCTTGCATTTTCACTCACTTGACGCTAATTACATGCAATTTTGCACTAAACTGTCTGATCGGTTCTCCAGGATGTTCTCTTCTGTTCAATTCGCCACGCAGGGTGACTACTTTGATTTTGAGATTGCCGGAGAATCAGTCATGATGAGGCAATAGTCCTGTTTCCTGTGGTCGTGACGGGAAAACATCAGCCGGCTCGAAGATCCAGGATCCCCTAATATAAAGTCATTGTTGTCCTTGGGTGTCACTGACGACGGCTTCTGTTAATTCCAGTATATTCCCTTTTGCACGACACAGACTTGGCCTCACTCGTTGGGTTTTTCCTTGCTCATCATCGGGTTTCACTATTATAACAACGAGATAAATAAAAAGGATTGTCATAGTTTTCATGGAACTGAACAAAAGTTCCCCAACTTTTCAAAAAAGCGGCTCTCCAGTTGTGGTTCTTTATCTTCTTTTTGCATTTCGATTCGGAGCTTTAAATCCATGATTTCCCCGAAGAGCTCCTCGTATTGTTCCATTAATGACAAACTTTGAGCTCTCATAAGTGACAACTCGCTTTTTATCCACTCAATGCTCAGGTCAATATTGCGGATTCTTTCCTTGACGCTCAAGGGTTCATACTGGTCGTCTGCTGTTAACTCGATGCCGTCTTTGACTTTTTCTGGTTCTATTTCTACACCATCCGTCGCTTGATAACCTCCTCCGCACACAGTTTTAACAGCGAGTGACTTGTTGACGGATTCCTCTGGTTTGGTTTCGACCGAATTTACGCTATTTGTATCAAGATGGCAGTTTTCAATCCTCAAACCTCGAGGCGTGACTTCATTTTCAGGCCGCATGGGGTAAGGCATTTGCGTCGACTCGGTTAGAAACTTGACATCGTCGAG
Source organism: Galaxea fascicularis (assembly GCA_948470475.1). NCBI lineage: Eukaryota > Metazoa > Cnidaria > Anthozoa > Scleractinia > Euphylliidae > Galaxea > Galaxea fascicularis. The sequence goes on from OX419339.1 coordinate 26,488,101, forward strand.
ATCTTTACAATGCCGGTCCGATTCACGCAAAGTGGAAGAAAGTGTCCCGGCTTGAGTGGTTTTAAACGTACTCGTCAACTCTCCCCAAATGTTGTTGTTGTCTATATTGTCCGTTCCCTCCTTGAATTTTGTATTGACGCCCGAGAGGAGCCAATAATTACTGCCAGTATCATCAGCAAAGCCATGCTTTTTCTCTTCCGTTTCACCTTGTCGTAGTTCACTCCACAAAGCGGTTGCAATATCAGCCATAATCTGTACGCACCGGCCACAGCTAATATAAAGTCTTTATATTCATTCAACGTGTAGACGTATGTTTCAACCCAAGTAATTTAATTTCCTTTGCGAACGCATTCTGTCTTGACTCTTTCAGGACTACAGTGTGTTCTAAAGTAATTAATCAATAGCCTAATATGCTGTTTTCCGGGGTGACTTACCACTTATCTGGTTGTTTCCTTCAGCACGTTTGGAAATATTACATTTGGAAGGCTTGCTATTTTTATCCAATGACTTCATCGACAGCTCAGGTCACGCGTCCCGGAAGCCACCTGTATGCAGGCTGTAATGAGCAAAAATACAAGTTAAATGCTGCCACAAACGATTTAGTAACCAGGTGACCTTAGGATTATTTACTTTCTTTCACGATCTTGCATCCTGTTAATACAGTCAACCAATAGTACCAACGTCATCTTTGTCGACACAAGTAATTACTTAATTTTGTTTTTTGCTAACTTAATAAGTAGTGAAGGTCGGAAACGCGATGATCAGAATTTTCGTAAAATTTCCCAAACGTGAACTCCTACAAAGCAAGATCTCTCTCCGTTCAGTAAAATCCCGGGTGCTTTTTTTTTAGTTTTTGTTCTCTTTCGTTTTTCTTATTACATTTGATTATCAATGTTGCCTTTTTCCGGGTGCTCGTACACTAGTTCAGTCACGCTATTTTTCTTCACCCCTGGACCCAAAGGATAGCACAGTGGGTTTGCCAACTGAATAATTGGGGCGATGTAGGAATGTGTGACATTTAATAACAGGACCAGTAACGTAATTGGTCTCCTTGTTGCGCAGATCTGCAGACTTTCTTTTGGGTCGTTACGTAGTCTCTCCTCCTTAGATTGCGTGACGAGCCAAAAGAAGTTGTGGAAGCATGGTTACTAGGAAAACCCCGTGATCAGAACAATACTTGATTGATTTCCCGTTAATAGCGCAGATTTTAATTGAGTGTCGTAAAACCAAAACCAAAGATTTTACTCCAGCCAATCATAACAGACCGAAGCGGTTCAACGTAGTTTTTTGACCCCTTTTTGAATGCGCACATAGACTAGACCGCTACCCAACCCCGCGTAGGAGAATTAGCTAGAATTGAAGTTCATTTTATTATTTTTATACATGTGATACTATGTCAGTGATTCTACAAAATTTTGGAAATTCAACATCCAACTTTATTCACTTTATTCATGAATGACTTTATTTCAACCTCTGAATCAAGGTCGAATTTTAATTTATTTGGGTCGACCCAAATAGGCATTTGATTCGGCGCATGAAATGTTCGACGTTTGAACTGGGCCTTAGGTCCCGATACTGTGCTAGTGTTAAGAATGAAAGGACAAGTGAGCGCTCGCATTTGAAAGAGCCGGGTTGCTCGTTAGAACTAAAAAGTTGCCTACATTTTTGTCGCGTTTGAATGAAATTAGTGGAGGTTGCGAAAAGATTCGACCAGTCTCGGGATCAGTTTGGAGTAATTTAAAGTTATTATGAACGATACTTTTGACTGTGTGATTATGAGGATGGAAAGTGAGGGTGAATGGATTTCTGTCATTTTTATCCTTTTGTGACGTTTGTAGTGCTGACTGTCGATCAAATTATTGGGCGCGATGATGGCCCGCTTTGACAAAAGAGGCAGAATAGCCACGTTTTTCGAAGAACTGGCACATCTCCTCTGCTGGAAAAATCAGAGTCATCACTACATAGACGTCGAAGTCTAAGAAATTGAGAATAAGGAATGGAGTTCTTGACATGTGATGGATGTGACAATGGCCCGATTTATACTAGAGACGGATCATCCGTCTGGGACGAACTTGGGCAAAGAACGATAGTTCGTCTGATAATTCGTCTGTGTATAAATACGGGCAAACAGACGGATTATCCGTCCAGACGAATTATCCAGATAGTTCGTCTGGACGGATAATGCGTCTGTTTGCTCGTATTTATACGCAGACGAATTATCAGACGAACTATCGTTCTTTGCCCAAGTTCGTCCCAGACGGATGATCCGTCTCTAGTATAAATCGGGCCATTAACACATTACCTCTGTGGTTATAAATCAAATATTTCTACAAATAGTAGAGAACATTATAATTCGATTAATCAGTGACAATAAAGGGAGCGTCAAAGTTAAGAGAAAAAATTGAGGCAAATCATGTATTTTACAATTCTTTAAAGCATTTAGATGGTTTGCTCTTTCCACAGTATCCAAAGAGTTGTCGTTTAGAAGCGTATACATAAATGTAAATATTATATTTTAGTTTGTCACTACCAGCCTTTAGCCTTCAGCACGTCTAGCGTTTGATGACATTGTGAACAGTTACAGTTCTTTTAACATTAACTAGTTTTGTATTTTACCAAGTGCCAAGGAGACAATGCGGCATGAACATGATGAAGAACTTGAGATTTATGACAATGCTTTTAAAAACTACTTTTAGATAAAAGCATTCGATGATTATGCCCTTATATCATTAAAACTTATTGCATGTCGTATTTGTGTGTTTTTAAGCGGTCTCTTTTAGGGGTCAAAATTTGCTTAAGCCACGCCCAGATTGGTCTCCTTTAGGGGTCACAAAAAGCTTGAGCCACGCCCAGATGGTCTCCTTTAGGGAATTTCAAAATTTCCGATGTGCATTCCCGTCTCTTCCATATGGAAGTCCCCCCCCCGGGCCTGCAGGTAGCATAGCTAATCGTGGCAGGCCAGTCTATTGAAACAGAAGCATCTATATTACAGCACAGGATTTAAAAAAAAGGTAAGTGTATTTTGTGCGGGATTGAACTATCTACTCGTTTTCATGGGATTCGTGATAGTAGTCTATAGGGCGCTTGACAGGTTTGTCTCATATTTGTCCGATCGCACTCAATATGTGAAGGTTATGGATACCTCATCGCATTCATTACGTCTCACTCAAGGAGTTCCTCAGGGTTAAGAACTGGGACCGATATTGTATTCTCTATACACTTCTCCATTAGGTGCCATCGCCAAGCATCATCAAATGAATTTCCACTCTTTATGCCGATGACACGCAGCTGTACATTTCGTTTAAAACATGCTGTGCAAATGACATGGAACAGAGCAAGACCAGGATGGAAGCCTGTAGCCTGCAAACAGGCTCTCCATTTGGGTATTCCGAGAGATGGTCGCGTCGACTTGCTCTTGAATGGCGCGGTCAAAGCTCGGGGATTGGGGTGCCCGCCCCAATCCCCTCGCTTTTGACCGCGCGCCATTAGAAAGCAAATCTCGGAATAACCCATACGGAGAGTCTGTTTGCAGACTAGGAAACCTGTGTTGATGATGTTGACCTTTGGATGGTACAAAATCGACTTAAGCTAAACCAAGAAAAAACGGAAGTGCTAGTATTTTCATCTTGTTATCGTCCAAGACCAAACATTCATGATTTGGAAATTGTTGATGAGGTAGTTAACTGTTCCTCAACAGCAAAGGACATTGGTGTCACACTCGATGAATCTCTGTCCATGGCTCCGCACGTAACAGCAGTGTGTAAATCTGCATTTTTTTCACTTACGAAACATATCTAAGAAAAGGAAATTTCTTAACATGGAAACTACGAAATCCCTGGTACATGCTTTCATTACATCAAAGGTCGACTACTGCAACTCGTTGCTGTATGGTGTTCCCAAATATTTTTTACTACGGCTCCAACGAGTATTAAACTGCGCTGCGAGAATATAGTGTTTAAATCTAACAAATATATATATCTTATTAACCAAGCGCGAGGGCCGTACTGGGAGAATATCGGCCCGAGGTCTTGGCAGTACGGACCGAGCGAAGCGAGGTCCGTACAAAAAAGACCGAGGGCCGATATTCTCCAAGTACGGTCCCGAGCAAGCTTGGTTAATAAGAGATTTATTACACGACTGAAGATACGGCCCTCGCGCTTGGTTAATTAACCATTATTCTACGAGGGCGCGCTGATCATAACCAACTCGGCGCTACGCGCCTCATTGTTATTTATCATTTCATATCCAGCAAGCCCGAGTGGAATATTTGTTTTATTAAAAACACTGCGACCACGAATTGAGAATCTGAACCAAAAGCAAATGAAAGAAATAAACGTAGAGAAAGAGAAAACCGTGAAATGGCAACATTTGTTAATCGCTTGACTAAACGAAAAGGGCGCGAAAACCTTAGTTTTGTTGCAGCGTTTCTGGGAAAAGTTGAATGAATTTAACGAAAGTATCCGATAGGAACGCCGGCAGGAGCTTCATCTCCGGAAAATTACTCTATTTTATTGGCTCAGGACTGCTGTAAATTGTCAATGTTTTAAAAAAGTGGATGGAACGGCTTTCACATGGATGTCCGTGCCGAGGAAGAAAGCGAATTTGTAATCCATACAAACAACGGCGCCATGTGCGAATTTCATCAAAATGAAGACATATTTCAGTTTAAAAAGACTATGATAAACTAGAACATTACCTCACCGAAACTGGTCGAAAACAAGCAGCCTGAGGGATAAGCAAAAGAAATATCATGGCTATGAAAGAAATATCCTGAGCCTCTTGAAATTTATCTGATGCGTGCGGCATAAAAACTGGAACCGCGGCCGAGCAGAATAACAAAAACAACGAGAGCAGCGATTTTTCTCGTCTTTACTAAACGTGACGCTGTAAAAGTTAAACGTTTCAAGCTGGTGATTGGTACATTTCAGCGAGCGCAGGTAAAAGACCACTTTTACTTTTACTTTGTTGAGTTTTAGTTTTAAAATTTAAGAACACCGATCCTTCGAAGGATTTCCCGTAGCGAATGCTGCTGTGAACTTTTCCCAGAGCTGCAAGAAAATTGTTTAAAACAGAAACCTGCACAGATCTGGTCTTTTGTCGTTCTCGTCTGTATTTCGGTTCCAGTGTTGCAATTTCTGAGATGATTTTTATTCACTAATGGCTGCCGGTTTCGGGGAAAATTTTACTCGGCTTATACAACGCGGGATCATTCGGGACAATACCCGGTCCAATACTTAGAGAATATCGGACCGGCAATAGAGCAATCTTATTGGTCGATTTTAGTTATTGGCCCTCTGACTGCCTAAGTCGTGTAATAAGATCACGTATTGTATTGTATTGTATTGTACGAACTATACTAAAGATACTTGCAACATTGTGTCTTCTCTAATTTATTCTTTAGAACAAATATTATTTTATCTATTTCAACTAACTATCTTCAGTTTTCAAGATGTTAAATAGTACTCTGTTCATTTCTTTCTTAATACTATTTTTTGGGAGCTTTTTTATTCTTTCAGGTATCCCATTCCACACTTTTGCTCCAACACGTTTAAAAGAATATTTTTGTAGGTCGATTCTAGAGTTTTTGATAAGAAAGTTCTGAGAGGTTGACGAGCGGGTAGCATATTTGTGTATGTCAGAAGTTCTACAGAAAAGATTTAGAATATCTGACGGTACTTTTTTTTGCATTTATGTCGTGCATTAAGTTTGAGACCGCTTGGACATAAAGAAAACTTAAGGGTAAAACGTTAGTTTTGAGAAATAGAGGGATGGCATACTCATTTCTGTCTGCAAAGTGAATCAAGCGTAGGGCGCGCTTCTGTAGGATAGTGAGTTTATTTAGATGTGTTTTCGGGGCGTGGCCCCAGGAAATAAGTCCATAGGAGAGATAAGGTGTTTTGAGAGCATTCAAAATATTTATAAGAACATGAAGTGGTATATAATGTCTTAGTCTACTTAACATTCCAACAGTTTTGCTTATTTTGGTTATAACAGAATCGATATGGTTTTTCCAGGAAAAGTTTTCATTGATAAGGACGCCTAAGTACTAAATACAGTCTTTGTATTCAAGGTTTACAGTTTTGTTTGAATCATAGGTCCCATTCCTGTGCCCATCGCTACACCATTAATTTGTTTGTAATAGTTGCCGGCGAATGAAAAACAATTAAGCGTTAAAACTAGTTCGGCAAGTAGCGTTTCCGAGTTTGGTCCTTTGACAGTGCGTTGATCGAAAAAATGTTTGAGTGCCCTGATGACCTTCGCTATTGGGAATGACTGGGTAAAGAGGTGTAATGTCCATGGTGAAAATAAGTTTGTCTTGGCTGAAGAAATTGAAATCGCGGAAAATTTGTAGTGCGTGTGTATGTACTGTGATTGATGTATGATGGCAAAGATTTGACGATAGAAGGGGCGGATCCAGGAATTTCTGAAAGGGGGGGGGGGGTTGTACACTACCGAAGTAGCCTTGAACACCAATGGTGAAATAACTTCGTAAAAACAATTTTATTCTATTATTTTTTTACGAAGAATCAAGCAAAATAACAAAAAAAATTCTCAAAGGGGGGGGGGGTTGCAACCCCCTCAACCCCTCCCCTGGATCCGCCTCTGGATAGGCGTACCATACCGAAGACTTATGTCCCCAAACTCTTTTTGAACAGTGTGTGGGTTCTTTAACGTCCCACAGGTTACTATCTGCGCTATATTTCCCTCTCTTTTTGATGAAGCGCTCTTCGTCTACGCCCTCAAGCGAGATTTGATAATAACAGCGTGACTTGACTGACTTTGCATGCAGGGAATTTACTTTGTCACGCAACAATATACAGTTAGTCTGTAATAAGAGCGCAAGAGACTGGGCAGAAATAAATATTCAATATGGCGCTAATCATGGATCTTTTTGTTTGAGGAAAACTTTTCATTTGCATTATGTACTCGGTTAGCCCTTATTTTACGAACCTGCTTTTGATTCTTTTGTTATTTAGTCAAGTATTCGGAAGACATAATCAACAGACTGTAAAATATCAGCGAAATGTAACGAACATAGTGTTAGTTGGTGCTACAGGTGACTTGGCCAAGAGGTATTTATGGCAAGGATTCTTTAAACTTTTCACCGAGGAAACAACAGACAGAAATACGTTCAGATTTTACGCTACCGCTCGTGATGTTCCTGAAACAGGTAAAAAGAAGATTGATTCCATTTTAGGAGGCTCTCTGAAGTGCTCCGGAAGTGAACACGCGTGTGGTCAAAAGAAGAGGGCATTTGCGGAAGTGGTTCAATATCATCCTTTGACCGACGAGAAGGACTACTCTTCTCTGTGCCACATCATCGCAGAAAATCTAAAACCGGAAGAACAAGAGAAAGGTCGCATATTTTATCTGTCAGTCCCGCCTTTTGCCTACATACAGATCGCAAAGAGGATCCACACATTTTGTCGCAACCATGGTGATGACCAAACTTGGTCTCGCCTCGTGCTAGAAAAACCCTTTGGTTCAGACTTCACAACTGCTCAGGAGTTAGCTAAAAATATGGCCGAATATTTCCAGGAAAGAGAAATCTACCGGATCGATCATTACTTGGGAAAAACAGGAGTTACACAGATACTAGACTTTCGCATTAATTACCATGATATGTATGAAGGTTTATGGAACAGTGATCACATAGAAAGGGTGGAGATTGTTTTGAAGGAGAGAGGCGACTGCAAAGGGAGAACTAACTTTTATGATCATTATGGTGTTGTCCGTGACGTCATGCAAAATCACATGACTGAGCTTCTTGTGATGGTCGCCATGGAAATGCCAAACAGCAAGGACAATCAAACAGGTGTCATGCAAAACAAACTAAGGCTACTGAGAGAAATAAAACCCATGAATAGGTGGAGTGGAATCATTGGACAGTATGAACAGTATAACACACACTACAGTGAAGAGAAAGGGCAACGTAAGATAGCTGATTTCCAGAGAAGCAACACACCAACCTTTGCTGCTGTGTCTGTCTTTATTAACAATGCACGCTGGGAAGGTGTTCCTTTTATTTTAGTTTCTGGAAAGCAGCTTGATGAGCGAACAGCTTATGTACGAATAGTATTTAAACAAAATGTTCATAGACTCTGTTCAAAGTCAGTTAAAAGTGATCATTGTGGTATCAGGCAAATAGTGTTCAACATCCAAGGAGAAAGACTTAAGAAACCAGCAGTACTTATTTCAGGCATTCTTCCAAAACCAAAATTATTCCAGCCATTGCAGATATCTATGGAGAACAAAACTGAAGAACTCTTTGGTTGTTCTGTGACCAATTTTCAAGCTCTTATTCAAAATGACTCAACTGATGCTTACACGACACTTATATCAGCCATATATCATGAGAGGAAAAACTTGTTTGTTGGAACTGAAGATCTGTTAATTTCCTGGAAAGTCTGGTCTCATTTTCTTGATAGTTTGAACTACCAAGTTCCACGCCAGTATGATCAGGACAACTTGGACTTGTTGGAGTTTGTTTCATTGGGAGAGCATATTAAATTTTACTGGAATGATGAAAATGAAAGTTGTAATGCAAATGGGATGTGCCAGTTAAGTGAAAAGTCAACAGACCATTACAATTGGGAAACATTTAGAAATCATCATCTGGTTTCTGGAAAAAATACACAGGTTGTAAGAGATCTTGCAGTCAACATTCTAAATCATGCTCTTAGAGCTGTTTCTTTGAGTGGGGTCTTTCATCTGGCATTATCAGGTGGAACCTCTCCCTTGATGCTCTATGAAACCCTTGCTTTTAGGACCAAATCATTCCCATGGCAACATACCCATATTTGGATGGCTGATGAGAGGTGTGTTCCATTAACAAGTGAAGAATCAAATTTTCATATGATTTATGAGAAGCTGTTACGGCATGTGCCAATTTCACACTTTAACATTCACCCAATGTACATTATGTTAAAAAGTGGGTTGTGTGATCGGGATGACAAAGGTGCTGAGCACTATGAAGCTGAACTGCGAAGATTTCTTGCTAATCATCATTTGGATTTTGTTGTTCTGGGTGTTGGTTCAGATGGACACACAGCTTCACTGTTTCCTCACCAATCAATTCTAAACAACAAAGAAAACTGGATAAGTTTAACTGATAGGGACAACAGTTACAAAGTGAAAACAAGAATGTCAATGACGTTTAGCTTACTCAACAATGCCAAGGCCTTAGGTGTTCTTGCTCTCGGCAACCACAAGCAGGACATTGTGAAAACACTTTCAACTGGTGAAGTTGACGTGTGGAATTACCCTGTTACTGGAATTCAGCCCAATACTGGGGATTTGACTTGGTACATTGATAATGAAGCCCTTGGCAGAAAATAGACTTGAGGGATAGGTTTTTCTGGTGACACCTCATTTGCTTCATATTACTTATGTTACTTTAGACCTATCATCATAAAGTTGAACTTTTCCTCAGCTTGACTTATTTAATGTGTATCCACCAACGCCATTAATTTGTTGCTGAAATTTAATTAAGTTTTGGCAATGCTTTAGAAAATGTCGTACAATTTTCCTGAGATTCTCTGATGGGCACTACTTTGTACCAGTCGTCACATATTATTTTCAAATGATTGAATTTTACAAAGTTACTTGACAAAACATTTCCTTGGGCTCTTCAATCAATCTTGTAAGTAAATGCTAATTTAATTCCATTGTTTGACTGGTAGATGGGAAGCTGAGGAAGGATACCCAAGCAAAACATAACTATACAAACCAGTCTAAAAATTGATCACAAAATTGATGATGCAAGGACACATTATGGATCTTTTTTATAATGGCTGTCGAAATATTGATATTTTATTTTCATGATTATTAGCCCTACTAGCTTCACTAGCAAGTGAGGTTAGTTGGGCCAATCAACATACATATTAAAAGGGCTGTGTGAATGTATTGCAAATTATGATGTCTGTCAGTTAGTAAGTGCACTGTGATTGGTCTTTTTTGGGGCTGTATTCTACTGTACGGCCCGCTAAATTTGAAAGTTTCCTTTGCCGCATGTCCGATTAACCTCCGAGATATAAAAAATATCTTACTAACCTTGTTTTCTCAGTCTGTCCTGTAAGTAACATCCTCATTTTTTCCCTTTGATTGATGTCCCGTGTGCTTTGCACTTGGGACATGAGCAAATGAGGAAAAACTCAGTCTGTAACTTACAGTACAGATCTCAAACTTGGTTAGTAAGAGGTATGTATCTCACTAGTATGCTTTCAGTGTTATTTTTTTCCTGGCTTTGCACTGTATAATGTTTTGCTTTTGGAATTTCTTGTACTCTTCTTTCTTCAGTATTCCTTGTGGATCCTCCTTGTGATCGTCAAGGGTCTGTTTTTGTAACCAGCTTTCATGTACGATGTAGTTTCCTCAATTTTGCTATTCTTTGTTATACAACATCTCCCCATATGACCTAACATTAGGTATCGTGGTCCTGCACAGGCTATACTCTAGTTTTCACTTAAAGCACCAGTGTCTAGTGCCAAGTTTGAATAGCCTCTCTCAAATACTGGGCAGTAGTATGGAATGTTTCGTGTACTTATGCTGGGACATTATCGTGTGGTTCAAATTAAGAGGACCTAAGAGGTTACTAATTTTGTGCAAAGCACAGAAGGCAAAGAAAACACCTGCTTTTTCACACTAGTTCAAGTTTGATTTATTAGATGCTATTTTCAGCTCCAGACATAAGCTATGTCTTTGAAAAATAAATCAACAACATTTGATTCTTTTCTGGGGATATCACCCACTAGCAAAGTTTCAAATTTTGGAAAAATAATATAATACCTATAATAGTTGTAATACATGTATTGGTTGAAGTACTTGACTTTATTTGTCCCTGATGTGTTGTTCACTAAAAGCTAAGGCTGCTACAGCTGTTATTATGCTGATTGTTACAGGTGCTACATGCAGTACAAATAGACTACAGATGCTACACCAACTGCAGCTTGCACACATACTACAGCCACATGCAGCTACTACACACAATACAGCAACTTGGCATCATAAGTGGGCTGAGTTTGTTGGTTCTTTAATCTGCTCTGAGAGGTTTTCCTCCAGGTGCTCCAGTTTTCCCCAGTCTCCTCAAAAATTAACATTTGATTTAATTTGATTTAGAGTTCATTTGATTTACAGTGTCCCCAATAATTAGTAGAGCACCTGTGCTTGGCTAGGATGATTTGAGACTTAAATAGAGTTATTGCGTGTTACACCTACTGCATACAATTGTACCTATCGTAGCTGTAGTGGCTGTAGTAGCTGTAGTGACTGTAGTGACTGTAGTGACTGTAGTGGCTGCAGTAGCTGTAGAAATGCACTTATCAATAATTGAAATCCCCCTTCCCCCCCCCCCCCCCCCACCTCAGGGACAGGATTTGAATGGAATGGAAATAAGGCTTTCTGGAGCAAAAAAATCAAAAACTTGTTGGAACAGATAGGATTAGGAGAACTCTGGATGAAAGCACACTATGCAGACATAGGAACTGTAAACATGATCAGGCAACGACTTAAGGATATCGAACTACAAAGATGGCTAAGTGAAATAAATAACGACATCAGAAAAGATGCTAACCAAAACAACAAAATGAGAACCTACCGGGTTATTCAAAACGATAGACAATTACAAATGTGAAGACTACCTACATCAGGTCACCAATATACGACACAGAATAGCTCTAACAAAACTGCGACTTAGCAACCACAAATTAGCCATAGAGACAGGATGTTATTCGAGACCATTCAAGAAACCTGCAGAAAGAATTTGCTCAATTTGCAAAATAGAAATGGAGGACGAATACCATTTTCTAAATATATGCCCTGCTTACCAGGAAAAAAGACGTTCGTTACTTAATTATTTGGAAAATGAATGTGGAATAAAAATAAGCAGAATGTCACCTAACAAAATATTCATGTTTCTAATAAACCCCCCTAGCGGAAATGCTAAAATACAAAAGCTAATAGCAAAACATATATTCGAATGCTTTGAAAAAAGGACAGGGGAAGACGGGACTTAATCAATTAACAACTTAATTAATAACTAATTAAGTAAGAATTTTTGTTGTTTGTATCTTTTAGTTATTTGGAATTCGTAGTCGATGTACATATTGTATAAGACTCCAAATAAAAACATGTCTGTCTGTCTGTCTGTCTTTGACTTCATATCATTTCAAAGGGTGATAAACCCCCACCCTATTGGGGCACTTGGACGGGTAAATCCCATCCTCGCAAACTACATTGAAAACGGCAAAACATGCTGTCAAATCTGATCAAACACCCTTCCCCTTGGCCCAGGGCAGGGAGGGTCGGGATTTTAAACGATAAAGTGTAAGTGTAGCAACCTCATTCCCAGAGGGAACGAGGTTGCAACTGTAGTAATGTGTTGTAAAAGCGCTCTCTGTTTTGGCTTCGCGTTTCGTGACGGTCATGCGCATTAGTCTTGGGGGCGAGGCGCGTGAAATAGATAAGCCTTTTTTTTAACGTTGTACGCCGAAATCGCAAGCACGCTCATAAAGGCCCTTTCTCTTATTTATCGGGAAAAGAGGTATGATTCTTCATTGTTTTATTATTTTGTACTTCATTTTCTTACGCCGAACTAGTCTCACATGCTCTGTTTACCTTTATGTTAGCTACCGATCAAATGTCTGTAATTATCCTTTATAATGTTCTCAGTCGTCGGAGACGTTTATTAGCTTTGTCTTGGAGATCTCAAGCGTTTAAATTAGCTTAGTGTATTGTTTACGTTCTTTTCAGTTTTTACGTGCAATCATCGATCCATCAATAAATACAGTTTGGTATCATTTTAACGTTTTGGTTTGGTACTCTTGCGTAACGTAAGATGATCTGTGCGCTACATAATGATAATGATAATGATGAGGATTTATATAGCGCTTTTATCCAAAGGGCTCAAAGCGGGACTTTTGCCAGACTGCTTTTTAGGCGCAAATTGCAGCCGCGCAGTTTACAATCTTATTTGAATGAATAGTAGGATCAACACAGGTGCCCCCAGAACAGAATAAGTTCTAGACCATCACACCGGGGACTACGTCCACTACTCTTTTCGAGTAGAGTGTGGGTTCTGTAACGTCCCACACCAGTACTGTGAGACGGAACCTCCGGTTTTATCGTCCTTCTCCGAGAAGACTAGAAAGTCTAACCATTTGCAGATGTCATTACAAAGGTAGCATTTTCTCCTCAGTTATTAAAAGACCCTGAGTGTTGGTCCGGCCTAGGCTTGAACCGACCTCCCGACCGACCTCCCGACCTCCCGCAGAGCAGTCCGGTGCTCTACCACTGAGCCAACTAAGTAGGTGTAGTAGCTGTAGTGGCTGTGTAGTAATATGCCTGTCAAGTCTCACGCCCGCAGGTGAAAAACTATGGACCAATCTTCTCACGTCTGGTCCCGCGTCTGGTTGACAAAAATATGTAAAATCAAACCAACGCCAGAAACGAAAAGACCTTATAAAAGGAGTGAATGACAATACTTTTGGGCGACGAAATTTTCGAAAATTTCGGGTAGGAATCGAATGGAACAGGATCTTTTCCGGAAAAGATTTTCGAAAATTTAGGACAACCTTTTCAATGTTCCCGAAAAGTGGAAGTGACGACCGAGAATAAGCCGTTCCACTCGAGACCGAAATTTCCGAAAATTGAAACCGAAATTTTTTGTTGAATGGAAAGCGCCCCGTGTAAAGATCTGTAAATGGTAAGGTCCCCTTTCCGCACAGCTGGTCAGGACATTTCACGGGATCTTACACGAACTCGTGACCAAGCCTTAAGAACGTCTTGCGGGGTGTTGCCCGGTATGTGAAGCACGATAAACCAGACCTGTGGAAGCGAACGTACGTGTAGGTTTTAAGCGTGTGTAGGGCCTGATTGCCACCGATTATTTGAAGTTTCTCCAACTTGCTCGCTTGGTGACACATGAAGTAACTTGTTCGGGATTTAGAACGCAAATCTCGGCGTTTTCAAGGGAGTGATTGACTTCCGAGCGCTTTCGAATTGAGGCGCGTTTCAAGGTAGGCTGTGAAGCTTGTGTTTAAACTATTTAAAGTAGTGCCTTCCCCCTCGATAAAGGCAGTCAAAACCCTTATTCAAGAGTACTGTTATCATCTAATCAAATCTCATAAATGGGAAGATCTTTGAAAATGTCAAATGGTTGCAGTTTTCACTAACCAGTTCTACAGTTGTCTGGTTTGAGTTACACTGTTAAAGTGAGTTTCCTTAAAATAAGATTAAAAAATCTTGTTTTAAGTTCCTGAGATAAGAAACTGCAAAGCTTAAAACAAGTACTCCAAATTCTCAAAACAAGAACCAGGCTTCTTGAAACAGGAACTTTATTTCTTATTCTAAGTACAAAATAAAGCAGAAAAATTTCCTTGAAATAAGGAAATTAGTACTTATTTTAAGTTAATGAAACCAAGTAACCAGTGTCTTGAAACAAGGAAATTGCCTCCTGTTTTAAGCAGTAAAAACATGCAGTTAACAAGTAATAATATCTTGAACTAAGAGAATTGTTTGTAACGCTTTACGTTTATGAAATGAGTTCTGATTACCTTAAAGAAAGGAAATGTCCATAACTTGATATACAGGCATGGAACTAAAACATGTTTTAGATTCAAAATATTAACTACTTAGTATTACTTAAACATTTTCCAACAAACTTCACAATAATAACACTGCTATTTCTTATACTGCTGCAACTTGTATAAGCATACATGTAATTAGATATCCAATCATCTGCTAAGCATTAAACCAGAATATTCATGGCACTCTTTTTTTACTTACACCACACTATCTACTTTCTTTGATAAGAGTTGCGAACTAAACATTTGCTTCATGTCAAGCTTAGTTTGTGTTGATTTGTTGCCTACTTTCTTACTGATCATAAAACTGACAACATTTTTAATCATGAAACTGCCTCCTCTACATCTGAGAGTGCAAAAAACCTTACTGAAACCTTTAGAAACATGAATACACAACACGTCAGCTAAGTAAAATTAAAAACATTTCAACATATATTGTGACAAGAACTTGTCCAACTGGTTAGCTACTGATATTTTGTGCACTGACATTGCTCATTATGCTTAGAAGTTTGTTTTACACCACTACCAAAGTCATATCAAATCTACATGCATACAATGTATAATCCTCTGCCAAGCATTTAAACTGTATATTTATGGCAGTTTTTATTCTTACACCACACCATCTACTTTCTTTGAAAAATCCATTTAACACTTTTGTAAGAATGAACTACCATCAGCCAGCTTAGAGGCACACATGGACTGTGTGAAAGGCAAGTATTCGTCAAATGAACTGCTGCAAGGGCTCAAAGTTGACACATTTGACACTGGGGTTGAAGATCCTCTTGGTGACCAATGGCCAGAGGAGGTCTAGAAATAAGATAAAGATATTTAACATTTTCTACTCCTTGTATGGAAATTATCTTTCAGGGTTTAAGATTTATAAAAGATGTGAATGTTAACTCACATGGCTATCTTGATCTTGTAAACCTCAGACCATTGTCTGTTAGTTTAACATCATGTTTAACTAGAAGTTGTTTGTATTATTTAAAGGTGTTTATGCAACACTGTAAAAATATATTCTTGCCTCTCATCTCATCAGTCTCATCCAATCAACAGGATAATTTTGTATAAGTCTCAAAATTTCTTCCTTGCTGAAAAATCTGAAGGGTAGAGGTCCATTAAGTCTGATTGTGTCAATTTCATAAACATTTTCCCATCCACTTGATTGTCTAGTATGTTAACAGGAATATACAGTAAATATTGACATGCAATGAAACAAACCATAAAATCACAAAAGCAGTGCAATCACTTTCACGACTTTTTTCTCATGGAGACATTCATAGAGACTTAATTATGCTTTTAAAACTTCCCATCTCCCTCTTGTTTTGTTTTGTTTTTTTTTCCGCAAAACTGAATGGGTAGGGGGCAGGGGATGGACAATAATTATACAAAAAAAAAATTACAATGATCTAAAATTAATAATGAAAATTCAGATAAGTCTTTCTTCTCCCCCTCCCCTCCAAAAAAAAAAACGATTCTTGCCAAGCCTGAGGACCGAAAAACAAAGACGTCTCAGATGTGACCAAAACCAAAAGCTTTAAATAAATTGACTGACACATGAAAAAATCTCATGCTGACTGTGAACAACCGGGATCAAATCACATTTGGAGTGTAAAATCACATAAATTACAGCCAAAACAATTACATATAAGCAGTGAGAAGCTTCAACTCCGTCAAATTATGAAGTTA
>OX419339.1:26509371-26521871 GCA_948470475.1 Galaxea fascicularis
AAACATTATGAAGGAAGCCATTAAAGTGCACGTAATTGACGCGTGAATGGCGTCGGTGTCCAATTACAGGTATCCAATTACAAAAAGTTGAAATTGGATACCTGTAATTGGACACCCACGTGATCGCGCGTCAATTACGCGACAAATAGGCGCGCGCAGAGCCAATCAGAATCGAGAATTTTGTTATAGCTACGATTAAAGACAAAACAGGAGTACTAACCTGTGCACAGTTTAAGTCAGTCAACAATCACTCCGAACGCAGAGCTTAAGCAGAAGCGGTCATTTCACACAAAAGTAAGTCTTACTACGCCTCATGCCTATCAAGGAAGCTTGTTCAATTAAGGATTTTAGCGGCAAAACCGTCCATTTTAATACACAGCTAGGTCTGAAGACAGCGTATAATTACTGAAACCTTGCCAGACCACACGATCTTTTCTCTTCATGCAAGCTTCTGCAGGCAAACACGAGGAACAGCTGAAACTTCCTGACACTTGGTAATGCTTTTACAGCTTGACAAGAGACGCTCTCTTTTTCGCTGTTCCTCACTATAATTTCGTCTCTTTTATCGAGCTTTTTGTTGTTTTTTCTCCCGCTGCTGGTCAGTACGATTCAGCCTGTTTACTTGAGCCCTTTCTTGTTCTCTCTCTCTTTGCTCGACAATACAATTCAGCCGGTTTGCCCGTGCTTTTTCTCCCGCTGTTTGTCACTGATACTCTGCCTGTTTACTCGTGCCCTTTCTTGTTCTTTCTCCCGCTGTTTGTCACTGATATTCCGCCAACGAATAGACAAAACTGACTTTGTTTTATAACTGTCTTCAAAATTTGGCCATGCAATTTCCCGCCACAAAAACGCAGGTTGAGAACTGTGTGTATGGCCAAATGATCTTTCCAAAAACAGTCCATATGGAAGCGCGCCTACATGCGAGCTTGCACACGAAAGGGTTAACTGGAGTATCACATTTGACTTTGGCTTACATGATGGGGTGGACGTACAGTCTGACGGTCGGTCGGTCGGTCGGTCGTATGATGACGTCATAACCAAAATTTCTCGGATGGATGGGTTACCATATTTTCTTACCAATGGTGCTCCGCGCGCGCGGAGCTCCGCTATTACTAGGAATACCTGCCGGTAGAATGCCAACGAGTAAACACTGGCACAGTTGTGTGCTCAGAGAAAATTAAGAAGTAACCAGAGTCCAGTCGATTTTTTTAAACTGAATCGTTGTTTAAAAAAGCAATGCAAAACTCACATGTTTTTCTTTGTTTTTTTTTTAATGTCTAAGAATTAAACTTGTAGGGTAGATTAGAGGTGAAATATGAGTCCTTTGCATTAAACCAACGTTGTTGTTAGAAATGAGCATGAATTCAAATGTGACATGTTCGTGTTTTAACATGTTCTTAGAACGCAAATCCCACACGCTCTTGTTTTAAAATGTTTTTAAGAACAAAACTTGTCACGTAGATTACAAATGCACATCTAATATGGTCTTCTTTGTTTTTTTATATGTATTTAAAAACAACTTGTAACGTAGATGGCGTAGATTGCAAATGCAAATTCCACTCTGATATCCTATTCCTTGTTGTTGTGTTTTTAATTGTTAAGAACTAAACTTGTAACAGAGATTACAAATGCAAACTTGTGAGAGATAAGAGATGCAAATGTGTCAGAACTTGAATATTTTCTTAGTGTCGAAAACAGTGAGATTTCACAGGACAGGGAGCGTTGTGTGACCCCGGCCCAAGCGGCTGCGAAGGAGACTATCTATGCCCAAGCTCGACAGTTGCTTCTACTTTTAACTCAAGGCAATATTTATAATCGCTTGAGATTTCTAAACAAATAACTCATGTTCTTACGGGAATTAAACGAGCTATTTTGAGGAAATTGGTCAAAACTTCTGACTGCTGGGTATCTAGTTTTTTGAAAACACTTCCCGGCTGCCGGGTATCTAGACACGTCGTTTTTGTGAACGCTAACAAACTAACAGCGACACGTTGTGTGACTCGTGACTCGATTGGAAAGAGGCTTTATTATTCCCTCTGATTATGTTTATAGTCAATATATTTGAATATATTTAAGTGTTTTTTTCCCTTAGTTATAGCACGCTGGCCGATTTTGTAAACAATTGACTGTTGTTTTGGCAAGATTGCTGTTTTGGCACGCTCGCCGTGACTGTCACATTTGTAATTTTGAGCACACTAGCTCGATAAAAGAAGAGGCTTTATACGCTCGCTGATTGAGTTTATAGTGATTATGTTCAAGTGGTTTTGTTTTTTTGGTTCTTAAATGGCACGCTGGCCGATCTTGTGCGAAGGCAATTGACTGTTTTGGCAAGCTTGCTGTTTTCGAGCTGATTTCGATAACTTCCTCACGGGGCGGTTTTAGCCTCGCTGGGCGATTTTTCAGCCTGCTAGGTGTTAGCTTTGTGACACTCTGGCTCCCAAAAACACTAAATTAAAGTACACGCAAGAAGACAACGCTCACGAGTGAATAATATCAATATTTCCACTCAACTTTCCTTGCCTAAGCCGGCACAAGCGACAGGCCTGTTGTCAATGAGGTCAATGTTGTCATCTTGTATCATGATCCTCCTGATGTGATTGGTTTAGATAAAAATTACCGTGATGCCATTGGCTAACTCGAAAACAATCACCGATGATGTCACTCTTACATTACCTTACCTTACCTTTTTTCATTCGAGATTTCGTCTCCCTGTACCAAAATCAACTCGCACACACGGCTTTATAATGCTGCCGCCTCGCCACCCTCGCATCCTCGCGAGGGTGACTCATTGGCAATTATTATTACTATTAATAATCAAAGATTAAGGAGATGCGTTCGACCATTTGGGAAAAGGAAATAACATGAATTGGTACTGACATGTTTTTCACATGTTTATTAAATCGCAAAAACATGTTGTCAATGTATAAGGCAATTTTCATGTTCAAAAAGTGTTTATAATGGATACAGGAAAAGTTTGGTGTAACAACAGTTTTAATGCGGAAAGAGTTGCACAGAACACATTATCAAGAAATATTTACAAAACTTAGCACTGAGTAAAAAGTGGCTTACAATAACTGTAACGATAACATTTTATTTTTGGAAAAAAAAAGAACTTAATGTAGTACCGTAAAAATGCGTGTATAAGCCACACTCGTAGATAAGCCGCACCCCCAACTTTGGCACTTGATTTTGAGAAAAAATAAAAACTTTAAAAAAGTCAATGAATGAAGTTTGATGCCTTGTACTTGTAAGCTTAGTTTGTGGTAAACATTAAGTGCAAATTGGGCAAATTCGAATGCTTTTTACTGTTAAGTCTTACTCTTCATACCTTTTCTGGATGCAAAATTTTGATATCCCAGAATAAAGAAGCTCTTTTATTAAGATTTCAACTGCATATGCACTTTAAAAGGCATTTTAAAAGACCGAAGATAGCTTGAAACGAGCAATAGCTAAGTAACCAGGCATTTGGGTAAAGAGAGGACTAGGCACCAGTTCGAATCTGCTGTGCGTGGATATCATGTTTACCAAGAAGTGTGGAAGCCATCTACTGAAGAAAAACTCGTCGCCAACCCCTTGACAACCCCTTGGATAAATATGCGGTCAAAGTGACAAAAAACAACGAAACGGTTGGTCATTTGCCCCATGAGTTCTCCCAAATAGTGTGGTATTTTCTCGCTTGTGGTGGAGAGATCAGCATAGATGTGATCGGCTGCCGACGCCATTGCAAGCAACTGTGCGGAGGAATGGAAATTCAATGCCGGCTGGAGTTTAGTTGCTCTAGCAAAGCAAAAATCGGTCGCTTAAAGGAGCTTCTAACGAAGAAGATTCGTTGATTCTTTGATACAATCTAAAGAAAACAAACGGCTCCTTTAGGAGCCACCACTTCTAGCAAAAGCAATGAACAACACAACAATGGGTTTCAGTTTGATGTATATTTATTTATCGAAGTCTTAAGAGGTGTTTATGACCGTTATTGACTTCCCAATGAAGATGGTCTCGTAGATAAGCTGAACCACCACTTTTGAGGCCAAATTTGGGGTAAAAGAGTGCAGCTTATACATGAGTGTTTACGGTACTTTGTTAACCCATTAACTACCGTGCCGGCCAAAACCGGCCGCAAAACACTCCCATGCTTCAAAACGTTGCAACTTTCTCAATCGCGCGAATATTGGCTCAACTGTCAGTTGCTAGCATGAAATAGGATGCCCTTTAAATTTGGATATCCAATAAACGCAAGAAACGTAGTACTTTTGACCAAATATGACCTTTTGAGTTTGGACAAGAACAAAAATGACCATTTTTAGCGTTAAACAGAAACGACGAAAATGCCCCATTTTACTGTTACGTTTCTTAAAGAACTTATCGTCGAAAAACAAAACTTCGACCATCATAGTAAAATTCAATCCTTGTTCTAGCTTAGAAATGACTTTTTTTGTTGATATTCTTTGCAATCCAGCCTTGCCGCTATTTTCAACATCTCGACCGCATTGCATGCTGGGAAATAACGAGAATTTTTTGACAGCACCCGTCCCTTCCCCCATTTCTTTCACACATAAACTAAGTCTACAGCCACTCCGACCTACCGCCAAAAATTGGTGCTTGTGGGGATATTCAGGGCTTGCAAATTCCAAAATATGCGGCAGTAGGTCGAGAAATTCATCCGAAGTCGAGTCCCAAAGGTACTAAGTGTCTGACGATCCGAATTCCCAGTTCGTGGAGTAACAAGCCAAATTTGACAACAAAGTACATCACCTTACTCGCTTCTTTGAGAAAGTGGACTCTAAGCAACCGTCACGCTTAATGATGCTCATCAGGCTGCCACTAAAGATGAAAAATGGCTGTAAACTTAGCAAAATTCGCAAACAAACCGAACTTGGGCCGTTCTTGAGCTCCACGATTGAAAAATAGCTACGTCACAATGACTTTTTCAGAAACCTTGAGCCTTCAGTACTTTAGAACAGCACCACTTCCTGTGGTAGCTTCAAATATAAAGTCATGAAATGCCATGGATCGTTTTTGCTGGAAAATCACTCCGAAAACGTAAAAACGGCTGGTAGTCAATGGGTTAATATATAGAATGTATGAAGACCATTGTAAAGCTTAAAGTGTTTTGTCATTTTTTGCAACTTAGTGAATTAAGGTAAAATGAAAACTACTATTTGTTTGATTATTTAGTGCATTAGCACATAATCAACAACATTTGAAAAGTTTTGTATTACAAATATTAACAATAACTTCAACTTGAACAACACTATTTTGGAGAAAAGAAAAACTGAATGTGGTGCTCTGTTTTGTTAATAATACAATGTCATCAATAATAAATTATTGTAAAAGCTTTAAATGTGGAATTAACATTTGTCTTGTTTGTAACTTAGTGAATTAACCAAAATCAAATATTATTTCAATGATTGTTTAGAGCATTAATTAGCACATAATGAAAAAGGCATAAACAATAACTTTAATAATTTCGTAACAACAACATTTTATTTTGGAGAAGGAAGAGCTGAATAAACCTTAAGTGTCATCTCTTGTTTGTAAAGAAAAGTCAAAATATTTTCTTTTATTGGAAGAAGCATTTTTAATGGGAGACACTGAGTGTATGTAGCAAGTTATCCGAGTGAGGATACGATAGAATATAATAAGGTGTAAGTAATCAATGAATAGCAGAATTAGCTTTGATGTTCTTCAAGGAATGTTATAGATTGCATGAAAACTGGGTATCACCAAGTTGTTGCAATCCCTTATAATCAAATGACCGGATGAAGTTTCCGCCATTGAAACTGCACCAGTTCGTTTCACTTGCACTGGGGATGTTGCTTTTCTCGCCACAAATCATGACCATTTGCCGAGTTACAAAACTTGGTTACTTTTTGCTTTGCTGACCACAAATCATGGCCATTTGCCGATCTACACAACTCGGTAAGTAAATTATTTGCCAAGCTACACATCTCCGAAAGTAAACGTTACCAATTTTGCTGCAACTACGGAACTTGTCTGTTGATTCATTCAGCGCAAGACAGCGTTGGTTTTTTGTGGTGAAACGGGTAAACAACAGCAGGCCGAACTTAATCCTGTGTCCCAGTCGTACACACTTTGTGAGAGCAGTGATAAATTTCACCCGTAAGGTTTCTTTCTAACTTTATAAACAACACAACTTACCTGAGCAAGAACAGCCGTCCAGCAAGACAAAACGCAAGATCCCGCTAGAAACAATGCACATGGTCGATCTCAATGACGTTATTCGCCCCTGTTTTCGGGGGGGGGGGGGGTGGGGGGCAGATCGGTGTCGATGAATACATAGTCCAAAGATCTCGATTTCGACTTCACTATGAACGCGTTCTTTGTCAAACACAATTATTGGATGAGGACAACTTAATTACAGCAGGTAATGCAGCTATCATCGGCCATCCCCTGGGGGACCCAGGGGATGTTAATCACCATGGAAGGTGGAAATATTCAAGGAGACGAGCAACACGAACAACACTAAACGAAGCCATCCTTTTAATGCCCACTCCCTGAAGATTCTGGGAAGGCTCTAAAAACTACTTCATGTAACAGCTCCCCTTTTTGTAACGATAAAAGATGAGGGGCGAACACATAACAGAAATAAAGTGTAAACATCAAAATCATACAAAGCTGACTTAACAATAAAAAAAATTAGAACATTTTTTCTCTTTAAATTGTTCTTCAGCAGCAACTCAACCAATGTTCAAAGTTCCACTTCTTAAAATGCTCATAGTTCAACATCTTATTTTCTTAAATGTTTAAAGTTCAAAGTTCATTGTCTCTAGGTGACAAAGTTGTCGCACACTGGTCCTGCCACTTTGAGTAACAACAGTCTGTTGTGGTACAAAGCTACAATCTCTTCAACTCCAGTAGACTTTGGCTGGTGACTTTCATGAGTTTGTCTCATTGTTAGTGCCTGTTTCAAAGGAGAATCTGCCTTGGCATCTGCTAATGACTTGGCTGGTGACTCTGCACCAGGTGATGGCTGACTAGGGAGATTTGTGCCACTGATATCTGATGAAGCCTGCTCTTGGCTAGGGTCTTGACGAATGAACTTACGATTCTGTCTTTACAGGTTTCCGCTCTCTGTTTCAATAAGAAAGGAACATGAACCTTTCTCCCAAGATTCTTTAGGATTTATGGGCTGAAGCCTCACTGGTTCTCCTACATGGAGCTCGGGCAAAGGTTTTGCATGCTTGTCATATGCTGCTGCAATTTTGACTGCTGACTCAGCTTTTCCATTGCTTTGGCTATGTAATGGTGAACTGGTAGTGTGCTGAAATTCCCATTCATGAGCGAATTTGGCAAAATGTGCACTGGAACACTGTAACAGGCAAATTACATTTTTTTTATGGGGACTATTTGAACAAACACTTTCCCCTGTAGGTGGGAGAAATGAGGGAGGTTTTGTTTCCAAATGCCTTGCACCGGGGGAAAATCAGGGGGACTTTGTCAAGAGAAACAAGTCATTCAAGTTCTTTTAAAACTCCACTGTGAGGGGTATAGAATGGTCTATCAAAAATGATGCGTCACAGAAAATATATAATACAATATCTACCCAGTCTCGAAATCTCGGGATTCTAAACAAGAGCCTCTGAATCTCAGGCTCGCTACTGTCTCCAGTTCACATGCGCAGTACAAATTATGAGCAAGAAAACCAAGTGCTAATTTGAGCGATTCATATAGGGCGCTGACAAAACCAGGATCGGATAGGATTGGATCGGATTGGATGGTAACCTTTAAAATGTTAAAAATATTTTAAGAAACACAAGCTTTGGACTGCCTAAACTGCAGTCTTCAACGGGATGAAATGATGAAAGAGGAGCTTAGAATTCTCATAAAGTAGTGTAGTGGTTCTTGGTAATAAGTTTGTTGTATTGTCCTGTGAACAGATAATTGTAAGAGACGTCTGCATTTTGGATAGTCATGGTGTGCCAAGATTCCAAAAACTTTTTTAATGCAATGACTGCCTTTGTGGATGATAGAGTCATTATTAAATTCAGTGGTCATGGGAGTTTGCATCATTTGCAAAGCTTCAAAAATATGTTCATGACCATCTTGAGATTAATACAACTTGACAACTTGGCGTTGTCTAAAATTCCCAGCGCAGGTTTTTTGTGGAGTTAATTATATCAGTGAAATGGAGAGTGGGTGGATCTTTTGTTGCAGGGAACAGAGAACATAAGGAATATAAGGCCAAAGGCTCCAGAATTAGCTAAATATTTTTAGCCACATAACATTTTCTCTATGATCCTTCTTTTGTTGATCCAGTCCCGGTTTTGCAGTGCAATCTGATCCTGGTTTTGTCAAGTTTTGTTTAATGTTTGAAGTTTTTTGAACAAGTTTTTTTGTACATAATAGACTACTTTGTTACTGATAAGCACTAAATGTCAAACTTAAAACTCTAAGATAACTACTAATATTGATAAATTACACGCAAGTTATAAGGAAATTGTTATCCACAAAATTTTCCCTGGGCTCAGCTGCTTTGAACCAGCAGTTGAGCCCTAACAAAGTTAGCACTAACCATCAATAGTTACAAACCGTTACCAGTTTGTTAAAGTTTGGTAAATTCTACCACGTTTGCCCATTTCCAATGAGTTTTGGTGAACAATGATCCCTTACCTGGTGCTACATCTTGATCTTAGCTAACACTCCATTCTCCTGGTTGTCTCTAAGGACCTCTCAACCCAAGTGTACATTTTGGAACAAAAATTGAGCAGCTCCATGAATTCACCTGTATGGCATTGCAACTCCATGCAAAGTAATTCATGACACACTCCGTCTTTTGTATATGTTCAGTCAAAAACAGCAATGAAGATTCATAATGGTGAAACAATTCTAGCACTCTAGTTTTAGAGTGCCCCTTTTTCTAGAGTAAAACTGAGTCCTGAAAGGAACAAAACACAGCAGTTCACTAATGAAAACCGGATGTTGCCGCACACACCAGCACTGTTAGTGTTATATTCCAGGAACAATGGGCCTTTGTTGGAGCCTTTGAATCCATTGACTATAATTCCAACTTTCATAACCATAAGCTAGCAGCTACTAGCTCAGACACAAACTAAAACAAAAACCATTGAACATACATTTTCGCTTTCGTCGTTTTCAAAAAACATTCTCAGTCTTCTCTTCCTTCGCTGACTCTTCTCCCACATCAAAAACTCGCAGTGCATTATATTTAAAAAAACCAAGGGGGGGGGGGGGCACCTTAGTTTATTCACTCTTGGGTGGGGATGCACTCCACTCATTGCCTCGTCCGTTACCATGCAGGGTGTGTCGCTGCCACCCTCATGCTCATTGCTAGGGTGTGTTGCTGCCACCCTCATTCCATTGTGTATAGTACTAGGGTGTGTCGCTGCCACCCTTATTTCTCTACTCAGTTTTGGGTGTGTTGCTGCCACCCTTATTGCATGCACTTTATGGGGTGTGTTGCTGCCACCCTTGTTTTACCCCAGAGTGCACCCAACACCTTTAGTCCCATTTACTGCCAAAGACTGTGTATTTTATCTTGGACTACATAGTTAAGCGATTAAGTTGTTAATATTTTCAAAGTCTCAGGCTTGGGCTCAGATTCGATATAAATATTGAGTCTTAGTCTTGTTATTTTAAAGAAGGGTCTCGCGGCCTTGCAAAGTCTCAGATTGACCATTCTATACCCCTACCGTGCTTAGGAATGTCTCCTTGTGGCAGAAATGGGGGACTCATCAGGTATTTTTATGTAAATCCATTTCTGTCTTGTTGTTGCCTACACTTAATGCTGCTCTAGACATTACAATAATTGGAGGTAACTGAATAACTGCAGGCTTTTGTTTTCCCATTTGCAAATTAATATCTTTTCAAGACATGAAAATAGCAGTGCCATGGTGAAGCAAACTTCACACTATTTAGTCTGCTGCCCCTCCAGGAGGGGCAATTTCTTAACTTTTATAACTCTGCATCCCCATTAATTTAGAAGGGGGAAATGAAGGACTTCGGCTGGGCCCTGTACTTTCCCTCCCTTGCCTGGGGTACCCCCCTTCCCCCTAGGGGATAGCCAATGATAGGTGCATGAGATATGAACTGGCTCTGGGGCTTGCAACGATCCTAGCAGTTTGCTCGGGAATGTCTACACTCAATTTCAACACTCAAACCTTGGACTGTATATCCTTTATTCCCAACAATGATCCACCTTCGCTCACCCCATATGTACATTCCAACTAACAACAACTCTTTTTCATTTTGGCATTTAACCCATTAACTACCGTGCCGGCCAAAACCGGCCGCAAAACACTCCCATGCTTCAAAACATTGCAACTTTCTCAATCGCGCAAATATTGCCTCAACTGTCAGTTGTGAGCACGAAATGGGATGCCCTTTAAATTTGGATATCCAATGAATGCAAGAAACGTAGCACTTTTCACCAAATATGACCTTTTGAGTTTGGACAAGAACGAAAATGACCATTTTTAGCGTCAAACACAAATGAGGAAAATGCCCTTTTTTACTGTTGTTTTTTAAAGAAATCATCGTCAAAAAACCAAACTTCAACCATCATAGTAGAATTCAGTCCTTGTTCTAGCTTAAAAAGGACTTTTTTTGTTCATGTTCTTTTCCCGAGCACAGATACAACCTTTTGTTCCAGTGCAATCCAGCCTTGCCGCTATTTTCAACATCTCAACCGCATTGCATGCTGGGAAATAACGAGAATTTTTGACAGCACCTGTCCCTTCCCCCAGTCTACAGCCACTCCCACCTACCGGTACCACCCAAAATTCATGCTTGTGGGGATTTTCAGTGCTTGCAAATTCCAAAATATGCGGTGGTAGGTCGAGAAATTCATCCAGAGTCGAGTCCCAAAGGTACTAAGTGCCTCACGAGCCAAATTCCCAGTTCGTGGAGTAACAAGCCAAATTTGACAACAAAGTACATCACCTTACTCGCTTCTTTGAGAAAGTGGACTCTTAGCTACCGTCACGCTTAATGATGAAAAATGGCTGTAAACTTAGCAAAATTCGCAAACAAACCGAACTTGGGCCATTCTTGAGTTCCACAATTGAAAAATAGCTGCGTCACAATGACATTTTCAGAAACCTTGAGCCTTCAGTACTTTAGGGCAGCACCACTTTCCGTGGTAGTTTCAAATTGAAAGTCATGAAATGCCATGGATCGTTTTTGGTGGAAAATCACTCTGAAAACGTAAAAACGGCTGATAGTCAATGGGTTAAGGGTGTAAGATATCTATCGCATAATTATGTTAAGTACATGTCATATTCTTATCTCCTCAAAACACATGATGCATGTCACGTCCAAAAGCAATTAACTGAAGGCAATTAACTTGTCAATTCCAAATACATCCTTATCTCTAACTCTTTACAATACAAATACCGGCTAAGTTAAGAGTTACGTATATATTTCACCTTTATACTTATTTATATGTATGTATTTTATAATCATTCTTCAACGTAAATAAGTGTCATTTTTTTTAATTCTGTGTATATAATAAAGTTATTATAGGGCAGGTTGTGTTGCATTATGTAATGCAGTGTGTTTCCCAACACAGTTTGATTTGGGAAGTTGAAAGAATGATCACCTTAAGAATGTTTGGTTTGAAGCCAGGCATGGTAAAAAACTTGAATGGGGTTAAAAGTAATGATACTGACTTGGGGCCTGTTTACATGGAGGTGGGGGACCCCAGATAGGTGAGGTAACCCGCCTCTCCATATAATCTCTCATTTTTATTTGATCATGTTTACGTGATAGGTAAGGGTAACCTGCCTAGGCGGGTTGCCTGGTCTGCCAGGTAGGGTAACCCTGTTAGCCGGGGTCGCATTTTGCCATGTAAACGACTCAAGGTGGGATAACCTGCCTAGCCGGGGTCAAGTTGCCTGAGCAGTTAACTGCCTCTGGCTTTGTATCATCAAAAGTGACAGTAAAAAGCCACAGCACTGAAATGTTGCTGCGAGAGCACATAATGAGAGGAAAAGAACACTGACAGCCAAAGTGCATCATTCGCCCGCCATTTTCTCTGTTTACATGCCTAGCGACCACGCAACAACGTTTAGTAATGTCACACTGGGACCCTGGGGTTGTAAGTTTACGTGTAAACGCGGGCCATTTTTTGACCACGGCTAGGCGGGTTACCTCATCTACCCGGGGTCCCCCACCTCCATGTAAACAGGCTCTTAAATGGACACTATCCAGTAAGATTTCCACACAGCCCCATACACTCTACACAATTATGCATACATTTTAGACATTAGACAGGGTTAGTAGGACAGTGATGCATGTATAAATAATGTATTGAGCCGTGCAAAAATCTTTCCCACTACCCCAATAATGTGCTCACGCAAACGTCTCATTGTCTTTTATCTTCAAAAAAACAATACAATTGTGCCTGGTGACCCACACAGTGATCCTGCTGTTTACATTGTCTATTAAACCCCTCCTGCAAGAGTCTCATGTATTTGCATAAATCCAGTACAATTTTCAGTTGATAATTAAGGAGGTATTTA
>OX419339.1:26526871-26536871 GCA_948470475.1 Galaxea fascicularis
TGAAGATGTCGGTCTCTGATGAGGACAACAGACATATTGTTGTTGGACTTGCTATGTCCCGAGTTACTGCTCCAGTTTTGCGGGATTTTGTAAAGCAACGAATGGACATTCATTATGCAAACCTGAATACCTATTGCAGTCGTCTGGCCACACCCTTCACTCTCAATACACTGATGTACCATCATGTCAACCCTCATCCCAAATTGCAAAGACTGAAATTTCAGAACATTAATAACAATTCTCAGAGGCATGGGACAAACGAAAGCCACTACAACTATAAGATTTGCAGTTCAGTGGACTTAGCCAAGTTATATCTGCCAGATTATCTTGCCAAGTTTGCGGCATTTGATGAGTCATTGCACATGGGTGCCATCCTTCGCCTGTTAAGCTTTGACTACTATTGGCCGGCTCGTATTTTCTCTCGTCGTATTCAGACGTCAGCTTATGATGTCAGGGAAAATGTGAGGAACTATTGGGGACATTTTAACAAGACTGAATGGACTGAAGCCTTCTTCAATGATTGTTTTGCCAAGCTGGAGGCATTGGTGAAAAGTTTGGGACTGGCTTCTGACAAGGAGATGAGAACATTAACTCAGCTGAAGGACTGTCAAACTAAAGGTATGCCTAAGATGTTATGGTTTTATAAACATTATGATTGTTATTTTTCTTTAAATGGCTTGATCTCTTTTAACCCTCCTCGTATCCTCCTTGCTTGTGGGACAGGTAGGTAAAATTTTCATTTCTTTGATTATTTGTCACTTTCTCAAAGAGTTCATGTAATCTATTGCTCTTAAACCTGCTTCAGGTCTTAGCAGCACTCAGTTCATCATTATATACTGTGTTTCACTGTTGTTATACAAACTCCTCAGTGTCACTGTGTACTTTGTTCCTTGTCTTTCATCTCTAAACACCTTGATAATGCCCATTTTTTTAGCTCATGGATGATGAAGTCATGCCACAAGGTTTCACACTCAATTCTGATTAATTTATTCATTAAACTTTCCTCCTGTTCATCTGTACAAAAGCATTGATTTTTCCTTAGCTATTGTTTACATGTGGAATTTTATAGCATCCATCAACAGAGTAGGTAGGGAAGTGAATAAGTGAAGCAGGTGGTTTTTTGTTCATTCCTTTTAAAAACAAAATATACCTTTGTTGAGTTGGAAAATGGAAAGTTAGTAAGATAAGGAACACAAGCTGTGAGAATTGAAATTTGAAATGTTCAGAGCTGCAAAAATGGACTGCAAAAATGATCACCGAGGGGGTTCATCAAGAAATAATTTTCTCACATGAAGGAAGAATGCAACAGGGATGAATCGACAAAAAAAAAATGGGAGAAAGGCTTTCTAGCAAAAAAATGTATTCAGGTAAGCAATGCAGAATGATTTAGGAGCAATTTATGATACATGGACATAATGAAATGTTTTGGAAGACGCTTTGGCTGGGTTCTGTTCAAAGTTAATCAGGTGAATGCTCAATTGCAAATATTGAAATAAATGGCTTTCCTAACCAAACCACCAATCTTGTTCAGAAAGTCTGTATCCTTTGGCCATCAAACAATCAGTATGATACTTATTTGTGAAAGCATATTCAACATATTTGACAAAAACACAAGCATGCAAATGTTTTTCTCTGTGAGGGTCAAGTTTTGGCCTGACAAGCAGTAAATCTTTTCAGACAAAAAGATGTTTGGAAAGTCTAGTTAATAGACCATTTTACAGTTGAGGCTGAGTTACCTGGCCAGTGATTGAAAGCGAGGCTGAGGGTGACCTTTTTTTGATACAAACCTTTTTGCTTTTGTTATGTAAATGTAGACTAGTTAGCATTACAACAACATGATTTACATGATAAAAGCAGTGAGGTCTCTACAGTGTATCAATACAAGGTCACTGGCAACCTTGCTGCCATTCATAGGCCAAGTCACTGAGCGAACAACTGTAGAATGGCCTACTATAGCACAAAGCATAACATCTCCCCTTACAAAGCAAAAGTTTTAAGCTGACTGATATTTGTAAATGAAGTTGTGAGCCTGAATCTCTCAAAAACATCATGAATGTAAAGGGTGACTAATTCCCCTCGGGACTTTCACAAAATGTTTTGATGTTATCTCACCTTCAGAATAGCCAGAAATTTTATCATGACCAAAAACGTTTTTAAAACTAACTGGTGAAATGAGCCATCAACTTGTAATAAACTTTAAGTTGCCTGTTGTAGTTTTTATTTGAATATATTGTTTTTTGTCAGTATCCAAGTTTGCGTAGTTGTTATTTCCGTCGGTTCGAGATTACAACAACAGATTCATTTTACCCACTATTGCTCCAGTGACTTAGGGGAACGTCAGTTCACAAAACTGCTGTTTATTAAATTCTTCAAACTCTATAAACACCGTGAGAACTAAAATAAAAGATACAAGTAAATTACAAGTTAGCTTGCGAAAATAACAGGATATAAGTACATTTCACATGCTTAAAAGTTACAAAGGTAAAAAGAGAAAACTTAAGATCGATTTACAAATAACGGTAAAACGATGTCGTATACAACTTGACCATCTAAAACCTTAAGTCTTAAATTTACAATTCATAAGCGATAAAATTGAACTTAAGTGACTAAATATTTAAACCGCTTATGTAAGCAAACTAAATTAGCGTAAAAATAATTACCTTGGTGCTGCCTTGGTCACCAGAACAATATAAACTTGGAGAAACTTGAGGTGAATTAACAGATCTTGCGTCAACTGATCTTGCTAACGGAAAAAACTAATCCTTTATGACTTAGTTGGGTGTCGTGGCGCTACGCGTGTGCTTTCGTGACACCACGGAACTTACTAGAAAGATCTAGAAACACAAGTAGCGCACGGACGAAACAAATACGTATGAAAAAGCCTTAAATGACTGAATACACGTTCAAAGAAACTTGCAACAACTAAACTAGTACTCTTAAGGCCAAAACGTATTGCAACTAAACGTAAACCAGCTTAAATAAGAAATTGGTGAAAACTTACGCAATGTTGCGCGTGCAAAATTTGTTTCAGAAGCGCGCGCCGTTTCAAGTGTCGTATATCGCGCGCACGTGACTTAACTGCTTTCGCTACACCCACGCATACATGATCTGGAAACGATTTTTATCACATGATTTGAAATTCGACAGATGCTTTACATAGTCATGCTGTCACAGAACATTCTTGACAAATATTAGCGCAACAGGTTTCTTGCCCATCATTTTTTTAAGAAAATAAAGTTGTCCTAAACTCATAATGTTGTAATGTTCCTCATCCTTGAGCAGGCTCACAGGAGCCTTTGATTATTCATAGCATTCTTTCATTCATTCACCACATTTTTATTCATAGTGCTCCTCCAATGTTCATCAGCGGTCTCACCTTTTCTGAGCCCTACCCTTTCTTCACATATGCCACACCTATTCATGGGATTGCATGTTTTCATTATCCACTTCACCCACCTTTGATCACCACTGTGATGTTTATTCACTGCATCCTACACCATTCCTACATTCACCACCAGTTTTACTGCTGACACACCTGTGCCCTACCCTGTCTTCTCATGTGCTACACCTATTCATGTAATCACACATGGTCATCATCCACTTCACCCAGCCTTGATCACCCTTGCAAAGTTTATTCAGTACGTCCTGTGCTACTCCTACCCAATCATGACTCTCAACAGTCACACCTGAGCCCTACCCTATCTTCACATGTGCCACACCTATTCATGTAATCACACATGGTCATCATCCACTTCACCCAGCCTTGATCACCCTTGCAAAGCTTATTCAGTACGTCCTGTGCTACTCCTACACAATCATGACTCTCAACAGTCACACCTGAGCCCTACCCTATCTTCACATGTGCCACACCTATTCATGTAATCACACATGGTCATCATCCACTTCACCCAGCCTTGATCACCCTTGCAAAGCTTATTCAGTACGTCCTGTGCTACTCCTACACAATCATGACTCTCAACAGTCACACCTGAGCCCTACCCTATCTTCACATGTGCCACACCTATTCATGTAATCACACATGGTCATCATCCACTTCACCCAGCCTTGATCACCCTTGCAAAGCTTATTCAGTACGTCCTGTGCTACTCCTACACAATCATGGCTCTCAACAGTCACACCTGAGCCCTACCCTATCTTCACATGTGCCACACCTATTCATGTAATCACACATGGTCATCATCCACTTCACCCAGCCTTGATCACCCTTGCAAAGCTTATTCACTACGTCCTGTGCTACTCCTACCCAATCATGACTCTCAACAGTCACACCTGAGCCCTACCCTATCTTCACATGTGCCACACCTATTCATGTAATCACACAGGGTCATTATCCACTTCACCCGTGTGGTGCTTATTTACTGCATCCTCTGTCACGTCTACATCCATCACCAATCACACCCCTCAACAGTCACACCTCAGTCTAAACATCTCAAGTCTAATTAAACAATTTCATATCGGTTCATTTCCATGATCATTTGTATATCCATTCAACGATGTTGATTCATTTAAGAATTTTTCATGTTCATTCAGCAACTTCTGCGCAGCAACAGTTGTCCTGTTGGCTCAGTGGTAGAACACCGGACTGCTGTGCGGGAGGTCGGGGGTTCAAGCCTTGGCCGGACCAACACTCAGGGTCTTTAATAAGGAGGAGAAAGTGCTACCTTTGTAATGACATCTGCAAATGTTATACTTTCTAGTCTTCTCGGATAAGGACGATAAAACTGAAGGTGCCGTCTCTCAAATCTTCACAAATTGACTCTGAGAAAGGTAAAAGAACCACTAGGGACGTAATGAACCCTGGCTGACCACCCCTAGTGCTCACCTAGAGGGCTATGTGTTAGAAAACTCTCATAATGTTAACATGTCTATACCCTCTTTAACAAAGATATCGTATCGTATCGTATTTATACGTCACACGATTAGCGCAGTCTAGTCTCCAAGACCACTCATTCAAAGTCAGTGGAAAAGACTGTCGACAAACTCATGGAACAGCCATGGGAACAATTGGCTGTGGCATTTGCAAACATCTTCATGGCCAAACTAGAGGAAGAAATACTCAGACAGAGCGAAAACAAACCACTAGTGTGGAAAAGGTTTATTGACGATGTGTTCTCGTTGTGGAACACAAGCGCAGACAAAATAAAGATTTTATGTGCAAGGCAAACAGCTTCCATCAAACAATCAAGTTTACGGCTGAAATTTCACTTGCAGAAATTACATTCTTGGACACGAAAAAGGTACAAAGGCAACAGATTCCACAAGGAATCAATCCTTGACGTGCAAACATACTACAAACCAACTAAACTTTCAATACATGAATTTCTACTCGTGTCACCCACCAGGCGTCACGAAAGGCTTTATCAAAGGGGAAGTATTAAGGCTTCTGAGAACAAATTCCTCTCATTTAACGTTTGAGGAAAATATGAAAAACTTCGAGACACGCCCTAAAAGAATAGAGGGTATCAGCAAACACTGTAGAGAAACACGTCCCTGAAGTCAAATTCACAAACAGAAAAGCGTCACTAGACAAAAGAAACAAGAAAGCACGTAAGAAAATACTGCCCTTTGTAACGCAATATCACCCGGCTTTGCCTTACTTAAAGATTATACTCTTTACAGAGCCTCCAGTTATATCATATCGCAAAGGAAAATCCCTTAAAGACATTCTGGTTAGAGCTAAACTACAAAAGCAGAAAACATTCCGTCAGTCAACACTTTTAACACCGACTTTCGTCACGAACGCATACTCATACTCATACTCATACTCATTTTTCATGGAAATATCCAAGGGGCAAAGGTGCAATGAGGTTATCCCTATGTGAAGCACCAACCCAAGGTCAGCACTAGGGGTGGTCACAGCCAGGGTTCGTTACGTCCCTAGTGGTTCTTTAACGTCCCACAGAATTAATTGTGGAGAGTTGTGAGACGGGACCTCCGGTTTATCGTCCTTATCCGAGAAGACTAGAAAGTCTAACTATTTGCAGATGTCATTGGCAAAGGAAGCACTTTCTCCTCAGTTATTTAAAGATCCTGAGTGTTGGTCCGGCCGGGTCTTTGAACCCACGACCTCCCGCACGGTAGTCCGGCGCTCTACCAACTGAGCCAACAGGTCGGCGGTCGACCGGTCGGCATCTTGTTAAGGTCTCTTCGATATCCTTGTTCGACCCTTTCGCCATATTGTTGTTCAGCACATTGCCGACAAGACTGCTAATGACATAATGCGCCACTGTTGCTGTGCAGAAGTTGCTGAATGAATATGAAAACTTCCTGAATGAATTGACATCGTTAAATGGATATAAAATTGTTGAATGGAAAAGAAAAATGATGAATGGATATGAAATTGTTAGATGGACTAGAGTTGCTGAATAAAAATCAAAAATTGTTGAATAGAGTGATCCTGAATGTGAATGAGTTTTAATGTGCATTTATTTAGCGATCTTCAATGTGGACGGCTTTGTTCATGAATGAAAATATAGATCGTGAATGTGAATCACTCACTATGTTGGTCAATGTGACTGTATACAAAGTTCCTGAATTTTGCACCATTTCGCCAACCATACGCATATACTAGCCAAATTTGGTTAACTCCATGTGATTAAAGCCGTACGTAGCACTGCATTTTTTACATTCTTACCATTCTTGGTGGGAGTCCGCAAAAAAGTGGGAATCTTCCAGGTATAACAGCCCGCGCATGCTACATTTTGACCAACCTGAAGATTGATTGCGGGCTCCTCTCGGGTCGCCCATAATGATAATTTAATATTTATATCGCACTTGTTCATGCACATAACAATCAAATGTTAGAAATCTATTTAAAAATCTGAGAAGAGTCTACGAAAATTCACTATTTTGTTTTACTGTATATCATCAGAGCTTTCCCTCATGCAACCATTCGATGTTGAAAGTTGTCGAAGAAAACTTGCCGAGCATTACAAAAGAACAGCCAAGGTTTCCACCTCTGTTTGGTCTTCACGGTGTCAGGTGGAACTTGATCAGATCTACACTCGGCTGTCCTGGGTTGAAAAGGAACACACCCCCACTGGACCAACGGAGTCAGAGCTGACGCACTATACCGAACTTTTCACTCCAGGCAAGAATGGACTTGTGCCCAAAAGAATACTTGTGGACGGGGAGACGGGGATTGGAAAGAGCACATTTGTCCAGAGACTGACCGTGGACTGGGCTGAACATGATGATGCGAAAATAACTGAGGCACAGAAAGACGTACTGAGAAAGTTCCATCTTGTTGTTTCTGTTAATCTTAAAGAAGTATCCAAATGCCAGTCATTTGAAGAAGTTCTCCGCTGTTCTCGTCTCTTTCCATTAGACCCGGTGGTTTCAACGGATGATCTCTCAACTTACATCTCTAACAATCAAGAGAAAGTTTTGTTGGTCTTTGACGGCTACGACGAGTATCGCTCCACTAGCAAAGCTGAAGCTCAGTTTGGTGACAGACTCGACTCTCCGATCTTCGATATATTCCAAGGAAATTGTCTAAGAGACTGTGCTGTCATGGTAACCACCCAATTCTCAAGAGGCGACGAGCTACGAAGATCTGCCGACAAACAAGCTAAGATTACTGGGTTTGATGGGACAGATCAAATAGATTTCATGGCGAAAATGCTGGGGAGCCAAAAGGAGGCAAATGATCTAATGCACTTTCTAGATGAAAGGAACATGCGTGATCTCGCGACAGTGCCGTTATTGAATCTCTTTTTTTGCTGGATGTGGAAACAAGCAAACCAGCAGTTGACGAAACTTGTTCAATCGGAAACAATGTTGTATCAAACTATGATCCGTCACATCTTGCAGTACAGCCACAAGAGGCTCGCTCCCACTCAAGTTTGCAAAGTAAAAGAAGAGGATTATGAAGAGATCCTGGCTGAAATAGGCAAGGTGGCTTTGGAAGCCCTTCTGAAGGGCAGTCAGTTGTTTGAGTATGGTCAACTGTCTGAGAAAGTGCGAGGTGAAAAAAGTGTAAGCGTCGGCCTTTGTCAAGTATCCGAGTGTGACACAAGTTTGGAACCAATGGAGATGGTGTCCTTCATCCGCAAGAGCATCCAGGAGTACCTAGCGGCATGGTACATTTCTCACAAATGTGTTCCCGAAGACAATCTTGGTGAAATTGAAGAGCATACCCGCACTTATGACGACTGCAAGGCACTAGAGAATGTTTTTAAGTTCGTTTGCGGAACAACAGTGGATGGAGCAGCGAAGGTTTTCAAGCATTTGGGGACCATAAGAGCCTCTGACCCTTCATTGGACTTATCAAAGTACATACCAGATGAAGAAAACGAGGCATTCTTGCCTTTTGATTTCCTAACTAGAAATGAGTGGAGTTTCAATGCTTTGATCGTTAGGCTGTTTAAAGAAGGTTCCTCTCTTGGCTCAGAAGCTGAAATCGCCAGGAATCTCCTTGATTGCTCTGGTGGAGTCGTCTATGTAGATTGGCGTATGGAAATCCTGCCAATAGCAAAAGCTTTATCTCAAGTAGCACGCTCTTGGAGCCTCCTTGTCCAAAATGGCTTCCCAGTTAGTAAGTTATATGATTCCTTGAAGCTTCTGGATCTTCTCCATATCCCTGTTAATATTACTGAGAGATCAAAGACGTTCAAACTGGGAGACTTTCTAACAAAATATCAGAATTTGAACTGTAACCAATGTACATTCAGCTCTGTGATTTGCTACCGTGGTGATCGTGCCAGATTTTACATCACACATTTGACGCTATGTGGCGGCGACGTTCATGTCCGTGTATTTGCCGAAGTAGCAGCAACGATTCCACCAGAACATCTTTCCACAAAGTTGTATGAAAACCAGTCATGCATGAAATTCTTAACAGAGTGTTTTGTTGTGGATGGGGGGTTTAACACTGAGTCACTAGAAGACCTTGGTACAATGATGAGAAGTTGGAAACATTTAAAACGTATTTCTATTTTCGGTTGTGATGACTCTGGATGTGATGTGTTGAAAATGGTACCAAACCCCGAACTGCGCGCTTTGAGCATTGAATCCGAATTTGGTGATGCGTGCACGTTCACCTCAGCTGGAGCAGTGGAACTTGCAGGTTTATTACCAAGGTTCAACAATCTCACTCGTCTTGAACTTGACTTGACTGATTGCAGTGCTGAAGCACTAGCTTCGTTGGCTCCGTCTATTACTCACAAGACTCTTAAGAGACTGATGCTGACAAAAATCACCCTGACACCAGAAGCAGCTGCGGCACTTGGTCAGGCACTTGGAGAGATGACGTCCTTAGAAAACCTCTTCTTAGAGGGCGAAGGGAACTGTTTGAATGTCGAGGAAATGAAAGCGTTATTTGGCGGCTTTAAAAGAACAATTCCTTTAACTGCGCTTTTTTTCTTCCGTTTTAGTGCGAGGGGTATTCTTGGTCCACTGATCAACAGCTTGGGCTTCTTCCCTGATTTGGATGATTTATGCCTTGCTGAGTTAGATATGGATGAACATGACTTGCGTGGTTTGCTGGAGAGCTGTAGATTCATTCCTAAGCTGCGTCTGCTGGCACTGCACGGAAATCCATTGGGTCACGCGGTAACATCTATTGTGCTACACATCAGCAACCTGCCAAATGTTTGTGATCTTTGCCTAACAGATGCACATTGTTCAGAAGAAGACAAAAATGATCTTCGAGAGGCTTTTGGACGACTGCCTCATTTCGGTATTGTGCACTTCTAAAGGAGATATAATAGCCGTCTGGGCCACTTGTTCCCAGTCTCAAAAAAACCTTGCAACCATGTTGTTTTCTAACGAGACTGTAATGCATCTTAGTTCACGAATTTAAGAGGACAGCATATTCCATGTAATTTAACGTAGTTACTGAATTCAGTTCTTAACATAGATCTCAAAAATCAGTGGTTGCGTACTAGACAAGCTGATCAAAGGACTGGAACATCAGATCCTACAATCGCTCATCCTACAATCACTACGAATCTTAGAAAAACTGCGTGGAAAACGTTTG
>OX419339.1:26546871-26561871 GCA_948470475.1 Galaxea fascicularis
ATATCAGAAAAAATTTCACCGTGCCGTTTTTTAAATATAAGCGCTTAAAGCTGAAATTAATGGTGTTTTTAGCAGTTCATAGTGTTGTTATGGTAACCTATAGTTTCACAAAAATGATACCAACGTATTCACCAATGATTGGGCAGTTTTTTGATACCATGATTATAGCATCAACTGATAAAGAGTGGTAATAATGACCCATCAAAATCTACGTCTTGGAAAGTGCTGGAAACTGTTTTGAGCCACCTTAAGCTCCTTTATTTCAAGGAGTGTTTCAAGGTATTTCTTGGTCAAGTTTGCACATTTTGAGCCATACTTAATTACCAAACTTAATTAACCCTAAACTTGCCGCAATTTTGATGGGGGTATACCTATTTTACCGCAATAGTTTTAGGTTTCCACAGGGCGTCACTGAAATTGCAATATCTCAGCAACCATGAGACCAAATAAAGGTATCAAGATATCAATTTATTTATCATAAAATTCTCCAACTGCTCCTATTAATAAAATGACAGATAAGTAGTTTCTGTCACCATGGAAACCAACTGAATGCTTAAGTAAGAAATAATGCAGAAGTTCTTCCCCGGTTGTCACATTCAAGACCCAGTGCTTGTGCACTGAGCTATACATAGTAATGCCTATTAACTAGAGAAACATGGAATATATGAAAAGTAGCTATCTAAAAACACTAAACTTGACAGAAAGACAAATTTTTGACTCCCTGCTTCTCCTCCGTGGTGCTTGTTGTCCGATGTGTGTGTCGACATGCATAGCGGCGCGTTTCTCTCACAATCTGCCCAAGGATCTCGCTTGTAAGGAACAAAAAAAGGTATGCGGATGGGCTTGATTCAGGGGAAGGCATGTTTCTTACACCAGGATTCCGCACAACAAAGTTCACACCACTCGGATCATACACGTGTCCACGGCGAACGGGCTTCAAAATCTTCATTTTCTCCGTTTTCTTCGGCACTCAAACTTTCTTCTGATTCAGAAATCTCTGAGTCATTGTCAGAGTAAAAAAATGTCGCTATCAGAACACTCTGAGGCAGCAAATTCCTCGCTGTTAGAGTTTGAAGTTGTCACATCGCGGGACACCATGTTTATGACTTTTCTCAATGATTGTAAAAGAAAACCGAAAATAGTTGACTGCTGTCCCGAGGAGCCTCGAAAACCTCCGAGACAAATGGAGATATATCAGTTTATCTCATTGGCTATCACTAGGCTTTGTTTATTTCATTAGACCAATCAAATTTCTTCTTAGACTAAAGGGCCAATCAAATCTAGGAGTTTAGCGTGAGGCCAATCTAATCGGCCCTCGGCAAGTTTAGGGTTAAAGGAACTTTACTTTTTTCAGGTTTGCTTTCGGCTAAGAATATGCTTTTTGTTCCAGAAAATCGTAATTTATTCCTTCCTTAAATCTGGTGTGAGCGCTTGCCTTCCACCAATGTGTCCCGGGTTCGGGCTGAGTTTGTTGGTTTTCACCTCCTCTCTGAGAGGCTTTCCTCCAGGTAGTCCGGTTTTCCCCTCTCTTCAAAAACCAACATGTGATTTGATTTGAGTTGAGTTGACTTGATTTACAGTCTCCCCAATTAGTAGAGCACCTGTGCTCAGCTAGAAAGATTTGAGACTTAAATAAATCAATTACAGCAGATAATGCAGCTATCATCGGCCATCCCCTGTGATGCCTTGCACTGGGGGAAAATCAGGGGACTTTGTCAAGAGAAACAAGTCATTTAAGTTCCACTGTGCTTATAGCCTGCAAGCAAGCTCTCCAGGGCAGTCTGGCAATAGGACTGGAAAAGGAGAGCTTGCAACCCCGTCTCTGTAATTTGAATATCTGCATCAAATTTTTTGATGCAAAATGCTGATTGGTGGAAATGACATTAGTAATGACATAATGTGTTTTTCAAAGTTTGTTAACATTTCGCGTTCATTTCCGCTTTGCGCTAATTAGCAAAAATCTGACAGCTCAGTCAATGGGGAGCTACAGAGGAATTGGAGGTGGATATTCAAATTACAGAAATGTAGTTGCAAGCTCTCCTTTCCTGTCCTGCCGCCAGACTGCCCCGAAGAGCTTCCTCACAGGCTACTGTGCTTAGGAATGTCTCCTTGTGACAGAAATGGCAGACTCATTGGTTATTTTTATGTAAATCCATTACTGTCATGTTGTTCCCTACACTTTATGCTGCTTTAGACATTACAATTGGAGGTAATTGAATCACAGCAGACTTTTGTTTTTCCATTTGCAAATTAGTATTTTCTCAGGACATGAAAATATCAAGGCCATGGTGACCCAAACTTCACACTATTTAGTCTGCTGCCCCTCCAGGAGGGGCCATTTCTTAATTTTAATACAGTTCTGTGTCCCCATTTAGGAGGGGGAAATAAAGGACTTCAGCTGAGCCCTGTACAAAGTCCCCTCCCTTGCTCGGGGTCTCCCCCCCAGGGGCTGGCTGATGATAGGTGCATAAGCTATCAACTAGCTCAGGGGTTTGCATCGATCCTAGCAGTTAGATTTGGGAAGTTGAAAGAATGAGACGAGTGGAAAATTTCCAAAGTATTACCTTTATATAAGGAGGATATTAAGTCTGATCCTAACAACTATAGACCTATATCTATTCTACCAGTTGTCAGTAAAATAATCAAAAAGGTTATTTTCAGACAACTTTATGAATACCTACCAGTAACTCACAATAATTTGCTGGCAGGTTCTCAGCATGGTTTCACACCTATCCATTCTACTTTGACTGCCTTGCTTCAAGCTACTAACAACTGATACTTAAATATTGATGATGGCCTAATTACCGGTACTCCTCTTAGATCTTAAGAAAGCTTTTGATACGGTTGACCACAGCATATTGTTGAAAAAACTGCAACTTTATGACCTCGACCCACATGCAGTTAAGTGGTTCAAATCATGCTTATCAAATCGATTGCCTTGAGGGAGTTGTGGTAGAATTTAGTTTTAGTTGTATATGTACATTTTAGGTTGATTTTTGTGTAATAAAGTATGATAGTTTTCTTAATAATATAGATATCTTTTTAGTATTAGTGTACCTTCTTAAAATTTGTTACGTAAATGGCTCACTGGAAGAGCATTTTTAGTGAAGTGATACCGTGAATAAAGCTTGATACTGATCACCTTCAGAATATTTGGTTTGTAGCCAGCCTTGGTAAAAAACTCGAAAGGGGTTAAAAAGTAATGACACTGGCTTAAATGGACTCTATCCAGTAAGATTTCCACACAGCCCCAAACACTCCACATTAATTATACATACATTTTGTGACTAAAACTCAATTCATTGTTGGAACAGGGTTAGTACGACAGTGATGCATCTATAAATAATGCATGAGGCTCTGCAAAAATCTTTCCCACTACCCCAATAATGTGCTTTCATGAACATCTTGTCTTTGATCTTTAAAGAAACATTGAATAGAATTTCCCTGTGGACACACAGAGTGATCCTGCTGTTTACATCATCTATTAAACACTTTGACTTCTACAAGATTCTTGTGTATTGCATAAATCCAGTTTGGTTGAGACCAACAAAAATAACTACAATGCCCAGTTGATAATTAAGGAGGTATTTACTTGAGACTGGGATGAACTCAGACCGATACAAACAACCTTTAGTGGGCAGACGTGCATGTTGTCTCTACATATGCTTCACCTACGTTCAAAGTGATCACACCAGCGCAAGTAGTGTGACTTTGCAAGCCAAAAATCATGCGATCACTATTCCAGCTCAAATGATCAGAAAAAGAGATCCCAATTAAAGAAAATTGAGATTGCAAAACACTATTTACCATCCTGTGAAATGCTCCCCTGTCCCATTAAATCCATTTCAAGTCCATGATTCTGCTTCAACATTTGAGCACACCTTGTTGTGTTTTGGAAATCCAAACACCAACTGATATTTTGTCAGTTTAACAGCTCTCCATGCTGTTAGTTGTGATTCAGCATAATTATTTCTTTCTTGATTGTCTGTAGTGAGTTTTTACAGAAGGAGTCTTTGACTAGCCCGATTAAAAGCACTTCCCTCCTTTCTGGCCTCTCGGCCAATGGCATTGAAAACAACTCCAAAAAATCCCCATTTCACACAAATTGCAACGTAATGGAAACTATAATTATACCACTAATGTATAATTTTGAGTAGATTTAATGTAATACACAGTCATGTAAAGGATCAATATCAATTGAATTGAATTGCATATGGTCTGTTCTTTTCTCATTATGTGCTGAAGATGTTGGTCTCTGATGAGGAGAAAAGATGGATTGTTGTTGGAATCGCTATGTTCCAAGTTACTGCTCCAGTTTTGCGGGATTTTGTAAAGCAACGAATGGACACTCATTATGCAAACCTGGATGCCTATTGCAATGGTCTGGCCACACCCTGCACTCTCAATACACTGACGTACCATCATGTAAACCCTGACCCCAACTTGCCAAGACTGAAATTTCAGAAGGTTAATAACAATTCTCAGATGCATGGGACAAACAAAAGCCACTACAACTATAACATCTGCAGTTCAGTGGACTTGGCCAAGTTATATCTGCCAGAATATCTTGCCAAGTTTGCGGCATTTGATGAGTCATTGGACATGACTGCCATCCTTCGCCTGTTAGGCTTTGCCAACTATTGGCCTGCTCCTATTTTCTCCTCTCTTATTCAGACTTCAGCTGATGATGTCAGGGAAAATGTGAGGAACAATTGGGGACATTTTGACGTGACTGAATGGACTGAAGCCTTCTTCAGTGATTGTTTTGCCAAGCTGGAGGCATTGGTGAAAAGTTTGGGACTGGCTTCTGGCAAGGAGATGACAACATTAACTCAGCTGAAGGACTGGCAAACTAAAGCTATGCCTAAGATGTTATGGTTTTATAAACATTATGATTGTTATTTTTCTTTAAATGGCTTGATCTCTTTTAACCCTCCTCATATCCTCCTTGCTTGTGGGACAGGTAGGTAAAATTTTCATTTCTTTGATTGTTTGTCACTTTCTCAAAGAGTTCATGTAATCTATTGCCCTTTAAACCTGCTTCAGGTCTTAGCAGCACTCAGTTCATCATTATAATTATACTGTGTTTCAACACGTGTCAATTCTTGCTCGATCTGAGTGCGGCATTTGATACTGTCGACCATGCCATATTGTTAGGCCAACTTGAGACCTCATTTGGTGTCACAGACGCTGCTCTCGCAAAGTTTGCATCGTATCTATCTGGATGTAGCCAACGTGTGTCAGTAAATGGAGAGAGATCGGATGGTTATCCGTTGCCATTGGGTGTTCCTCAGGGTTCATGCCTTGGGCCCCTACTCTTCAGTGCCTATGCCAGCAAGCTGTTCGAGGTCACCAAATTGTACCTGCCCAACACCCACGCATTCGCTGACGATACTCAGCTTTATCTTTCCTTCAACCCAGACAACGCCCTTAGTCAAGCAGAGGCAGTACATGCTGTGGAACAATGTATTCACACTATAAGGGCATGGATGCATGCTGATAAACTGAAACTTAATGAGAACAAA
The DNA here is from genome assembly GCA_948470475.1 of Galaxea fascicularis. NCBI lineage: Eukaryota > Metazoa > Cnidaria > Anthozoa > Scleractinia > Euphylliidae > Galaxea > Galaxea fascicularis. The sequence continues at coordinate 26,552,397 of OX419339.1, forward strand.
ACTGAGGTCATGTTAATCGGAACCCGCCAACAACTCAGCAAAGTCAATCTAACTACTCTGACTGTTGGTGATACTAGTGTTGCTACTGTAGACAAGGCACGAAATCTCTGAGTTTGGTTTGACTCGCAGCTGAATTTCAACGTCCACATTACAAAAACATGTACTCTATCCTTTTGTTCACTATACAAAATTAGACGCAAATAGAAAGTACCTTTCGTACAAGAATGCACAAACACTAATCTTGGCACTAGTAATTGGACACCTAGACTACTGTTAGTAATAGTCTGCTGTATGGCTTACTGGCCTGTTATATTAACAAGCTGCAATGGGTTCAAAACGCCGCTGCAAGGCTGATCTCCAATACCACACGTTTTGATCATATTTCTCCTGGTATGAAAGACTTGCATTGGCTACCAGTCAAATACCGTATAATGTTTAAATTGGTTGTATACACATTTAAAGCTCTACATGGTAGTGCTCCCACATATATTCATCAATTAATTAGACCTAAGCCACAGTCAAATTATAACCTGAGATCAAATATAAAAAACTTACTGCTCAATCTGCCCAGCAACACCAAGAAAACAACAGGAGACAGGGTGTTCTTTGCAGCCGCCCCGACCCTGTGGAATGCCCTCCCAGATGAGTTGAGAGCTTTAGACAGTCTAAAAACGTTTGTGTTGTGCTGCGTAGCACTATAAACACATACAAGTGGTGGAACAGAGAATTAACTCTGCAGTGTAAATTTAAGTGCTGAGAGAAACCCATGAAAAACCCACTGGGCGTTAGCCCTAATAAAGGGTATCAGGGAACCACACAAGGCAAAGAAAAAATTCTTATGACCTTGGTGGGAATCGAACCCACGTCCCCGACTTTCTCTGTCTGACCTCGTAGCTTAGTCGGCAGAGCAACGGTAGATCTAATCCGGAGGTCGTGGGTTCGATTCCCACCGAGGTCATAAGAATTTTTTCTTTGCCTCGTGTGGTTCCCTGATACCCTTTATTAGGGCTACCGCCCAGTGGTTTTTTCATGGGTTTCTCTCAGCACTTTAATTTACACTGCAGAGTTAATTCTCTGTTCCACCACTTGTATGTGTTTATAGTGCTACGCGGCACAACATATATATGTACCCTTACTTTCTCTTCGCCACGATTCACCATCTTAATCGTCCCCGACTTTCTCTGTCCGACCTCGTAGCTTAGTCGGCAGAGCAACGGTAGATCTAATCCGGAGGTCGTGGATTCGATTCCCACGGAGGTCATAGGAATTTTTTCTTTGCCTCGTGTGGTTCCCTGATACCCTTTATTAGGGCTAACATCCAGTGGGTTTTTCATGGGTTTCTCTCAGCACTTTAATTTACACTGCAGAGTTAATTCTCTGTTCCACCACTTAAAAACGTTTATGGCACGGCTAAAAACTTATTATTTTAAATTAGCCTTTAGCTTTTAACTTATAGTATTTTTAACATAGGTTTTACATACATATATACACCTACATATCATTCATTCTTTTTATTGTAATATTATAAGCACTGTCATGTAAAGCGCATTAGATCATATACCTATGTATTTTGCACTATATAAATAATAAAGTTATGTTATGTTATGTTTCACTGTTGTCATACAAACTCCTCAGTGTCACTGTGTATTTTGTTCCTTGTCTTTCATCTCACCTTGATAATGCCCAATTTTTTGCTCATGGATGACATACAGTCATGCCACAAGGTTTCGCTGTGAGTCTTATGGCGATCACTCACTCACTCACTCACTCACTCGATTCTGATTAATTTATTCATTAAACTTTCCTCCTGTTCGTCCCCTGGTAAGTATTGCTTTTGTCTCCATAGTCTTCTTGGCCCAACCTTTGCAATTTTCAGGGGGTAGTACAAGGGCATAGTTTTTTTTCTGAGATATTGTTTACGTGGGGAATTTTATAGCGTCCATTGGTAGAGTGGGTAGGGAACTGAATATGTGAAGCAGGTGTTTTTTTGTTCGTTTCTTAAACAAAATATTCCTTTGTTGAGTTGGAAAGTGGAAAGTTAATAAGGTAAAGAACACAAGCTGCGAGAATTGAAATTCGAAATGTTCAGAGCAGCGAAAATGGACTGCGAAAATGATCACCGTGTGGGTTCATCCAGAAATAATTTTCTCACACTAAGGAAGAATGCAACGGGGTGAATCCACAGAAAAAGAAAATGGGAGAAAGGCTTTCTACCAAAAAAACGTATTCAGGCAAGCAGTGCATACTGATTTAGGAGCAATGTATGATACACGGACATACTGAAATGTTTTGGAAGATGTTTTGGCTGGGTTCTGTTCAAGGTGAATCAGGTGAATGCTCAATTGCAAATATTGAAATAAATGGCCTTCCTAACCAAACCACCGATCTTGTTCAGAAAGTCTATATCCTTTGGCCGTCAAACAATCAGTATGATACTTATTTGGGAAAGCATTTCCAACATATTTGACAAAAACACAAGCATGCAAATGTTTTTCTCTGTGAGGGTCAAGTTTTGGCCTGACAAGCAGTAAATCTGTTTGGACAAAAAAGTGTTTGGAAAATCAAGTTAATAGACCATTAATTTACAGTTGTGGCTGAGTTACCTGGCCTGTGAATGGAAGCGAAGCTTAGGGTGACCTTGTTTTGAAACAAACCTTTTTGCTTTTGTTATGTAAATGTAGACTAGTTAGCATTACAACAACATGATTTACATGATAAAAGCAGTGAGGTCTCTATCAATACAAGGTCACCGGCAACCTCGCTGTCATTCATAGGCGAAGTCACTGAGCGAACAACTGTAGAATTGCCTATTATGGCACAAAGCATAATATCTCCCCTTACAAAGCAAAAGTTTTAAGCTGACTGATATTTGTAAATGAAGTTGTGAGCCTGAATCTCTCAGAAACATTGTGAATGTAAAGCGTGACTTATTACCCTCGGGACTTTCACAAAATATTTTGATGTTATCTCACCTTCAGAATAGCCAGAAATTTTATGACTAAGAACGTTTATAAAACTAACTGGTGAAATGAGCCATCAACTTGTAATAAACTTTAAGTTGCCTGTTGTAGTTTTTATTTCAATATATTGTTTTTTGTCAGTATACAAATTTGCATAGTTGTTATTTCCATCGGTTCGAGATTACAACAATAGATTCATTTTACCCACGCATACATGTTCTGGAAACGATTTTTATCACATGATTTGAAATTCAACAGATTAAAATAATTCGATCACTTAGCAACAAATCAAAATAAATGTCACAAGCTGAGTTCATTGGCGTGACATAGTCATGCCGTCACAGAACGTTCGTGACAAATATTAGCGCAACAGGTTTCTTGCCCATCATTTTTTAAGAAAATAAAGTTGTCCTAAACTCATAATGTTGTAATGTTCCTCATCCTTGAGCAGGCTCACAGGAGCCTTTGATTATTCATAGCATTCTTTCATTCATTCACTACATTTTTATTCATAGTGCTCCTCCAGTGTTCATCAGCGGTCTCACCTTTTCTGAGCCCTACCCTTTCTTCACATATGCCACACCTATTCATGGGATTACATGTTTTCATAATCCACTTCACCCACCTTTGATCACCACTGTGATGTTTATTCACTGCATCCTACACCATTCCTACATTCACCACCAGTTTCACTGCTGACACACCTGTGCCCTACCCTGTCTTCTCATGTGCCACACCTATTCATGTAATCACACATGGTCATCATCCACTTCACCCAGCCTTGATCACCCTTGCAAAGCTTATTCACTACGTCCTGTGCTACTCCTACCCAATCATGACTCTCAACAGTCACACCTGAGCCCTACCCTATCTTCACATGTGCCACACCTATTCATGTAATCACACATGGTCATCATCCACTTCACCCAGCCTTGATCACCCTTGCAAAGCTTATTCACTACGTCCTGTGCTACTCCTACCCAATCATGACTCTCAACAGTCACACCTGAGCCCTACCCTATCTTCACATGTGCCACACCTATTCATGTAATCACACAGGGTCATTATCCACTTCACCCGTGTGGTGCTTATTTACTGCATCCTCTGTCACGTCTACATCCATCACCAATCACACCCCTCAACAGTCACACCTCAGTCTAAACATCTCAAGTCTAATTAAACAATTTCATATCGGTTCATTTCCATGATCATTTGTATATCCATTCAACGATGTTGATTCATTTAAGAATTTTTCATGTTCATTCAGCAACTTCTGCGCAGCAACAGTTGTCCTGTTGGCTCAGTGGTAGAACACCGGACTGCTGTGCGGGAGGTCGGGGGTTCAAGCCTTGGCCGGACCAACACTCAGGGTCTTTAATAAGGAGGAGAAAGTGCTACCTTTGTAATGACATCTGCAAATGTTATACTTTCTAGTCTTCTCGGATAAGGACGATAAAACTGAAGGTGCCGTCTCTCAAATCTTCACAAATTGACTCTGAGAAAGGTAAAAGAACCACTAGGGACGTAATGAACCCTGGCTGACCACCCCTAGTGCTCACCTAGAGGGCTATGTGTTAGAAAACTCTCATAATGTTAACATGTCTATACCCTCTTTAACAAAGATATCGTATCGTATCGTATTTATACGTCACACGATTAGCGCAGTCTAGTCTCCAAGACCACTCATTCAAAGTCAGTGGAAAAGACTGTCGACAAACCCATGGAACAGCCATGGGAACAATTGGCTGTGGCATTTGCAAACATCTTCATGGCCAAACTAGAGGAAGAAATACTCAGACAGAGCGAAAACAAACCACTAGTGTGGAAAAGGTTTATTGACGATGTGTTCTCGTTGTGGAACACAAGCGCAGACAAAATAAAGATTTTATGTGCAAGGCAAACAGCTTCCATCAAACAATCAAGTTTACGGCTGAAATTTCACTTGCAGAAATTACATTCTTGGACACGAAAAAGGTACAAAGGCAACAGATTCCACAAGGAATCAATCCTTGACGTGCAAACATACTACAAACCAACTAAACTTTCAATACATGAATTTCTACTCGTGTCACCCACCAGGCGTCACGAAAGGCTTTATCAAAGGGGAAGTATTAAGGCTTCTGAGAACAAATTCCTCTCATTTAACGTTTGAGGAAAATATGAAAAACTTCGAGACACGCCCTAAAAGAATAGAGGGTATCAGCAAACACTGTAGAGAAACACGTCCCTGAAGTCAAATTCACAAACAGAAAAGCGTCACTAGACAAAAGAAACAAGAAAGCACGTAAGAAAATACTGCCCTTTGTAACGCAATATCACCCGGCTTTGCCTTACTTAAAGATTATACTCTTTACAGAGCCTCCAGTTATATCATATCGCAAAGGAAAATCCCTTAAAGACATTCTGGTTAGAGCTAAACTACAAAAGCAGAAAACATTCCGTCAGTCAACACTTTTAACACCGACTTTCGTCACGAACGCATACTCATACTCATACTCATACTCATTTTTCATGGAAATATCCAAGGGGGAAAGGTGCAATGAGGTTATCCCTATGTGAAGCACCAACCCAAGGTCAGCACTAGGGGTGGTCACAGCCAGGGTTCGTTACGTCCCTAGTGGTTCTTTAACGTCCCACAGAATTAATTGTGGAGAGTTGTGAGACGGGACCTCCGGTTTATCGTCCTTATCCGAGAAGACTAGAAAGTCTAACTATTTGCAGATGTCATTGGCAAAGGAAGCACTTTCTCCTCAGTTATTTAAAGATCCTGAGTGTTGGTCCGGCCGGGTCTTTGAACCCACGACCTCCCGCACGGTAGTCCGGCGCTCTACCAACTGAGCCAACAGGTCGGCGGTCGACCGGTCGGCATCTTGTTAAGGTCTCTTCGATATCCTTGTTCGACCCTTTCGCCATATTGTTGTTCAGCACATTGCCGACAAGACTGCTAATGACATAATGCGCCACTGTTGCTGTGCAGAAGTTGCTGAATGAATATGAAAACTTCCTGAATGAATTGACATCGTTAAATGGATATAAAATTGTTGAATGGAAAAGAAAAATGATGAATGGATATGAAATTGTTAGATGGACTAGAGTTGCTGAATAAAAATCAAAAATTGTTGAATAGAGTGATCCTGAATGTGAATGAGTTTTAATGTGCATTTATTTAGCGATCTTCAATGTGGACGGCTTTGTTCATGAATGAAAATATAGATCGTGAATGTGAATCACTCACTATGTTGGTCAATGTGACTGTATACAAAGTTCCTGAATTTTGCACCATTTCGCCAACCATACGCATATACTAGCCAAATTTGGTTAACTCCATGTGATTAAAGCCGTACGTAGCACTGCATTTTTTACATTCTTACCATTCTTGGTGGGAGTCCGCAAAAAAGTGGGAATCTTCCAGGTATAACAGCCCGCGCATGCTACATTTTGACCAACCTGAAGATTGATTGCGGGCTCCTCTCGGGTCGCCCATAATGATAATTTAATATTTATATCGCACTTGTTCATGCACATAACAATCAAATGTTAGAAATCTATTAAAAAATCTGAGAGGAGTCTACGAAAATTCACTATTTTGTTTTACTGTATATCATCAGAGCTTTCCCTCATGCAACCATTCGATGTTGAAAGTTGTCGAAGAAAACTTGCCGAGCATTACAAAAGAACAGCCAAGGTTTCCACCTCTGTTTGGTCTTCACGGTGTCAGGTGGAACTTGATCAGATCTACACTCGGCTGTCCTGGGTTGAAAAGGAACACACCCCCACTGGACCAACGGAGTCAGAGCTGACGCACTATACCGAACTTTTCACTCCAGGCAAGAATGGACTTGTGCCCAAAAGAATACTTGTGGACGGGGAGACGGGGATTGGAAAGAGCACATTTGTCCAGAGACTGACCGTGGACTGGGCTGAACATGATGATGCGAAAATAACTGAGGCACAGAAAGACGTACTGAGAAAGTTCCATCTTGTTGTTTCTGTTAATCTTAAAGAAGTATCCAAATGCCAGTCATTTGAAGAAGTTCTCCGCTGTTCTCGTCTCTTTCCATTAGACCCGGTGGTTTCAACGGATGATCTCTCAACTTACATCTCTAACAATCAAGAGAAAGTTTTGTTGGTCTTTGACGGCTACGACGAGTATCGCTCCACTAGCAAAGCTGAAGCTCAGTTTGGTGACAGACTCGACTCTCCGATCTTCGATATATTCCAAGGAAATTGTCTAAGAGACTGTGCTGTCATGGTAACCACCCGATTCTCAAGAGGCGACGAGCTACGAAGATCTGCCGACAAACAAGCTAAGATTACTGGGTTTGATGGGACAGATCAAATAGATTTCATGGCGAAAATGCTGGGGAGCCAAAAGGAGGCAAATGATCTAATGCACTTTCTAGATGAAAGGAACATGCGTGATCTCGCGACAGTGCCGTTATTGAATCTCTTTTTTTGCTGGATGTGGAAACAAGCAAACCAGCAGTTGACGAAACTTGTTCAATCGGAAACAATGTTGTATCAAACTATGATCCGTCACATCTTGCAGTACAGCCACAAGAGGCTCGCTCCCACTCAAGTTTGCAAAGTAAAAGAAGAGGATTATGAAGAGATCCTGGCTGAAATAGGCAAGGTGGCTTTGGAAGCCCTTCCGAAGGGCAGTCAGTTGTTTGAGTATGGTCAACTGTCTGAGAAAGTGCGAGGTGAAAAAAGTGTAAGCGTCGGCCTTTGTCAAGTATCCGAGTGTGACACAAGTTTGGAACCAATGGAGATGGTGTCCTTCATCCGCAAGAGCATCCAGGAGTACCTAGCGGCATGGTACATTTCTCACAAATGTGTTCCCGAAGACAATCTTGGTGAAATTGAAGAGCATACCCGCACTTATGACGACTGCAAGGCACTAGAGAATGTTTTTAAGTTCGTTTGCGGAACAACAGTGGATGGAGCAGCGAAGGTTTTCAAGCATTTGGGGACCATAAGAGCCTCTGACCCTTCATTGGACTTATCAAAGTACATACCAGATGAAGAAAACGAGGCATTCTTGCCTTTTGATTTCCTAACTAGAAATGAGTGGAGTTTCAATGCTTTGATCGTTAGGCTGTTTAAAGAAGGTTCCTCTCTTGGCTCAGAAGCTGAAATCGCCAGGAATCTCCTTGATTGCTCTGGTGGAGTCGTCTATGTAGATTGGCGTATGGAAATCCTGCCAATAGCAAAAGCTTTATCTCAAGTAGCACGCTCTTGGAGCCTCCTTGTCCAAAATGGCTTCCCAGTTAGTAAGTTATATGATTCCTTGAAGCTTCTGGATCTTCTCCATATCCCTGTTAATATTACTGAGAGATCAAAGACGTTCAAACTGGGAGACTTTCTAACAAAATATCAGAATTTGAACTGTAACCAATGTACATTCAGCTCTGTGATTTGCTACCGTGGTGATCGTGCCAGATTTTACATCACACATTTGACGCTATGTGGCGGCGACGTTCATGTCCGTGTATTTGCCGAAGTAGCAGCAACGATTCCACCAGAACATCTTTCCACAAAGTTGTATGAAAACCAGTCATGCATGAAATTCTTAACAGAGTGTTTTGTTGTGGATGGGGGGTTTAACACTGAGTCACTAGAAGACCTTGGTACAATGATGAGAAGTTGGAAACATTTAAAACGTATTTCTATTTTCGGTTGTGATGACTCTGGATGTGATGTGTTGAAAATGGTACCAAACCCCGAACTGCGCGCTTTGAGCATTGAATCCGAATTTGGTGATGCGTGCACGTTCACCTCAGCTGGAGCAGTGGAACTTGCAGGTTTATTACCAAGGTTCAACAATCTCACTCGTCTTGAACTTGACTTGACTGATTGCAGTGCTGAAGCACTAGCTTCGTTGGCTCCGTCTATTACTCACAAGACTCTTAAGAGACTGATGCTGACAAAAATCACCCTGACACCAGAAGCAGCTGCGGCACTTGGTCAGGCACTTGGAGAGATGACGTCCTTAGAAAACCTCTTCTTAGAGGGCGAAGGGAACTGTTTGAATGTCGAGGAAATGAAAGCGTTATTTGGCGGCTTTAAAAGAACAATTCCTTTAACTGCGCTTTCTTTCTTCCGTTTTAGTGCGAGGGGTATTCTTGGTCCACTGATCAACAGCTTGGGCTTCTTCCCTGATTTGGATGATTTATGCCTTGCTGAGTTAGATATGGATGAACATGACTTGCGTGGTTTGCTGGAGAGCTGTAGATTCATTCCTAAGCTGCGTCTGCTGGCACTGCACGGAAATCCATTGGGTCACGCGGTAACATCTATTGTGCTACACATCAGCAACCTGCCAAATGTTTGTGATCTTTGCCTAACAGATGCACATTGTTCAGAAGAAGACAAAAATGATCTTCGAGAGGCTTTTGGACGACTGCCTCATTTCGGTATTGTGCACTTCTAAAGGAGATATAATAGCCGTCTGGGCCACTTGTTCCCAGTCTCAAAAAAACCTTGCAACCATGTTGTTTTCTAACGAGACTGTA